>OX454527.1:69062581-69512335 GCA_949715645.1 Portevinia maculata | reverse complement strand
ACTGCTTAACTCCTTACATTGCAGCTATAGTAGCCACATACTGATCTCTCGACAGGCAGGCTAGGGTTCGACTGAGGTCAGTCATCCCAACATTTATAAGAAAAGAGGACTGCTTGAGGTTAGACTGGAACAGTTACCTCAATCAGCACCCCACTCTGAGGGATAGTTAGGATAAAGGGGGTTGAACTGAAGCACTCACCCCCGGTATGTTATCCTCCCGCCTGCGCATAGAAATTGGGACCAGAACGAAGGTTCGACCGGAACATGTACCAGTCAGCTCGTTCTGATCCTCTCCAAAGGCACTGAGATCGATGTGTGCACTGCATTTCCGCTGTCTTCCGACTTTTCTATCTGGAGTAACATCCACAGATTAACCACATCGCAGAAGGCAAACAGGGTTTCCCCTGTAAAGGAGGGCTTGGGTTAAAGAGCTGTTTAACGGTTTGCTACAACCGATCGGTGCCGGTAATAAGACCAAATGCAAAAATGTGACCTTTTTTCGTTTTGTGAAAGTGAAAGCTTAAACTTCGTTTGTGGAAAGCCCCGTACTATTGCTACGACACTGATTAAACCTTGCCGGAAGAATATTGTTAGTTGCATTTTAGATCCAGACAGGGCCAAGAAGATTCTTAATGTACAGCTGCCAAATAGCACTATAAGCAAACGAATCTACACCTACAATTTCAGAGTTTGTGGAGAACGAGCTTAGAAGAAGATTGAAAACTTGTGAATTTGTTAGTTTACAGCTTAATGAAAGATCCGACGATGTTACGGGACTTGCTGTTCTTCTTGTGTGCGTGCGGTATCCATTCGAAATGAAATTAGGAGAAAAACGTTTCATGAAAAAAACTTACACCACTGGGGACAAAATATTCAAAGCCATCGACACAATGTGTAGAGAAAATGGTTTGGAATGGTGCAAGTGTGTAGATATCTGAGATGACGCGAAATAACGGCCAACGAAATAAGACCGAATTTTCAAAATATGGCGTAAATGCATTTAAAAAACGAAATAAGAGGATTTCAAGAAACTTTGCAGATACCTAACCACGCACCTATACTCCAAATTCAACCGCGAACCCAAACAGGGGGTTGCAGGGGGATATCATGACACCCATACAGATTGCATTATAAGGGTTGTGATTTCGCAACTGTACGTGTTTGGAATTTGGGCGATTATTCTTACTGTTCGCTGTATTTTTTTTTTTTTGTATTTTTTGTATTTTATTAGATATTGTTCATAAATTTCTACAAAAACATTTGATTTGCCCGCAAAACCAATAGGTTTGTCTGCAGGCGGTTATTTTTATAAATGTAAATATAAAAAGTGACTTTTCAATAAAAATAAAAGAAAAATTCGAAAATAATGAAAATCAATACATCTAAATCTTTCAATAGGTGTGTTTCTTTCGGAAATGTTTCCCCAGCAGTGCCCGAATTTACACGTTAAACAACAACAACATTGTATAGCCAACACCACTGGGGATAACATCCACTGCAGTGGCTGCGGTGGATACATGCTGCAAATATAATGCTTCCGAAACTTCGTATCTAAACATTGTTTAAACATGTTTTTTTTTTTTGGCAGCTTATGTCAGCATCACGGTTGGAAAAAGGTGAACAGTTGTACCCGTCCCAAAGCAAAAGAAAGATCTCAACATGCGCAGTAGCAATTTATTTAAGGGATATTTTCTCTTTTAAAGTATTTTTGATGGCATGAAATTGTTAATGCTTTTCTCTACTTTATCTTTATTGCAGCGATATTGGAAAACGTATTTGTTTTATTATTGATACGTGTTTTAACTGTCATCGAGTTTCACCAATTAATTATTGTAGTAAATATGAAAAAAGTTTCATACACGAAGTAAAACATTACAATGAAGAAAATAAAGAAATCATAAAAAATAGCACAATTGACATAAAATAATGTTAAGCAAAGAAAATACGTATCAATAAAAGATATTGTTTGAAAAAATAAATAGTTGAGATTTTTTTTGCAGTTAGCTACTGTTATACTCGTAAATAGTGTTTTTTATTAATAGTTATTTGTTATATAAATAGTAGATAATATTAAACGGAATCCGATGTGTCGTTTTTAAAAAAATCTACCTGTACACATGCGTTCGTGTGATGCGTGCCCATGCGCTAAGTATAACGGAAATTCCATTTCAACCCTTTTTATTAATTACTCAAAACTCTGGCTTTCATTAATGAACACATTATTTGAGAAGTGCAACACCCAGCAGATTTCATGCCTCGATCGTCGATCGAGAGAGATGTTTTCGCAAGCAGGGGTATATTTGTTGTATGAAGTGCGCACATATTTTTTTTAGCTGTAGTTCTGGTTGGAAAAGTAGTTTTGTTGTCGCTAAGAGAATAAAGCCGCTGATGTTGGGACGGGCTATACTAAATTCCCAGGTACGAGAGTACCACTTCTCAATATTCAGTACTATTTTCTCAACGTTTTAAAAGTTGAATTTTATTTTTACTTTTAAATAAGGCAACATATTTTTTTGTGTTTTTATTTTCAATTTTCAAATGTGACTTTTCTGACATTTGTCAGAGATTAAGGCCCGATTTCTTCAGTTCTGATTAAATTTTTGATAATCACTGATTTGCTATTAGCCCGATTAACTAATCGCAGATAGGTAATCATCTGATTAAAAGTTCTATTTCTTCACTTCTGATCAGAAATTTAATCAGAGCTAATAACAAATCGATGACTAAGGAGCTAATCATCGATTTTGACAGTTTGCGTCAATTTTTAAATTAAATTTGAAAGTTAACGTGGCAAACAAACATTTTTTTGGTATTCTTGTTTGGGCGATACGATGGACGGCAAAAAAGAATCTGCCAAGCGTGGGCCGCGATCGGCAAATTCTACCAACAAAGAAGAAGACACTTTAATCGGTTTGGCGCTAAAACATCGCACCACCACCGAGTGCAAAAAGACGGATGGAAAGACTGCAGTTGCAAAAAAGCTATATGGGATACAATCGCCAAGGAATACAATGCTTTAGGGCTTGGTTGCGTGAGTTATTTGATTTTCATATTATTGGTACCATATTTTGATCTCTTCGTCTCCATTCCTATTTCCAGATTCGTTCGGCCGACGTTCTTCGTTTAAAGTATATCAATATCAAACGGACTTTGCGAGCGGACGTGGCAAAGGAACGAATGGGTCGGACAGCAACTGGTGGTGGTAAACCCCCAGAGGAATTCAAGCCTAAAACGGAAATGCTGCTCCAGCTTTCGGAAGTGATTTCGCTTTCTATCCATGGCCATCCATCGCGTTTTGACGATGACAGCGACCTGGAAAATTACACCAACGGAAATTTAGCTCAATCTACGACTGCAGCAAATAGAAATGCCGATCTCACTACTGATGCAACGTACGTCGAGAAATCATTAGATAATGAAGACTGCGACCACATCACAGACATAAATGAATATTTGCAGGACGACAAGCTTAACCAATGCAGTGATCAAATTTGTGATGGATCGACCGAAAAAGGATTGATTTTAAAAGCTGCCGATACCCAGAGTGCTGTTCCAACTGGTTCGCCAAATAAAACCAACAGTTGCAAACGAAAGCGCTGGGAAAAATACAATCCGTCATCGCTTCGAGCACCAATAAATCCTGTGCTCAAACCAATCATGAAATCTGACGGCATTGCTCATTGGCGGGCAACCTTAAACTACAAATTTTGAATTCGCAACTGGAAGAACAAAAGTTGCGCATTCAAAATGTGCAGCTTGAGAATGAACGCATTGCTGCAGTCATCCATAACGATAGCGTCAAACATGAAATGCGCAAAGAGGAGCATAGGTGGCAGAAGCTCCAAAACGATCTCCGCCTCAAGATTTTGCAAGCAAAATTAGTGCGCGGAAAACGTAGCAACAGCAGCCCGGCATCTTCGGATGAAGGAGATGAAATGTTATAAAGTATTCCAAATGAACCAACAATCTTAATGCTTTGAATTTTATAATTTTATTTAATTAACTTTACTTAACTAAAATAAAAATGCACATTTGGTGCCACAAAAATAAACATTTTTTTCATTTCAAGTTGCACTGAAGTTATTTTTTTCTTCCCCCTCAATATTGCGTTCAGTTATTTAAACGAAGAAAACTTGAAAAATAATCGTCCACCAGACGAAGACGCACATTACCGTCTGCAGTTCTTTGTTCAAAATCAAAAGCTGGAACTTCAGTAGTGATTATCATTTCCTCGAAGCCTTCGATTTCTGTTGGTGGGACAGGCTCATGTGCATCGATGGCAATATTGTGGAGTACGGCGCATGCAACAATAATCGTTTGAACAGTTTCCAATCGCAAACGCATGCCAAGCGCAAGAACTGGAAAGCGTCGTTTCATTACACCGTATGAGCGCTCCACAACATTTCGTGTCCGTATTTGACTTTCGTTGTACACTTGTTGCACCTCAGTTTCAATGCGGAGAAATGGTGTTGCCAAGTAAGATGTGTTGCGGTAGCCCGAATCACCAACAAGAATAAAATCGCCGAAGTCACCACGCTCTAATTTCATTTTAATGTTTGAGTTGTTGAAAATCGTTTGATCGTGCGTGGAACCTGGCCATCGTGCAACTATGTTGGAGATTTTCAGCTGCGCATCGGATACCGTCTGCACGTTTATAGAGAACCAACCTTTACGATTGCGGTAGTTTTCGGCACGATCTCCGCCAAACGATTGGATTTTAATGTGTGTGCAATCGATGGAGCCGATGGTACGCGGGAATCGGGCAATCGCATAAAAATCTTGGCTGGCTTGCATCATTTCTTCTTGTGTTCCTGGCATTTTGACGAAGTATGGTCTTTGCTGTGCGAGTGCCTCGGACACTTTTCTCAATATACGGCAAACGGATGACGAACTTACGCCAGCAAAATCGGCAACAGCAATTTGCATAGACCCGAGCGCATAAAAACGCAAACAAATTAACAACTGTGTAATTGGTGTGATGTACCGCGGTCTACCAAACAAAAATAATCAACATTGTTACGAAAACCAATGAGCAACAGTTATTACCTTTCTTCATCGTACTGAAGCGCTGGACAAATGATTTGCAGAATATGGGCGACCGTCTCTTTTCGCAAACGAAATCGTTGGTGGAAATCTTGATCGTCCCATTTTTCCATGTTTATTCGTTGATGCATGGTATATTGCCGACGTTCACGCACCAAACTAGTATCCTCTCCATCCTCATCGCTCCAATCTTCCCAAAGTGCTATGAAATCCGGCAGTCTATTCATTTTATTATAGAATATTTATGTAGTTTTGACAGCAAAATCGAAGCGAAGAATATTTAATTTTGACAGAAAAGTCTAATCGAAGCTGAAGAAATACAATCGCCGATTATCTACCCGATTAGAGTCTTTAATCAGGCAAACTTGAACAATTAGCTAATCGAGTGTTAAAGTTAATCAAAGATTTTTTAATCAGCCAAACTCTGATTAAAAAGCCTGATCGAAGCTCAAGAAATGTTTTTTTTGTTAATCGAATGCTATAATCACTGATTATTTTTAATCAGAACTGAAGAAATCGGGCCTAAGAAATTTATATTGCAAATCTAAACTACTCAAATCATAGAGCAGGATAAAGCAGTACATACTGAAGTCCAATCTATCTCGCCTAAGGAAAACGAAAAATATTTAGGTGAACTTGTGTTCTAAAGTTCTTTTTCACCCTAACACTTGGTTTTCTTTTTATCTCATTAATGGGTTTTTAATTATTTTTCTTTGGTTTTAATAAAATATTTACGTACTTTTTTTATCTGTGTCAGTACTATTTATTCCATCACTGGTTCAGCATGGTTGACATATTAGTGCCAGCATTTGAAAACAAAAACGCTGCTGCCTATGTTTCTGGGGATCGATCCTTTGACTTCAAACTTTGTCCACAAGCAAGTTGATGACAAAGACAGTTCGACCTATAAGATCTTTTGTACCCTAATGGCCAGAAAATATATATTCTTGTGGATTTCTACTTTCAGAGGATTTCTTTATGTCTTTGGAACTCAGTTCTTCCCTACAGCGTTCTCAACGTACGCTTACTTACAAAAAACAACAACAAGGGTGCCACGTTTGAGGACCCTTGCCATAGTGTCCTGGTTGGAAGACACTGCTTGTATCCGGAAGTCGTATAGTCATTTCAAGCCTTGATCGGCAGAGGCCGTCCCTTTCGTAGTTTTAGAGCCTTTAGGGCAGATTGCATTTTCATTTGGCCTTGTTATTGCTTCTCTTTGACATTCATCCCTTTGCAGATATGACACATCGTAGGAAATGCCAAAGTCGACCAAAAAATTTGTAAAATTTGGACGAAAACATTTACGAAATGTATTTTAATCTTTTCATAGGATAGATAATAATCTAATCTTTTGGACGACGCTATCTGCATTTTTCCATCTGCCACGGTGCCAAGGGAGTAATTAGATTTCCCCTCAGTAACTATGCTTTAATCGAGCATTAACCAATGTTGCAACCCTTGAAGCATTCAAAATATGTGAGCCGCAGCGCACTCTTGTTATCGAGTTATTTTATTTATAAATTAAGCAGTGCAAATGAGCTAGTGACTGCCGTATGGATGGTTCGGAATGCAACTGTGATGGCTACGCTCGCCACATGTTTTTGAAGTGATGTTGTTGTCTGTTTCGCTTTCTACTAGTGTGGATATAGTAAACATGGCTTGCCATAAGTCAATATGGTTCTATTAAAACCACAATTTAAATACATAAATACTAGGCTTCTCCAACTATTCGTGTGTGGGAAGCTATATCTTTGGCTCCAAGGGAAGGGCCTTACATAAGAAGCTTCTCATGACACATAACACTCTGGGTATTTAGCAATATGTTGGATTTGAATATGGGCCCCTCTGCCACTACCCGTTGAGCTACTGCAGCCAGAGGTCCAAGTTGGACCGAATTAAAATTTGGATAAAATTAACTTGATTTATGAATAGATAATTGTACGGCAAAGGGACAAATCTCGCAGAAAAGAACCCAATAAAAAGAAACCTGAACTGAACACATCACTGATCGAGTTGCGTCATGTTTGTGAATTTACTGACAAGTTAAAAAATTAACTGTCATGGGAAAACTTTTAAATTGTTATTTAAGCAAATATAAAAGTTCATTTATCGATTTATTTCGATTCAGAATTTATTTCACACGGCAGGTTGTGGGGAAATACATAACTCCAAGGCAATCTACTTCACATGGAAACGTATGCCACCCCTCTATTGGGAAATAAAACCTCGTTTTTAATGTGGGATTACATTATCTCCCACCGATCCCTTTCTTGTGAGAATTCACTTAATTCTTAATGGTGAATGCTTATCATGGCTGCCGGGGTGGGTTTAAACGATTTAAACTATCCTTCCACAGGGGTTGGATGCTAACGCAATTTTCAACACAATTTGGATGTTGTTTTATTTATTATTAATTTTTTGTTTGTCTTTAAAATCAATTTGTGTTTATTGGCATTTTTTTATTTTCGTAGATTTCAAGAGATATTTATTTTAAATGGTCGACAGCAGAGTGGTGAATTATACCAATAAAATTATATATGTTGTTTGAAAGAAGCTGTAGGATTTGAAGGTTAGTGCGTTGGACTACTACAGTACTACCTCGATAATGTGAACCTCGAAAATGTGAATTATCCAAAAATGTGAACCAGAAAAAGTCACTCTAAAATGTGAACTCAAAACCAATTCTTGATACTCGATAATGTGAACTTGTCTTTTTCACAAAAAAAAAAACACCCCCTATTTGGTTTTATTGTTGCAACGCAAGAAGAACAAAACAATATGCTTGAGAAACGCTGTTACTTTTGGGCGAAAATATCTGAGTCCGCCACAGCAAACTGTTTTAAAAAAAATTCTGACACGAGATTCGGGTTGGGAAGCTGAGGTTTTAATCCCACTAAGTCGCCTTCGCGATATAGATGTGGCAGCACATTTTGAAGCAAAACTTCAACAAATTAGAGAACTCCTAAGCTGCTTTGATGCCCCAAACTTATCGATTGAGGACATAAGAACATTGGTCGTTGGCGGTGATGGTGAACATAATGGTCAGAATGCTGAGTTAGCCCCCGAAGACGAGGAAACTTCTTCAGTGGAAGAAACAATACACAATACAAAAGTTTCCCACTATCGAACCATTCAGTGCTCGAATGTTTTGTTAGACTGGGCCCAAGAAAATGGATTGGGCACAGATATAGTAACATCAACTGCGAATATCAAAACAGTTGCAATTGATAAATCTACGCACAAAAGTATCCGTCAAACTAAAATGCCAAATTTTTTCAAAACAAATTAATTTTACTGCAACCTTATGTTATTCTTGTTTTCTTTATTTTGCTTGTTGTAAAGTATTTAATGATTTGTTTTTACGTTTTTAGGCTATTAAGTTATTATTTAAATAATATTAACACCGTTTAATAACTATGGCTTTCTTTCCTTTCTTTTACTTTTCAATAATCAAGTAACAGGTCATTTCAAGAAGCATGAAATATAACAAATTTTTTAGTATCCAGAAATGTGAACCCTCGAAAATGTGAACCCTCGAAAATGTGAACTGCCCATGTTTTAATTAGTTCACATTACCGAGGTAGTACTGTAGGGGAAGGTTGTGTACCTTGGTCCGATTGTAGCTTTTTTTTTTTTTTAAAAAGGAAATCCAAATCCCAGAGCACTCAGACTCGGTAACGTTCCATTGTACTACCAGGCAGAAATCCTCCTTTGGTGTAGAGGCATGTGATTGGGTGGCGTATGTTGTTGCTCCCCATGGGGATTGAACCTGCACCGCACGGGTCACAAGCCAACACACTAACCTCTACACCGTCGCCACCCACCGATTGTAGCTTGGTCCGAGTGCCAATATCCAGAAAAATACAAAGCACGCAAAAACCGGTCCTTCTGTGAAATGTTGATTTTCTGTTCATTTGTCTTCTCAGTTTCTTTTTGAAGGCACAGCTGCACGAGACGGCAGAAAAAAATAATAAACATAGTTTTCAGTGAAAAAAGTATTTTTCTATCTCTTTTCTGAAGTTATGTAGTGCTTAGTTTTCTGTCTCTTTTCCGCTACTCTAATCGATTTCGGTAAGTGTATTAATAATCTTTTGGTAGGAACACATTGTCGTTCGTATATGGTTTGAATACTACGTTAAAATCTAATTTGTTTGGCTAAAGTGGTGTAAGAGTACCTTGGACCTATCATAGCGCGTGTACCTTGGACCATTGGTTTGTCCTAATGAAATTTTTTTAAATAATATTGAAGTGATAAATTTGTTTTCCTTTTATGTTGTTCCCTTAAAGTAAGTTTTTAAATAATATTGAAGTCCTTTGTTAATTTTTTTTTAGTAAAAGATTTTTTCTTATTTAATACTATTATTTCAAATAATTTTTTTTTAATCAAGCACAAATACTTTAAGATAATGGTTTGTTTTTTTGCTGTTTTTTTTTTTGAAATAAATAAAGAATGGTACCATTTTTACTTTTTATTGAAATAAATTAAAGTTTTCACCTTTAAACTATAGGAAAACTTTTAATAATATTTTCGGTCCAAGGTACAATACTCCGTGGACCAAGGTACAACCACGTCTTGTACCTTGTACCGTATGAGGTTAGCATATAAGTTATGTTTTCTAATGAATGGTAAGCAATATTCTTTTGGTAGTTTCGCCAGAAAAGACTTCAGGTAGTTAAAAAAAAAAAAAAAAAAAAAAAAAAAAAAAAAAAAAAAAAAGACACATAAAATATTGGCAAAAAACTGTAATCCGGACCGAGGTACACTACCTTCCCCTACCACTAAAAAACCCGCTGTGTACTAAATTTAAGGTTGTTATCAATCCATACTCCCAAGTAAAGAATGGTTTTATAGAGGCATTCAACTTTCTTTTTTTTTAAATAAAACAAAACAAAACCCTCGACAACTGGGCCAGGCACGGCGGCCTTGCGGTAAATCCCCAGAAAACCGAACTGGTAATTTTCACAAATAAAAGGAAAATACCACCGTTTGTCACACCTTCTGCTGGCGGTACACCCCTCAGAATCTCTGACAGTGCGAAGTGCCTGGGACTCAGATTAGACAAAAAACTAAATTGGAAAATGAATACCAATGAAAGAATCAAAAAAGCCACAATAGCCTTTTACTCCTGCAGCAAAATCTTTGGGAAAACCTGGGGACCATCTCCCAAAATTAAACTGTGGATGTACACGGCAATAGTAAGACCAATACTGACATATGGCAGTCTCGTATGGTGGCAGGCAACCAATTAAGTCACCTACCTAAAGGCTCTTACAAAAGTTCAGAGACTAGCGTGCATCGGCACAACCAGTGCGATGAAGGCAACTCCAACCGCAGGACTGGAGGCTATCCTCAACCTGCCTCCGCTAGACATCTTTGTTCAATCAACAGCCGCCATTAGTGCCATGAGAATTTGCCAAACAGCGAACTGGAAACCAAACGCAATGGGTCATTCGATGATCCTACAGAAATACTTTGGCCATGTACCAACTACGGACTACATCACGCCATGCTTAGACTTCACAAGACCTTTCTCGAGTGCCTATCCCAGCAGGGAAGAATGGAGAAGCAGACTCGTCCTCGACACACAAGCCATATCCGTATTTACGGACGGCTCAAAAATGGCAACGGAGGTGCGGTCAGGCGTCTTTTCCGCACCACTGCGTATATCAAAATCGGTACTCCTACCCGACCACAGCAGCGTCTTCCAAGCAGAGGTCCTGGCAGTGACAACAGCAGCCCGCGAGTCTGTGGTAAGGGCAATACCACCCGATGGTATTACCTTCTATATCGACAGCCAGGCAGCAATAAAAGCCTTAACTGCAGCAGAAATAAAATCAAAGCGTGTGAAATGCTGTCGCGAAGAACTCAAGGTTCTTGGTACCCAGCATAAGGTATCGCTCTGCTGGGTCCCGGGACATGAAGGCATTCCGGGCAACGAGAAAGCGGACGAATTAGCAAGACAAGGTTCGGCAGCTGTGTCAGAACAAGCTGATCCCTCTGTACTCATCCCGCCTTGCTCACTCAGGCTTGAAGCAGGGAGAAAGGCAATAAGAGAGGCGAACCTTAGATGGACGGCACTAGATACTTGCCACACCACTAGAATGCTATGGCTAACCTAGAATGAGGCCAGAACCGGCTTTTTCATTAGACTGAAAAAGGATAGAACATTACTATCCACCCTCGTAGGTATTTTAACGAGGCACAACACTCTGCGGTATCATATGAAGAAATTACGGTTGACGGAGGAAGAACTCTGTAGAAGCTGTGGCGACGAGGAAGCTCTGGAGAATACTACCCACTTCTTGTGTCACTGCCCGGGTCTCCAACACATCAGATACAGATTCCTGGGGAGACACTTCTTCCACGACCTAGACGAGCTCTCCAGCACACCGATAGACAGAATAATGAACTTCACCAAATCCGCAGGATGGTTTGCATCGAACAGCATAGTGAGTAATTAATCTCAGCTGTTTATAGACAGGCTTAAAAATGAGTAAGGGACTACCCTGCTCCCCCGATGGGCATCACAATGGGTCAGCATTGACCTGAGTGTGGCACTATGCCAGCCCACCTACCTAACCTAACCTAGTGCGCCGATTACAAAGGATAAAACCATCACGGTATTAGCAGGTGCGTCCACTGGGAAGCTGCCTGCCAAACGCGTATTTTACAGTTTAAATAAAACTAATAGATAGGAATAACCTAGTTGTAGTATGAAGGAGGTGGTTTTTATTTATGTTGTTTTGAATGAATAACCTCCTTACATTCGTTACCACGTGAAGTGGACGGCTGGCGTTACAACGCTATTTCACGGTTCGCCACAACCGGTTTTTGTTTTCTTATCTTAAGTGAGAAAGAGTCGCATGTAAAATTTTCCACCTACCCCTATTATTCGACCGAGCCTAGTTCTGGTTCCAAGTCTCGTGCTTTTAACCACTGAGAGTAACGTTAATATTACTATGGCTTGGGAGCAATATTAAAAACTGTAAAAAAAAAAAAAATTTAATGTTTAAAAATAATTTCTGGCAACCTGTCGGTCCAATTTTGCACAACTTTTTCGAGTGTACCAGGTCTTATTTCGTCAATAGTGCGTCGAATGTTGGCTTTTAAGCTATCAATCGTTGCTGGTTTATCAGCATAGACCAGAGATTTGACGTACCCTCACAAAAAGTAGTCCAAAAGATGTAAAATCACTTAAACGAGGTGGCCAACTCACAGGTCCATTTATTGAGATGATTCGGTCACTAAACTGGCTCAACAAAGTCATGGTTCTGTATGGCATGTTGTGCCGTCTTGTTGGAACCATTGCTCCTCCAAATGATTTCCAATGACATGAGGAATAAAAAAATCACGAATCATTTGCCTGCAGCGTTCGCCATTCACGGTAATGTTGGCACCGGTTTCGGATTTTAAGACAAATGAGCTGATGACGCCTTCGGCATGTAAACCACACCAAACAGTGTTTTTTTCGGGAAGTAATGGAGTCTCAAGAGTTTTTTGACTTTTTTGACTTTGAAATTCATTTTTTTATTCATTGATAAATATCTACTTACATACTAGACAAAAATGATTAAACCTAACTTAAAATTAACAGGATACTTATTCTTATTTATTGGTCCTTATGCGAACGCTCTAAACTTAACTATATCTTAGAATTATTGCCTTTCGGCTTACGAACTATTTTACGAACTAATCTTACATATATATTCCTCGAGAAAATTTACTAAAACTCGGTTTCATTATTGAGATTTTATATAAGGAGTCTCAAGAGTCTCATGCGGATTGTGTTCACTCCAAAAACGACAATTCTGCTTGTTTCCAAATCCGTGAAGCCAAAAATGAGCCTCATCGCTGAAGATGATTTGACGATACAAATCTGATTCAACTTCCAGTTGATTCTCAGCCCATTCACAGAACACACGACGCAATTGATAGTCCGCTGGCTTAAATTTTTGCACCAGTTGGATCTTGTATGGATGGAGGCCAAGATCTTTCCTCAAAATTTTGCAAGAATGGAGTTGCTGAGAACGGCGTGGGATCGATAAATTCGGGTCCTCTCTCACACTCACGTCTACAGCGACCAAGGCTTCTTCTGTACGCGGGCTCGATTTGGAATATTATCACAAAGAGTAACTGTGGTCATCAATCGATCCATAGTATTGCGTAATACCTGCTCAGATGGACGATTATGCGGACCGTAAATTTGATACTAATTCACACCCAGCAGACTTCAACCAGTCTCGCCGCGGGACCGCGGTTAGGTATTACTTCGCGAGGCTGGTTAGCAATTCATGATATGCGTCTTGTCTTGTGTCAGTTGCTGCTGACGCTTCTGCGGTTCTGATGCTGTCCTTAGCTTTTCTACTCTCCGCAGCTCATTTTGGACAGTTGTAGCCAGGCTACAAATGGCCGTCCATTTGTCCTCCGACTGCAACATATGGTCTATTAGGAACGGTGGATTGGGCAGATTCGTTCTCCATTCTATGAATCGACTGCAATAAAAAACTGCATGCCCCGTGTCTTCCTCCTGGTCTGGACAATCTCGGCAAAATGGCGAGCTATCGTGTCCGAATCGATGGAAGTATTTACGCTATCCGCCATGGCCTGTCAAAAACTGCGTAAGGTGGTAGCTGCTGTTTCCATGCGCTCGCTTTGTTCAGGTCTCGATTGTCGGGATCAGCTTGTATGTCCATCTGCCTTTTGTAGTGTTGTCAAACCTCAGTCGTTCCGCAGCTCTCTTCGAGATAGGGCGGCTAGTTAGTGTTCAGCGGAAAAAAAAGGAAAGTGTATCCAATATAAGCGATTTAGTCAAGCGATTTTTAAGTCCGAAGTTGGCTTAGTAAGCAAGGTGCCCCGCTCTGACGCTGGAGGCTCGGGTTCGATTCTCGGTCAGTTTTCAATTTTTAAATTTTTTTCGGGAAAATAGTGATAGAGACACAAAAATAAACAAAAAAAAAAAAAACAAAAGTGCCGCAACGTATCAGGCGATGGACCCCGGAAAATCGGTGGTCTCGCTTACGGGTGTGGGTGTGCCGTTGCGACGTGTTGTGCGAACACGTGAGCCGGCAAAAAAATCAGCAGCAACAATAGCAGTAATAAAAACAGCGGCAGCTTGTATGCCAAGGGCAGCTTTAAATGCCATTAAAGTGACACCAAGTTCAACAGCGGGTTCCGCGTTGCCCAGGCGGGGGTCTACGCAGGCAACACCAGCTACAACAACATCAACAACAGCAACAACAACAACGCCAACAATAAAAGCTCTCGCTACAACGCCAGCAGTAACTGTAAGCGAGGAGTATAGGACAGTGGAAAAACGCCGGCGGAAGTTAAATCCGAAGCCGAACCTTTCAGCCAAAAGAAGGTTAGACTTGGCAGGCCATAGTGTGGCATCATCGGTGGCTGCATCCGATGATGACGGAGCACACTCCAGCTCTTATGAGTATGATGGAGGAGAGGGCCGGTACGTCGGAGAGGGAAACTCCTTCAAGGACTTACCGGTCGATGACGAGGAAGTCGTCCAAATGGACGAAGAAAAAGAGGATGATGAGGAGGCGCAGCTGGACAAGCTCATAAAAGAGCTGCTGGAGAAGCGCGACCAGTTGCGCAGTAAGAAGCTGCAGCAACAGCAACAACAAGCTGTGCTCAAGCAGCAAGTGCAACAACAACTGGAGGTGAAGCAACAACAACGGCAACATCAACAACAACAACACCAACAACATCAACAACAACAACACCAACAACAACAACAACAACAACAACAACAACAACAACAACAACAACAACAATCTAAACAGTCGCGGAAGGACAAAATACCACCCATTAACGTGAGTAATTTCGACATTGTAGATAGCATTAGGATTTGTAAATTAATAACAAAAAATTTCCATGTGAAAAGGCTTTCTGCTAACAATCACATAATTATATGTGAAAAAATAGAGGAGTACCAGAGGGTGCGCGCCGCTTTGGGAGAGGTGAAAACCGAGTACTTCACGTACACCCCAAGGCAGCAAAAGTTAAAAACCGTGGTACTGAAGGGAATCGATCCCTCAATTAAAACGGAGGAGCTTGAAAGAGAGCTAAAGAATTTTGAAAGCGACGACCTCCATTTCGTGGGGGTCAAGCCGTTTTCCTCCGCTGTGGCAAGGGGTGGTAACCGTCACTTACCATTCTTCCTAGTCCAGCTTACTCCCGACAGCAAAATCGACAGGCTGCGAAATATCCGCTTCCTGTACTACCATGCTGTAAGGTGGGAGAAAATAAAGAGGTCAGATCGCATTCTTCAATGTATGCGCTGCCAAAGGTTCGGGCACGCCGCAGCTAACTGCAACATGCAGTTTAGATGCGTGAAGTGCGATAAGGACCACATACATGGCGAATGCTCTCTAGGTAAGGAGAGAGTCGAAGACCGGAGTGTACTCTCCTGTGTGCTCTGCAGGAACTCTGGACATCCCGCCAACTTCAGGGGTTGTCCAAAGTACCAAGAATTGAAAAAGAGAGTCCAGGCCCGCAAACAGCAGTCTGAAGATGATAGGCGTCAGAGGAGTCGCTCGTTCGCAAATTTTGTGGCACCCAACGTGTCCTTTGCCCAAATGGCAGCTGGACCGGGTCAAGCCCACATGACATCAAACCAACCAAAGGTAGCCCAAACGGCACCAGAGGTGGATCTGGACTTAAAATCGATCCTTCTGTCTCTGCACGGAAAGATCGATAAGTTCCAGAAACAATTAAATGAACAAGCGGCCCGAATTGACTTTATCTATTCGGAGCTGTTTGTGGGGTCTGGTGTGCCATAAATCTAATGGCTACGCTGGATGAGGGAAACTTAAAGATCCTTGCTGTGAATGTTAATTCACTAGTCAGGATCGAGAAAAGAACGTCACTTGCCAACTTGTTGAAAACCGAAAACCCGGATGTGCTTTTGGTTAGCGAAACTAAGCTAAATCAGAAGCACAAATTGGGATACAAAAACTATCATGTAATAAGAAGAGACCGGCCTCACTCCACTCAAGGAGGTGGGGTTGGAATCTTAATTCGAAAAGGCCTGCGCCATAGGGTTATATATAGCGGGGACGTACGTAGGTTCCAGTTGTTGGAGGCATGCATCATATGCATTCCTCTCCATAGCCGGAGGAGAATGTATGTGGTGTCGCTTTACGCACCTGCAGCACCTCCACCAAACCAATTTATGACAGAGCTCGAGACACTTTTTCGTGGTCTGCAGCTGAACTCGGAGGAGAATTATTACTTCTTGGCCGGAGATATTAATGCCAAACATGCGGCATGGGGAAATGTTACTGCAAATCCCAGGGGCAACCAGTTTCACGACTGGTGGCGCCTCAATATGATTGAGTACAACCTCGAGTTGTACGCGACGGATATCCCTTCTTTCCCAAGAAGCGGTGCTTTCCTGGACTTGGCCTTAACGGACGCAAGACTTCAACTGACGAACATAGATCAAAACACGCGGAACTGTTTGCGTGCGTTTGAGTACGATAGTGATCACTACGGACTCGCCGCCGCAATACGGATCCCGAACGAGCAAACGCTGCTGGAGGAGTACGAAGCAGTGTGTTCATTCGATTATCGGAGGGCACAATGGTCGCGCTTCTCCAGATTTTTAAAGCGAGATATACGTTCGAGTGGGATCGACCCACAGACAAACAGTAACATGACAAATGATGACATTGATCGGCATTTATTGCAAATGAACGACGCCATCAAACGAACTATGGAACGAACTATTCCTCGAGTAGGGCGTTCCGACGACGACCAGACAGAAAAGTACAGAAACCCTACAATCGACGCACTATACCGACAGAAAAGTAGACTGCTCTCGAGGCTTAAACGGCTGTACAGGCAATTTACTGATCGCAACGACCCGGAGGTAAGGATGCTGAATTCAGAGATCCGAATCCTGAAACAGCTGATAAAAGAAAATTACAAAAAATCTGTAAGTCTGTATTGGGGCAATAAAATTCGGGCTATTAAAACCTGTAGTCCGAATATGTTCCCACAGATAAATAAGTTGTTCAGGAGGAAAGATCACAATGATATTCCTTGTGTTCGAATCTCCCAGACAGCAGAGAACAGACAGACGGTACTGACTGCTGGAATAAGTCCAGAAAGTGTCGCTTCAAACGACGATTTTTTCGTGGTCGAGGACCCACAGGAGAAGGTGGATTTGCTGGGCGCTTGTTTCGAGGCCGTGTATACGGTGAACAATCCTGTTCGCCGTAACCACGACATTGAGAATAGGGCTCTGGTGAGCCACTTCGATCTGCGCACCGAACTTGAGAATTGGCGATCTGAGAATAACGGATTCACCGTGTTCACTGATGAAAACCATGCTAATGCAGTTGTCGCCAATGGCCGAGATGCATCGCACTTGTTCGTGTCGAGGGATGATCTTCTGTGCATCTTCGAGACACTAAAGAATAAAAAGTCGGCGGGGATGGATGGTGTCCCAAACGTCGTATTGAGACACCTGCCTCTGGAGGCTGTAGATATTTTCACCACGCTGTTTAACAATGCGCTGAATAATGCATATTATCCGGCGCATTGGAAGGTAGCTGTGGTACACCCTATCCCGAAAAAATGTAAAGATAGGACGAACCCTGCCAATCTCCGGTCAATTAGCTTGCTTCCGAATATTAGCAAGGTCTTTGAAAAGGTTGTCAATAGAGCCCTGTTAAAGTGGGTCGAGGACAATAACATAATTCCGGACAACCAGTTTGGTTTCAGGGCGAGGCATGACACTATTCATGCCGCGTCGAAACTGGTTTCCGACATTCAGTGGAATAAATGCAAGAACCAATGCACGGGTGCTTGTCTGGTTGATTTTGAGAAGGCTTTCGACACCGTATGGTTAGAGGGACTTTTCTACAAGTTGACCAGGCGGGGGATGCACAAACCTTTGCTATATGTAATTTATAATATGCTTATGGGAAAGAAGTTCGTTGTCAAATGTGGCAACGTGACTTCGAGCAGAGTCTTTGAAATTAAAAACGGTTTACAGCAGGGGGCGGTCAATTCTCCGATCCTGTTTAACATTTACACGAGTGATCTGGTGGGTTCACTCAGCCATGCTATAGCGTATGCCGACGATTTGGTGGCATACAGATCAGGTCCTAAAATCGAGGTCATTAATATCCTTTTGCAGCGTGACTTCGATCAAATTAAGCGATATTGCGACGACTGGAAGTTGAAAATCAACTTTCAGAAGACGGAAACAATCTTGTTCAGAACTCCATTGGCTGGGGCCTCTAGGGATACCAGAAAAAACTGGAAAAAATTGGCCATTATTGGACAAAATGGGCAGCCATTGGCGGTGAGAAGCGCAGTTAGATATCTAGGTATCTGGCTTGACCAGTATCTGTATTTCGATAGACATATAGTTGCTTGTCTTGCTGGGGCCAAGAAGGCTTATGCTCTAACAAGGAGACTGTTTCATAGCAGTCAACTTGACTCCAGAGTGAAGGTCATTTGCTACGTGGCCCTTATAAGGCCGATCATCGCTTATGGTTGTCCATTATGGTTTAATATAGCGCCTAGCTATATGGAAAAGATTCGGGTTTTGGAGAGACGATGTCTTAGGACCTGTCTCCGGTTGTTCCGAACGCCTGAATCCAACTATATAAAATACTATCCCAACAAGGTCCTATACGATGGGGCTCAGTTGAATAGGATTGACAATTTCCTCATTAAGGTCACTCGAAGGCACGTTGCAAGGGCGATGGCCAGCGACAATAGTCTGATATTTGGGGCTTACTACCCCAATGAAATGTACATAGAGAGTACGCTCCGGTCTGGCTTTATCCCGCCAGAGGCATTTATCCATATTGATTCAAAAGGGCTGGTACAGACGAGGGATGGTATCCCGGTCTTATACCATCGCTACCGCAGCGCGAGAGATAAGCGGCTCCTCCATGACGGGGACGTCGCCAATGCTCATGAGCTCCTCCGTTTTAGTACCGCAATATCGGAGAGGGATAGATTCGACACGGAAAAGCAATTCGCCGAATTTTGGTGGCTTGTTGAGGGGGGAGGGGTCAACATGCCCTCCCAGGACGGTGCGTTACTCTAGGTAACATCCTCTTAGCTTATAAGTTAGATTAAGTCAGCTAGGGCGTTTTTGGGAGAGGCCGGGCTCGCCAACGTGTGGTGGTGCTTCCGGGAGTTGACTGACGCTGTAAGGCTTCAGTCGGCTCACGGCGGCGCGTGTGCACGTTGACGACTGCCAGGCGCTCGGAAAGCAATTGGGATTTTGACCACTTATTGCGCCAGGCAACGAGTGCTCAGAATCCTAATTATAGTTAGAATACGTTAAGTAGTTTAAGTAAGTAGAATAGGTAGTTTGTAATTTGTTTTATATAAAATCTCAATAATGATACCGAGTTTTAGTAAATTTTCTCGAGGAATATATATGTAAGATTAGTTCGTAAAATAGTTCGTAGGCCGAAAGGCAATAATTCTAAGATATAGTTAAGTTTAGAGCGTTCGCATAAGGACCAATAAATAAGAATAAGTATCCTGTTAATTTTAAGTTAGGTTTAATCATTTTTGTCTAGTATGTAAGTAGATATTTATCAATGAATAAAAAAATGAATTTCAAAGTCAAAAAAGTGTTGTCAAACCTGCCCCATAGCTATTGAAGTTGATCTTTCTTCTTCTTTTATTCTTGCCATTGCCTTTGCATCTTGCCCGCCCGGCATTTTGTTGTTGTAGATCCTCAACATCTCGCCCGCTAGACTGGCTATGGGTATCATTCCAGGTATGACGAAGGCCGCTTCGTCCGATATGGTTCGAAATGCGCAGATCGTCCTTAATGCGCTAAGCCTGTATGCGGGTGATAGTTTTCTTCATATGCTTTCGTCGCTATTGCCTCCGCCCACACCGGGCGGCATAAAGGAGGACAGAGCTGACGTCTCTTCATAAAGCGGCCCTTCACGGTCAATCGGTTGACATCATGCATCGTGTATGTGTGGAATGTGGATTGACGCTACCCCTTACACAGTTCAATCGACTGACGTCAAATTCTTAGTTTTTGTGAGTTTTCGTGGTGTACGGATGTGCGATGAGTGAAACGGACGATTGTATTGCATATATTGCTTTTGCACATTGTATAAAGAGGAAAAAGAAACAAATTTCGAGAAAACGAGAATTTGGATGAAGGAGTGGTTAAAAAAAGCAATCAGTTCACACTCGAAAATCTTTTGAATGAATTGAAAATATCTGCACAAGACGATTATACCAATTTCATGAGAATGAGAATGAGGATTTTCTTTATACTTTTGCAGTAAAACTTCATATTGTTGCATTTTTTGTTTCGGTCGCTATAATCTTTCCTTATGACATCCCATAAACTCGGTAATGACCGATACGTTTCAATTAATTCCGATTCAAATGCTCGTTCTTCGGCGTCCTTTAATTTTTCGCTGGCGCCAGACATGCTTTCGCTTCCGTGACACAAAACACAATGAAGTAATTACGTCAATCCAACCCTTACACATATCAATCAGCATAATGTTCATCATGCAAAATCAAACTTGCTTTGATTTTCGTCAATCAGACTTCATCAAATGTGTGTGACTGATACAGATACATTTTCACAAACACATGCTAGTGATTGATGTCATTCGATTGACAGTGTAAGGGCGGCTTAAAACGGTCCTCCATACCCAGGTACCCCTGTTCATGCAAGTTTTTGGCAGTTCGTCGACAATCTGCTTCGTATAAGCAACCGTATAAAAAATGTCGGCCAACTACCTGTCATACTCTTTGCTTGAATTTGGGCACACTTGTCATCGCGGGTCCTTTGAAAAGTCGGTTAGCCAGCAAGTTCAATATAAATCGGAAATTTATTCCTGTTAGAATGTGGCGTCGATTGTTTTTTTTTTTTGAATATCATATGATTTACGCTTATGTTATTTTAATCGCAAAATCAGTGATAAATGTTTGTTTTTTCTTTTGCTTTTGCAATGTCATCAAAGCCTTTTATTTGAGATTTTGCAGAGCTAATATGTCTGAAGCGGAGGCTTCGTTCTCCAACGCCCATTTTGTAGAAACAGCTAAAGCTGTGATTGCATCTTCATGCGTTGTCTTCTCTTGATGCTCGTGTACTGCCTCTTCTTCGTCGTTTTCTACAATTGTGCTATCCTGGATGTTGTCCTCGTTCAGCCAATCGATAACTTCATTAGCATTATGAATTCCACACATACCTTCGATAAAATTTGCCATTTCAGAATTTGATATACCGTTTTGTTGACCCATTATTCGAGCCAGCGGAATATCGCCCTCAACATCCCACTCATCGGACTCAGTGAAAGATGGCAAGACTTTCTAGCAATTTTTAATCATTTCCTGTGACAACCCCCAGTTTACGCATTTAACCCTAACCTCAAAATGCGTCTCTTATTGCGTTTAATATAAGATATTGTGGACGCGCCAACACCGTAGTCCCTAGCTACGGTCTTTCCGCAAACTCCACTTTCAATTTTTTTAAACAATTTCACATATTTGTTTTAATGTTAGCGTTATGTGCAACCTTTTATTTGCCATTTCCAAACAAAATTAAATAAACGAAACAATAAAAAACTTAGAAACTTCTGTTACCACTTTAAATAAACTCCTGAGCACGTGCTAAACCGACAGAAATAAGATCCTACTGCTACCAAAGGAGCGAAGGAAGAACGAAAAATGCGTAAATACTTACATACATCGATAACTAACGGGTCGCAAAACGACAAGATTACTGTTAAAACTAAAATTACTGTAAAAACCAAAGCGTTTGTATGTTTTTAGTAGGAATTCGGATTACAGCGTACAAGTATTGGGGCTGATTCCGACTGTAGAGTACATAATGAGGAAAAATATTGATTCGGATTAGCGCGATATTCGGATTAACGGTGATTCGGATTAGCGAGAAATTACTGTAGTTAAAAAAAAAAAAAAGAGTAGGTAAGTAATTAAGTAAATATAAGATTTGGGATATTATATACATATAGCAAATATAAACACATGTACGTTGTCCATTTTTTCAAAACCTTGTGCCGTAATATATCATTTGATGATGCAAACTGTTTGCGTATGATGTTGACAAAATAAATCAGAAAGAATAATTCAAAAAGTACCGCTATTTTTTCCCTGGTTCCCTTGCAAAGCATTCAATACAGGAAAATGCAGTTTTATTTTGCGTCAACTGAATAGACACAAGGTCATTATTTTCACTGCTTATGATTTTTCTGTGGAAATTGGCGCATTAGATCAACAGTTGAAGTGCTTTAAGTGAATTTTATTTGATTAATTGTATTTCAAAGAAAAACAGGTAGATCAAAATCTCTAAATAGTGTTGAAAGAGCTCAAATCGATTTACTAAAAGACCAAGGACTAACCGGGCGTTCTATCGCTGACAAAATTGGACCAAGTTCTAGTGTGGTCTATTCTTATTTAAGAAGCAAAGATTCGCACGGAAAAAACATGAAAGGAGGTCAAAAAACGGCAACAACAGCGGTTGATCGGAAAGTAATTTTAAGATGTGCTTCCAATTCCTGCGACTCTGCGGCAAAAATAAAGCAGAAAGCCGGTGTTACTGCAAGCGTTTCAACAGTGCAAAGGGTTCTCAATAGTGCCAAACATCTAAAACGGTTAAAAATTCAAAAGAAACCACCACTTAAGGAGAAACGGAAGTGTATGCGCTTAGAATTCTCTAGACTCCATATGAGTTTTAAAAATGAATGGCGTCACGTAGATTTTTCGGATGAGAAGAAGTTTAATTTTGATGGCCCTGATGGGTTTAATTATTACTTCCACGATGTGAGGAAAGAAGAACGATTTTTAGCGCGGCATCATAGTCGAGAAGGTGGTATTATGGTATGGGGAGCAGTTAGCTACTATGGCACTGTTGAGCTTGAGTTAAAAACCTCAAAAATTACTGCATTAAGTTATAAAGGAAATTTGAAAAGAAATTTTCCTAAATTTTCAGGTATTTTTGGACCCATAAACTGAACTTTTGAGTAGGGCAACGCCCCCATCCACACGGCGCCCATAGTAAAAAATTGGATACAGGAGCAAAATGTGGAATTGCTTCAATGGGCGCCATACTCACCGGACCTGAACCTTATAGAAAACTTTTGGGGATGGTTAGTACGAAAAGTTTTTGAGTCTGGCCGTCAGTTTGAGGACAGAGAATCCCTTATTGCAGCCATTAAATTGGCCTGGAGGGAAATTTCGCTGGACTACATAAAGAGGCTGTACGATTCCATGCCGGATCGAATTTACGAAACTATTACGAATAATGGCGGCAGTACCCACTACTAAAATTAACCAATAAAAAACTATTTTAAGAAAAACTTGTTTCATTTGATCCCAATTACTTTTATTTCCAATTTCAATATTTGTGTCTATTCAGTTGACGCAAAATAAAACTGCATTTTTCCATATTGAATGCTTTGCAAGGGAACCAGGGAAAAAATAGCGGTACTTTTTGAATTATTCTTTCCGATTTATTGTGCCAACATCATAAGCAAACAGTTAGCATCATCAAATGATATATTACGGCACAAGGTTTTGAAAAATGGACAACGTAGCTTAGAAAATGTTTGTGCTTATTCAGTTGAAGCAAAGTGTATGTATCGGGTTTTTCAATAAGAGCGCTACAAAAGTATTTTTTAAATAAAACAAAAACGGTTTTTGATATCAATGAAATTCTTTATTCCTGTGAAAGTACGTTCGATGCCATTATGCATGGCCACCACGGGCACGCTTGCAGAAGTCCATACGCTGAACCCAATTTTCGACGGTTTTCAAGCATAAATCGGCCGATACTGCTGCAATTTCACGTTCGATATTCGTACAAAGTTCATCAATCGTCGCTGGCTTGTTGGCATAGCCCATAGACTTGACGTAGCCCCACAGGAAATAGTCTAACGGCGTCAAATCGCACGACCGAGGCGGCCAAGCGACTGGACCATTTCGTGAGATAACAAATTTGGTTTCCAATAAATTGATTGTGGCATTCGCTGTGTGGCTTGTGGCGCCGTATTTCGGTAGTAAATTTTAATAATTTCGACTCGTTGTTGGCTCGTATGTCTTTCCATCATGAAATGGCAAACCTTACTGAAGAGAAATGTCAAAAGAGCGGCAAGAAATTCGGCGTCGTTTGCTGTCCCTGTCGCTCTACTTTTGTAGCGTCCCTATTGAAAAACCCTTTACATCATAATCCCAAAACTTTTTGTCTATCGACTACAGAAATAATATTTCTGCAAGAAGCTTTCCCTTCAGTCTAATGCGTTGTTGACAGAGAGTACCTATATCCGAAAAAAAAATTCAAAATTTTTAATTAAAAGTATGTTACCTACCTTTTGGCAACATCGAAGGCCGATGTTTTGTTCTTAGCATCGATTATGCGATGTTTTACTTACTTAAACATCGATGTTTAGTCTCTCAAAATAGATGTTTTGTGAACATCGATGAACATCCATTCCTGGGATAGAGTGAGAACAGAACCGTTTGTGCGATGTGAACGCCAGCTCTCAACAAACACGCACCTATACCTACTTATCGAAGAATACTAATGCATACCCAATGTTTCTTTCCCAAATCAGGTTGAGCTTATCAGATTGTGATGAAAATCGGGTTTCAGATCACTTAAAATGAGAACGGTTGAACTATCTCGTTTCCATCAAAGCTATGTTTTCCAAATCTATGAAGATAGACAGATATTGCTAATGTCGAAACGATGTTGTTCGATCGTTTTCATTTTACTTGATCTGGCACCAGATTTTCGGTTAACTCTGGTACGGAGAATGCTCTGAAATTCTGACTCCAAACTCTATCCGGCTCTAAATGTTTCAGAAATATTTTTAACTACTTGCTTAGAAAGTAAAAATGTATCTCTTTCCTTTGATACATGTTCCATGAACTAGAAACTTATGTCTAAGTCATTAAATAATTGAACCTTCTTAATAACAATGCATGCGGTTCGCTGTATATAATGGTTTAATTGAATGGATTACATATTCTTGACATTTAGCGCGGCATGCCATGGAATTATCATGACCTAAATTTTCTTAAGCACACATACATATACATAAACTTACGTTATAATTATGAAAGCTTAAAAGCACGATCGAAAAACTGATATTTTAATCAATTTAAACAGCCATACCTGTGTTCCAAATTGAAAATTCTAAATAATTATTTGTTGACACGAGTAAACAACACGATCCCAGTTGGCAATAAAAAAACACCCCTCAGCATGTTCGCCTAACCCTAATATAGGTACGCATAGGTAATTAAATGCCACCAAAATTACACGACGGTCGCCGGACACACACACAGACCCAATTCCCTATAAAATGACATAACTCGCGAGGCTGCCAAAAATGTTACCTAATATGCGGACGCTCACAAAAAACAAAGTTTTTTTTTCACAGAAATCGAAAACAAAACAAAACGTCACAGAAAGAATGCGACGAAAACGTAGCAACGCGCACCGCTACCACGTTTTGAATAATTAACCCGGTACTGGTGCGGTTCCTCTCTGGGGGATATGCACTTGGAACCCACAATATAAAGTATCCAATTAGCACCGGTGAAATATGAGTTTATCTCCGCTTACGTCGTCTTTTGGTTTATTACGTGTGTTCCGTCGTCGTCGTCGTTGTGTTATGGGTAGGTACCCAGAGTTCATTAAATCCCCGCTACCAAAACATGATTGCATGAAGATTACGATAACAACGGGTGGAAAAGGAAGACAAGAATGAAGATACTTAGCGAGTGGTAGATACGGCTTTTCTCAGATACCCACTTTTGAAATTAAATTTGTTGAAACTCCGCTGCAATAAAAAATATGCTACTGCTGCTTAGGTTCAGTAAACTTTTAACGCATCAGAAGGTGTTTTCTTACTTTCGGATTGGGGAAGAACAATTTCTGGCTTTAGCATTTTAGTTGAAGTTGGCTGTGCGACAGTTTGCTTATGGTCTTAGGTCTAAAGCTGTGTAGGTTTTTATTTATATAGGTACCTAAAATTTTTTTTATTAGTCTTTATCACCATCGTTATCAGGTTTTTGACTTTTTATTTATATTTTTGGTCTTCGCTTTGATACGGTAGCGTGATTTAATTTTTAAGCATTTGTTTTTAGTGTCGGTGTATGTGTTGAGGTCATTGTGATCGCCGGATGAAAATTAGCAAACAAGTTAGACAACAATGCATTGTTTGAGTTGAACAAAGCAATTGCGTTGCCTTACAAAAGAAAGTGCAATAACCGATGATGAGACGAAGATGATGACAGAATTGCTTGGATTATAAAATACCTAGCTTGATAAAAAGAAGTCAACGAGTGCCGATTTATTGACTTAGGTAAGGTAAGGTTAATCCGGGATATGTTTTGATAGTAATTCAAGTCAATAATGTTGTTTTTTTTTTTAAATATCTCAAGTAGTTTGCATTTTATTTAAAAAAGAAGATGTCAAGTCCTTAATTAAAGACCCTTTATTTTTGCAACGTACAGGACAGGCTCAACAAATTTAAAAGCTGGCTTCGAAAAGGAAATATCTAAAGTGGAAAATGTATACTTTGTGGGAAGACATCTATATATAAATATCTATATATTAATACGGAGTTGCCTATAACGTGTTTCCACCCATTTTTGCTATTATACGTCACATAGATATGCCAACACTATACATATTTGGGTAGGGGACAATACATAGAAGTGCACAATACAAAAATTATCCACATATAGGTATAACACACATTATGAATAACAGCAGGTAAAATGAAGGGGATTGGATGAAATTACAACAACAACAATATTGCTGTGTGAGGCAATAATCGTCGGAACAGAAAAATTTTCATGAAGTTACTTGAAAATGCTTGAAAATACTTGAAGTTACTTGAAGTTACCAACAACAACATTGCTGTGCATGTTATGCATTTGATAATGCTTGAACATACTAGAAGTTACTTGGACATGCTTGAAGTTACTTGAAAATGCTTGAAGTTACTTAAAGTTAATTGAAAATGCTTAAAAATACTTGAAGTTACTTGAAAATGCTTGAAGTTAGTTGAAGTTACCTGCAAATGCTTGAAGTTACCTGAAAATGCTTGAAGTTACTTTAAGTTACTTGAAAATGCTTGAAGTTACTTGAAAAAGGTTGAAAACTTGAAGTTACTTAAAAATGCCGGAGAAATTTTATATCATGTGAAGTCAGAGAATGCAATGTCGAAAAATTTAATTTTCCGATTAACCCGAATCATCCTGGCATGTCCATATGGCAACGCAAGACTTATATGCACTTTGGCGACTCTCAACCGGTAACAAATACACACAGGTGTGCATGCTTACATTTTTTTCCATCGCAAGACATCTGCGTTGCATATTGGGGAGTCATTTTTATTGTATGCTTTGTTGTTCATGGTGAGAGTGTGCCAAATTTGATAGTAACAAAAAAAATTGTTAACGAATTAGTGTAATGGCTAACAACAAAAAGTAAGTATATCAATATTATTTTTAGTCTACATTATTTTTAAGTGGAGTGTTGCAGTATTGATAGTATTTTGGATGTACGAAATGTATAAAAACTAAAAACATAAGGAAAATGTTTGCTTTTGTGCTTTTTTTTCAAATTATTGACAATGTGTCCATATGGCAACGCTAGGAGCAACAGGGTACAGTATTTTTTTTCTAAAAATTTGACACTGAAAGAAGTCCTAGATTACTTAGAGGAGCTTAGTTCGGATGATGAAACTTGGCTTTCAAACAACCTCCATGCCTTGTATATTCAACCAGCGGAAAATGAAGGTGATTTGAGTGGAGAACACTAGATTACTTAGAGGAGCTTAGTTCGGATGATAAAACTGGACTTTCAAACAACCTCCATGCCTTGTACATATATTCAACCACCGGGAAATGAAGGTGATTTGAGTGGAGAAGACGATGCTGATGAAGAAGAAAAAGGCGGTATCCCAGACAATGTTTGCCCAGCGCAATTGCGATCGGGTTGTGAAATCGTTTTTGAAAATGTCCGAAGTTTTGAAGAATTTGACGATCCCGGAGAGCCTTTGGGTGAAATTTTCAATGATAATGTTTATGCGAGTGTTCTGGGTAACTCATCTCCGAATTCATCTATAAGCTTACCAGATGCAACATATTCAACAAACGAAATTTATAAGCCACCCTCAATCCGGTTGCGTTGAGTGTAGCAATCTACCTCCAGCTGCCCTTTGCCAACATGCAATAAGAATACAACTTTCACTTGGTCGAAAGATGAGTCTTGCTCAATGATATGAAAGTATGATCGCCTATTGCGGGAAGCACGGATGCAAGCACTTTATAAAGGGGAAACCCATACGCTTTGGTTATAAGGTATGGTCTTTGTGCACTCCCAAGGTTACATGATCAATTTCGAATTGTATCAAGGTCCGCGATCAAACTCATTGAGAATGTTCAGCAATTGCCGTTTTTATTCTACTTTGGCAATTTATTTACGAGTTTCCATTTATTGGCTTACTTGAAAAACCGTGGCTACAGTAGAACCGGCACAATCCGTGAAAATCGAATACCGAAAAGTTGTCTAGTCCCGCATAAAAAAATGTTGAAAACAAAGAAACGCGGATTCTACAAGTCCATACAAATTAATGAGACTGGTATTCGTCTTACAAAATGGATTGATAATTTCGTTGTCTGTATGTTGTCTACTGCCTTTGGATCCACACCATTATCTTGCAATGTATTTGGTTTTTATTATTACCTCCCTATTTAATCTCTAGGGATAATTGGCTAACCCAAGCCGAAATGTTGCTGGCTAAAGAGCCGAACTGAATATGAATCTGTTGCATCGTGCTATTTCAAAGAAGCTCGAAAGAAAATTGGAGCTCCTCGCCCATGTGTTGTGTCGGAAAATAACTAATAAATGTGTGCTGTGTGGTGTCTATAGATTCGACCAGAATGTTTCTGCTAACCGTATCGGATATCGTGGCAAGAAGTGGTGGAGCTGCATTTTTACTTGGCTTATTGATGCATACGCGCAAAATGCATGACAGCTTCATCGGCATGTCGATTCGAGTATGCCACAAAAACAATTCAAGCGAGAAATCGCAATTTATTATTGCAAACATTTTGGTGATCCACCAAAGTCACATAGCAGTATTAAAAGGCAAAAATGGCGGTTGGAAGCTGGGTCATTATCTATTACTCTTCGCTATGACCAAAAGACTCATCTAGTCGTTCGCTTAGAAAAGAAGAGACGCTGTGATGGAAACCTTTGCCGTTCAATTGTTCGAACTGCTTGTGCAAAGTGCGATAAAGGCATTTGCCTGAAATGTTTTAAGCCCTATCACACAGCAGATTTATAATTTTAAATGAAATAAATATAAATAAAATATAATAAGAAAATGACGTTTTATTCAGTTTTTGGTAATTTTATATGTCAGTACAGACGTGTACCCTGTAGCTCCTGGCGTTGCCATATGGCTACAGGATATTTTCGGAGAACAAGGACCTCTATTAAAAATTTATTGATACAGATTTTCTATTTTTGCTCTTAACAAAGCGCACCAACATTTTTTTTTAAAAATTCGAAAAAATAACGTTCAGGATGATTCGGGTTAATATGTATAACAGTCGACTTTGTTTTTTTTTTCAACTTATAGAACAAATTGGTCATTAAATATCCCGGAATAAGATTGTTAAAAAAACACGAAAAAAGCAAAGCTCATCAAGACACAGTACTTGCACGTGCCTTTAGTAACTCTCCAATGTTTGAAAAATATGCGAAAGGAAGAAGGCTGACGTTCTTCAATGGCAAACCTTAACTTGAAGAAAAGAAGTACTATTGCTGAGCTATTAACAGTGTATCATGCAGTTCGTCACCAACATAGTTGTGGTTTTCGGCTTTAGCCAAAACTCTTAGACTAATGTGAGGTCGATTGTGGTATCACGCGGATCTGGGGAGTTTCCCTCACTACTCGGTAAACCAGTTGGAGTTTTTTATAAAGCGCGATAGAGTTCTAACGTCAGTGTTAACCAGTCACTTAGATCATTAAGCAAGAAGGCTCCAGAGGTAGAGATTTCATATATGGTAGAGAGCAGGACATGTACAAAGAAGGTAAAGTGTTGTCTCCTAATACTCTTCGCCCATGCAGCTTCTGCAGAAGCCGCCAAGCCTTAATGCGGGCTTGCCTATTAGAAAGTGTCCTGCAATGACACCTATAGAAGGGCTAATGTGCACTGTGCAGTCGTTTTAGTGAGCTTAGACACTTAGATACCTGCACTTGTGCACCTAAGGTTTGTTCTCTCGATTGCAAATAGCTTTTAGAAAATGCCCGTTTCTGTGATTCTAAAATAAATTATTATTAATAAAAAATTAAATCGATAAAAGTTATTATCACTTTAAATTAGGAAGTCGTTTTTGACCCACCCTGTATTTGACTGCTGTTCGTTCAGACGAAGCGCACTATTTCCTTTGCAACATGTGCAGTGCTGCTGTGGGTGTTGTGCGCAAGGCACCCGTGAAAGCAAGGTGCCCATAAAGTAAGGATGGGTCTGATGCTCATTGTATAAACCCAATGCATCATTGTTGGTTTAATGTCATATTTCTTTCTTTTTTCTCTCCTCAATATTGAGATTCCAGTTCAATTTTTTATCCAGAATAATGCCGCGGTATTGGGCATGGCATGTCAGGACCAGGTTCTTTTTTTTTGTCGGGGTGCGAGACTGTCTACACTGGAGCACTCAGACTCAATACTGGTCCATTGTACTTAAGGAGAACCAGGTTAATCCCATCTATTAGTGGCATTTTAAAAGCTGGTATTTTGTGCTTTCAGCTTAAGCCAATTAGTGAAAACGTTTTTAAGGCCGCATCCATAAATAAAATGTTCACTCATTGTATTGAGGATTTTTGCCCTTGATGACTTTATTGACTTAAGTCACGTAGGCGCTCATCATTACAAAGCTGTTGCCTACTTTCTCAGTGCACTTTTCGATCCCATTCTGCCAACCTAACTGTCTAATTAACTTTGTCACACATTGCAACATTTTATTTCAGCTAATTTAAATATCTGTCAAATGTCCTGACAATGAAAGTAAACAGTGACATGCACGCCAAAGCATCGTGAGGCAGAGTTTTCGCAATAAACCAAACCTAAATATCAGAGTAGTTTGCACGAATAACCATCCCTTGCAGATCTCCTACGGCGCCGTTTGCTGTTGCTGAACCATTAAAATACAAACAAACGCCACATGCAATTCGATTTAAATATTTTCACTTTGACAATGACATACCTCCCGTGTGTGTTTGTGGATGATGCAAAATAACAATAACCTTGGCATCTCTGATTGCAACTGAGAGGAGCCCCCAACCGCACTTTCCCTCTCGCACACTCTATGTTGGTGGCGGGCGTTGTTCAAAGTGTACATTAGCTCCGACACGTTGTCTGAATTGTAGAGATGTCTGTGAATTCGAATACGAAATCGAAACTGCATGAGCACCGCAATTAACGTCACTATCAAGCAACAACTTGACAGAGTGACTATGACTAGGAATCCAAATCAAAGGCAGAGAGCAAGACCCAAGCAGAAAAACAAATCAAAACCGAACCATCGAATCAGGTAGGTACGTACAACCAGATGAAGTGTCATTACTCGCAGCTGTCACAAATTGTGAAAAGTTGTTGATAATGCTTTAGCGGGATGTGGGAGTGTCATATTTATGTGTGTGTGCAACTTAATACTGCCTTCGGGGTGTGTTTAGTTTCCCTTCGTCTAATACGGGAGAAATTCAATTTTAATTAATTTCCTTTGTACAATTATTACGCTGACAACGCGGTTTCGCATTATGTTACATTGCGACCGGAGTAACAATGAAAACGATGCCTTAAGGGTGCCCCCAACCCCAACCCAAACACACTATACCAAATTCCGAAGGTGACTGGCTTAACATAAGCTAAGCACATAAGCTCTCCACTCAATTGACGAAAATTTATTTTGACTAATGACACGAGAACACCATCGGCAATCGTAGCAAATGTCTGGTGCACGAACACAGCCAGTCTCTAGTGTATACAAAAAACAGCATGAATCAAACAACTTCAACCTATGTCATGTTTGGCATTGGTACGGGAGAGTATAAACGGCTAGATGAAGGTTTATTTATGACAGAATTGCATTTTTTTTTATGTTAAGGGTTAGCGTTTTAAATTGCATCTTATGTGGAAATTATAACCTTTTAGCCGGAACTGGAACTATATCTTTGACGTTAGGCAAAAAGGTCTTAAGTCAGATACTGCAGTTTTTCGTTAAACCAAATTTAAAATATTTTAATTATTTGCAAATCGGGATTAAATTTGTTTGAAAAACAAATTATGGTATAAAATCTCTGGAATGAAGACCTATATAATACGTTAATACATTTTCCAAATTCATTAGTATTTACCGTTTTTTGATGACTTAAGTCCTTGAGATCCTCTCATTTTGTTTTATTTGTAAAAGTTTTGTTTCTCTGTAAGACTTAAGTCAGGAAATAAAACATTGTCATTATGTAATAAAATAGGAAATTGTTTAATTAATCAGAAGCTTATAAAATATAAAGTTAATAACAAAAACAAAATAAATGTTTATGTTGGTTCTGCTTCTTCTTCTTCATCTACCAAATCTGGGTCATCATTTATTGCCGAGTTAGAAATTGGTAAATTTTTATAAAAGTCGTGAAACACAGGTGGCACTAAGCTTAAAAGAGAGCACAAATCCCTTTTTTTCTCCACAGATATCGGGTGAGACATCTGTTTTTTCCTCTTCTAAGAGAGCTTAAAATCTTGAATTCTTCGGAGTGGTTCAAGCTGTTTTTATATCTCACTAAGCCATTCTTCTGGTATTGGAGACATTGCACACTATGCCAAGAAAACTGCTCATTTACAGTATTTTTTTTTTCTGCATACCAAAACTGTCTTCAACAGAGCGGCAAAATCAAAGAATTCCTCTTGCTGCATTTCATGTACATGGAACTTCTTTTTTAGGCCTGTTGTTCGTACTAGCTGGTACCAATCGTGGGGGTGGTAAACAGGTGTTTTTTTTTGTCAATCATGGAATGATCCACGTCACATTCCATATGTGTATGACCCGGAACAAGGAACTTGTGATTTATGGTTAAATTGGGGAACTTAACTTAAGCCATTAAAAACATTGCCGCCACATGACTGTTCTTATTTTGTCCCCCGCATGTGTCTGAGTAAAATGTTACCTCAGAAATGCAATCAGGCAGATTCTTCAGATGAGCATATAGGCAGGAAGCTATTTCATTTCCCCCTCTAGCAGCTAGAGCTTCATGCCACATGTAGTGCGTTGAATCCCCGGTAGCATTATCGTGAACAGTAAGGTTATAGGTAAACAGGTAACCAACGACCATACCACGTCGAGTTAATCGGTTCTCGCCAGATCACCGCAATTAAACGACGTTGGGCGCGGTTAGTACGTAGATGGGCGACCGTTTGAGAACAACCGCGTGTCGTTGGCCAGTCCCATCTACAGAGTTGAGGTAGATAATAATATGTGGTATCACAATGGACCTAAATTGGTTTAAGTGTGTCGGCTTCTGCCGACAGCCACCTAAACCCAAACCTAACCTAAGGTTATAGGTCCATAGCTGCCTTTTATAAAATGCTACCGAAGATCCAACAAACGGTGTTGGCAAGCATTGCTGAAGATCGAAGCTGAAGCATTTCTTTTGCGCGCTATCTTGTGCTGCTAGTTATCGGCTTTTTTAGCATCATATGCTGCATTAGCCTGCTCCTGGTGGACTTGGAGATCGTTTTCTGCTTCCTGTTCTTCTTCCTGATTAGCAGCAACTTGAACGCGCATGTGGAGGGTGTCGCACTTGTAGCAGGTGTCCACTTTTGGCTTTTTAAAGGCGAGTTTTAATTTATGGAACTCCCTCTCATAAATTGAACGACCAACAAAACTCCCTCGTCCTTCTTTGTAAAAGTCGTACATAATGCGCAAGTTTAAATAGGAAGGTAAAAACTTTTTCTCATTTGTACGTCTGGTGTAGTGACTTTCATAGTTTGGAAACGTTTTTATGTGAGCCAGGACTTCATTAAGCTCCTCTTCAGACTTTCTGTTTTTCGAAGATTTTTTTACCTTTTTGGTCGTCCACTGTAATGCCGGGTGTGTTAAGCATCTTATTTTTGACGGCGTTTGATATGAACCTTCCTTTTTCATTCAAAGTTCTGCTGAAGCAACCCTTGCACACAGACACTCTTGCACCGTTTACTTCAAGAAAGTATTCAAAGGGTACTTCCCTGCTTTTTGAACTGCCAGCTTTCCTTTTGCGAGAAACTTGTTTTTCCTTAACATTCACGAGATTTACGATGAAGGTAACCCTTTTGTCGTGGGTGCCAAGCGACCAGTACTCGTCAAAAATAACTTTCCTAATGTCCTCTTCAAGGAAAGAACTGCATTTTTGCCTGCATTGCTTTAAATTTTGTAATTCCCTTGCTTGAACAACTTTTCCGGTTACACTCACGTAACTTTTGTCGCTATGAATGTGTTTAGTACGTTCTTTCCTTATGCGCCTGGACCACTTCTTCCCATTATTTTCCATGCTCTAAACTGGAGTCTCTTGATTTACATGAGTTGAACAAGTTGCGGCTTCATTCATTTCGCTATCACTGGTTTTTTCTGCTGGGACAAAATCCTCATCCATAACGCTGTCATCGGAATCGAAAATGTTTGGCATATCAGCAGGTAACGATGGAGCTGGCGCAGACTCAGGTGAAGCTGTTTTTTCAGCAGCAGAAGCAAATTCAGCATTTTCTGATAAAAAGTTTATTGAATTCTTAATATTACTCTCTATTAAAAAATATAACACACTTACTAAGTTTTAACCAACGACCATGCCACGTCGAGTTAATCGGTTCTCGTCAGATCACCGCAATTAAACGACGTTGGGCGCGGTTAGTACGTAGATGGGGGACCGTTTCAGAACAACCGCGTGTCGTTGGCCAGTCCCATCTACAGAGTTGAGGTAGATAATACATACGTGGTATCACAATGGTCCTAAAATGGTCTAAGTGTGTCGGTTTCTGCCGACAGTCACATAAACCTAACCTAACCTAACCCTACTAAGTTTTGGAGAATTTGCTAAGGCTAAATATAATATATGTATATTTACTCCTTTCACTCATTATAATGCACAACACTTAATAATTGTTTTTATAATAATCAAGTTATAATGTCATTAACAAAACAAAAGCGCTAGGTTTGTTTTGTTTTTTTATTTTTTTACTAAATGTGTTGTAACAAAAAAGCGATGGATAACTCGATTTTGAATGTTTTTTTAAATGTTAGGTAACGAAAAAAAAATAAGAATATACATAAGTATAACTACGCTATTCACCTATTTGATTATTCCGTTCGGTATAAAAGACTTAAGTTGACTTAAGTTAGAAGAATCTTTAATGTTTCAGAGACATCGGTCACAAAGACTTAAATGAATTTAAGACGTTAATACCAAACCACCACATATGCATTTTTCTGACTTATTGCCTAAAGACTAAATTATTACGATAGGAAGCAGTTGTTCTAGACTTAAGTCGTTAATACCAAACGAAATAGAAAAAAAAATTGAGTTAAACCCAAACAAAAACTCAAAATGCAATTTTTTGACTTAAGACCTTTTTGCCTAACGTTAAAGATACGAGTATGTCCACGGGTTAAACGTTTTCTCTATAAAATTTGTAATGTCAATACGTCATTTTTAGTTATTTCCTTGTTTCATCTACAAGTGTTCTTATGACAAACATTTGTTTGAAATCAATAAAGAAATTTTTAATTAAAAAAAATCTATACACAATAATGAAATACTTTTTTTTTTAAATAAATATGTACAATCATTTGTTTTTGAAGTTAACTCTCGCGAAAGATGGATCAATGTTGGTACAGATATTGTGGAAAGCTAGACTGGCTCTTTATATGGGCCCGTTTCGCTCATGGTTCGTTCTATGCGTACTTTGACAGAGTAGATAACGTATTTTTAAAGATCACGTGGGTGCATAAGTTAGTTTACCCGGCGGCATAAGTTATGGTGAGGTTGATGTCAAAGTAGTTTTATTGCTGACGATCTAGTTATTCTATCTGAAAGCCCGACACAACCCTATAGCTAATTAATTCACTTAACGGGTTCCCGACCCGTAAAGAGTCTCTGCCTGAGACACTTCAGCCTTCCATCCTCTGCGATCCCGAGCACACTGCTTGCAGTTCTCCAGACCAAGCGTTCTGGCATCCGCGATGGCTAGATCTTTAAAACGGGGGTTCGGTCTTCCTTGCCTTCTCGAACCAGGGGGCTGGGAGTCGAACATCCTCTTGGCTGTAACATTATTTTCCACTCGCTCAATGTGGCCGAGCCAATGAAGTCGACGTGATTTAGCTTTTTGGACTGCATCCATCACATCTTGGTACAGCTCATAGAGTTCGCGGTTGTATCTTCTCCTCCATTCGCCCACAGGACCAAATATCCGACGGAGTATTTTTCTTTCAAAAGAACCCAATATAAACTCCCCTTTTCTACTTATCGTCCAGCAATCGGCGCCATAAAGCAGGACTGGTAGAATTATGCATAGAGCGATAGAGCATGCATTTTGTCCTTCGAGTGAGGAGTTTTGAAACCATTTGTTTTGCTAAACCGAAGTAGCAACGGTTTCCCAAGGTAATTCTCCGCCGTATCTCCACTAAGGTGTCACTCGTGGAGTTGATGTTTACTCCTAGGTAGATGAACTCCTTAACTACCTCGAAGTTATTGCTATCGACAGTCACGTTTTGTCCCAGGCGGTGGACAGATGTTTGTTTGTTTGTTGATAGCATGTACTTGGTCTTGTCCTCATTTACTTCAAGACCAACCAATTTCGCCTGTTCTTCAATCGCCTGAACGCCTCCAACACGGAACGCTGGGAACGGCCGATGATGTCGATATCGTTCGCATACCCCAGTAGCTGGATGGATTTATTGAAGATAGTGCCTTCGGCATTGACACCTGCCCTTCGCACTATTTTCTCCAGAACAAGATTGAAGAAGTCGCATGATAGCTGATAGCGCATCTCCTTGCCGAAATCCGGTGCAGGTGTGGAATAATTCGGAAGAGCTGCTTCCAAACTGCATATTTCATTGCGTGTTTTCAAGTGTCACGCGACATAACTGGATCAGTTTTGCCGGGATCCCATATTCGGCAATCGCCACGTAGAGCTCCTGACGATGAATCAGTCACGACTTAAAATTCGGTGGCCTTTTGCAGGATTTGCCTTGTGTGAAAATTTGGTCTATTGTCGATCTGCCGGGCCGGAAGCCACACTGGCATGTGCCGATTAGTGCGTTGCAGAACGGCTTGAGAGGTTCACACAGTACGTTGGATAGGATCTTATATGCGACATTTAGCAGCGATATGCTTCGATAGTTCTTGCAAGACATAGGATCGCCTTTCTTGTAGATGGAACATATGGAGCTGATAGTCCAGTAATCGGTCATGCTTTCTTCCACCCATACTTGGTCAATGATTTGTTGCATGCGCCCAACCAAAACATCACCTCAGTATTTGAAAAGCTTTGCTGGTAAACCTACGGTGGTCTCGGCTTCCTTCTTGATAATGTCGCGATATCGGTTCCACATATTGTTAGCACCTGTGTAGACTCTGGCGCTCTCTGTGGATTCTGGCGACTCCAGGTGTGCTAAGGCGTCCAACGTCGGATTTCTTCTTTTGGGCAGTTCGCAGCTTCTGCTCTTTGGACAGTGAGCTGTCCGATCGACCTTACCGACTTTGGCATTAAAATGCCGAAGCACAATTTTGTCATCGTACTCCGGACAGGTTCCATCCAGGTCATAAAACTCCTCCTTCATGGATTAAGTATTGAAATTGTATCCATCAGGTGGTCCAAAACTTTGTTCATCTGAAAAGACGACGGTATGCCACTCTTGGGAAATTAAATTATTTTAAAATTAAAAAGTAAATCATTGGGAATCATTGGGATGCGAGGTGTTAGCACTGTTTGCCCAATTGCGCAGAAATTTAACTTGTAGTCTGGTCCCGTTACACAAACTTGGTGGTTTAAGATTTCTAGGTAAATTTATTGGGGCACCTATTTTTAACTTGAGGGAATATTTGGGAAGGCCACTCGGGTTTAAAGAATCAAGAAACTTCTGTCGGTAATGGACCGCATCTTCTTGATTCATTACATTATCAATGGATGTGTAGTTAACGGTAGCTCCTGAAAGTTTAGTTAAAATTAGGTCGTTAATTTCGTCTACATTTCTGTTTCTCGCCGTTTCCATTGATAATCTTTTCTCTCCACTTCAACTATATCTGGGTAGACTTTCAATATCATGTCTTCAATGATGGTTACTTTTTCAGCTAAATCGCGATCAATTTGAATTTCGTTTTCAAAATGAGGTACTTCCTCGCCTCCTATTAAAAGTAACTTTGAAGGAACATTTGTACTGTAATCTCATATTAGTAGATACTTTTAGGGAATGAACAAACTTCCATACCGGGGGAGTTTTTAAGCAAGACTGCACAATGTCTGCTCTTGTTAACCTAACTATCACCGATAACGTTTGTCGAAAATCTCCAGCAAACATGGCAGTGGGGGTTAATCATGATTTTATTACAGCTTTCAATATCTCTAAGAGTCCTAGCTAGAACCCCTACATGAGCTCTATGAATCATGGTGCATTCGACCCATATTATTAAAGTGACATATTGCAAAACTTTTCGAAAGGGACAGAAGTTTATAGTGAGTCAATCTTAAGAGATAGACATATGCTGTCGCGGACTTTTTTTTCGAACTTTAAAAGGGAAACAATTTCATCATACATGATTTTTGCGAAACTCAAACCGTTTACGCAGCGCACGCAACGGAAACTCTCAAAAAGGAATATTTTTTCCCGTTTCTGCAACATTTTCCATGGATTCGTTGCTCCTATTGGTGGTAAAGCCTTCCTCGATAAATGAACTATCCAACACAAAAAGAATTTTTCAATTTAAACCAGTAGTTCCTGAGATTAGCGCGTTCAACAAAACAAACTTTTCAGCTTTATAATATAAAAAAATAAAATAAAATATAAAATAAAAATATAAAAATAAAAAAATAAAAACTAAAAAAAAAAAAAAAAATCCATACTAATACATATTATAAATGCGAAAGTAACTCTGTCTGTCTGTCTGTCAGTCTGTCTCGCTTTAACGCCAAAACTACTGAACCGATTTAAATGAAATTTGGTACACAGATAGTCTAGAGCCTGAGAACGGACATAGGGTGGCAATGGTGCGATGGTAGTGTATTCACTAAAGTGATTGGCAGGTCGTGCGTTCGAATCCCGACCAGGGCCATGATTTTTATAAATTGAATACACACAACAAAAACTGATCTCTCTAAAGCAATTTAGGCGCCACCTGTTGAGAAAAAAAAATCCCATCGCACCAAACTTCTTTCCTATCCTTCTATTCTTTCAGTAAGTAGCACCCAAAAATAGGCAATGAATTGCTGGGAGCTACTTGCGCAACAAACTAAATGCCTGCGCTGTGGTTTTACCATTATAAGGGTACTGTGTCACTACAGAAAAAAGAAATCCCTTTAGCGCCCGCAAATTATAAAAAAAAAAAAAAAAAAAATAGGCTACTTTTTACCGCGGGAAAATGCTTCATCCGCTGTCCAAAAGCGGAGATCTAAGCTGATATCTAAGAAAAGTTGTAACTCTCGAATGCTTTCTAGCTCCTAGGTTTGGAATGACTCATCCAAATCAAATAGGATTTTTTTTAATATAAAGTTTAATATAAAATTATGTACAAAGATTTTAAGATATAAATCATTTTTGTAGGTTATCCTGAAGTTGAACAATAAGCATTAAACTATAAATTTTATACAATTCAAAAAAGTAAAATGTTCGATTGAAGCTAGATCGTTGGATTTTCCCAGCGTTCAGCGGAGGAAAATTTGTGTGTGTGTGCCACACAAATCTGTTTCTCTACCTGTACCTTTTGTGCAATGTGCTTTTTCTTTCTTTTTTTTATGCACCTTTTGCAGTTTGTGTTGTTTTTTTATGGCGCATGGCCATGGGATTGAGAAAGATAGGGTATGAAATGTAAATGAGATTGAGAGGGAGTCACACTCAGAGCATATTCATACAATGAGTACGGACACTCTCGACGTTTTCTTTATCAGTTCTTATCAGCAAGTATTTTGTTTTAAATTTGAGATGTGACAGACTGGCGAAGCAAGGCGACCACGGGACAGCTAGTTAAAAAAAAAGTGGTCTGTGGTGCGACCCGCAAGGTCCACACGACTAACTTCCCAGTGGCATCAATATGATTTATGCGATTAGTAAATTTTGAAATGTGGTTAACCATAAGATATGGTTAAGAATTATTTAATATTAAAAAAGGCTCTTTAATATTGTTCATGGAAATTAAATGTTGTTAATAACAGCGAAGTGTGATATATATTAATGCAAACATTGTTATCAACACAGAGACCTGTAAATTTACATGTATACGAAATAACGGAGCACAGTGTAATAGTGATTTGCTCAATGAAAAATGACAATAAATAGTACAAACAAAGCCAAATTATTTTAGTTATTTATTTACTTACAAAAAAAGGGCTAAACCGATTTCGCTGGAAACTTAATCAGTTCTGAGTTACGTAATAACGCTTCGAATAAACCCAGTCCCATGTCAATATCATCTTTGGTTCTCGAGATACTCGTGGCGAAAGATAATTCCGAACGGACATACGCACATACGTACATACACACACCCAGTCATCTCTATAAAAATGTTGGATTTGGATTCTGGTGACCTTGAAACGTGAAGATATGTCAAAATCCGCGATTCACAAAATCGGCCCCATTACAAGAACTTCCACTGGGAAGTTAATAAAGCATAGGTATAAGTATAGATTTGGAAAAGCTTCATAAAATTTAGGTTTACCTACTTAATCCCAATTTTTTTTTCAGCTTAAACATAATTTATCCTTCTGCCATACTGCATTTCGTTTTTCCCAGGTTATCGAACGATTAACAAAAAGTCGTAACATTAAACCAAAAAACTACATGTTCATAATCAAGTGAGACAGAGTGTATAAGCGCAACATTTACATTTCTTTCGTCCAATTACTGAAATACTCTTTTGAGGTTTTTTTTTTCAGAAATACCGCTTTTATTGTAGCTAAGTGAGAGTAAGCCTGGGCTGACGCATTATATACCCCACTCGCAGTCACCCACCCGTGGCTCCATTCACATTACTTTTTGTTCGCTGCCTAATTCTACAGTACCTCTGTTTCTACCTCTGGGAATAATTAGTAACTTTAGTCCTGTGTGTTCGTCTTTGAATAAGCGTATCTATTTTCAGCTAATTTTATTTCATGGGCTTTTTTCTCTCAGTACTTTCATGCTTCTAAAAACAAACTTCCCTGCAACGAGTATGAGCGTATGTTTTTGAGTGGAATGCATATGTTGTTAGCCCGAAAAAATGGAATAATTGTACTGCCCGTTATAGGTCAGAGTGGTTGGGACACTCTGACCTATACCAGACATTTAGATGAATGGAAGAAAGATTCCCAAGTGTGATTAGTTCAAATATCTGGGATTTATGATTGATGGCGAAGCAACCCGTGATGATGACATTAATCATCGCGTAAGCGAATGATGGATGAAGTGGTGGGAAAACTCGGGCGTTAAAGAACCCATCTCAGAAAATATGGAGCGCGACCGTCTCTGTTTGTACTGTCATGATCAGAGGAGAGATCCAACTAACCCCGTCAGAAGGGCAATATTAATCAACGTTTCAATTAAAAATTCCTGGATCACACAATTGAAACAACCGCACCAGCATTTGATTGGCCTCAAAATTCGGATGTCTGCCGAACCGGCGAACCATATATAGGCGAAGCAGTAGGTATGCAGTGTAGTGCAGTGGGAGTGTTATGCCTGAAATACAGGTCATAACCTCGTCGTTACAGAGAAAGAAGAAGTCATGTGTGTTTGTGTTTGCCCACCCTTTTTTATTTTCAACTTATATTATTTTATAAGCCTTTCTTCTCAGTGGTTTCTTCTTCTTCGTCCTTAATGACGGTAAGGCTATGATCAGGATCACAACCCAACTTGAAGGCATTCCTATTGGGCCGCCTGTAGGGTTCGTCGGTATTCGTCTCAGTAGTTCCATAATAAACAAAAATAGTTCGTTTACCACGGTTTCCAAACGCTTTATTTTTTCAACCTCAGAAGGGCCCATCTCAATGGCAGTCTTTGCGACTGGACTGGTCTTATGTTAGGCACACGACGGATTGAGTCTTACCTAGGAGACATGTGCATTGAGAGGAAAGTTAGTAGGGGCGTTCTTTCTCTACTCATATGGCTACTGGTAATGGACGAGCTATTAAAGATACTGAAGACGTAATGCTGCATTGTGAGCGCTTATGCCGACGATGTAGCAATCTTAGTCCCAGGAAAATTCATCCCAGTTCTCAGCGAGCGACTCAGCTACGCACTCTAACTTGTCAACAACTGGGATGCAGGCAGAGGACCTATCCAAGACAGAAATTCTGCTGTTCACAAAAAGAAGGACAAAACCTGTCTTTAAACCACCAAGAATGAGTGGAATGGACGAACGTTCTGCAATAGATGGGGATTCAAACCAATGTCGTACACTGGCTGTACACAACGGTGGTGAGGCCCATTTTTACATACATATGGCGCAGTGGTATGGTGAAAGGCTACCGAAAGGAAGTCTTATCTCTCAAACCTCACCAAAATCCAAAGGACAGCCTGCATCGGGATAACACACCCACTGCAGTATGCAGGTACTACTTAATCTCATACTCCTGGACATGTAGGTACTGCAGCAGCAAGTCGGTTAAAACGATCATCAGACTCAGAGAGTTGGGACTGTGGCCTTGTAAAGCATACGGACATGCCTCCGTGGAGACAAGATGGAGTGCATCGAAAATGAAAGAAGCTTCTTACTACTTACCACACTCCCTCGTCTTCAAAAGAGATTCGCTACCAGAATCCCCGAAAGAAACGAAAGAGTAAAAAAAATGGTCGAAGAGGAGATAGCTATCTACACCGACGGATCCAAGATGGACGTAGGTACAGATGCAGGCATCCTCTGTGAGTCTCTGGAACTGGGTGAATCATTTAGACTCAGCAATGAATGCAGCGTGTTCCAAGGAGAGACAGCTGCGATCACACAGGCTGCCAAGGAGGTAAAGAGTGGCAAACTAGCCGACAAACATATCACCCTTTTAGTCTGACAGCCAAGGGGCTATAAAAGCCAAGGAGTGAGTAGTAGTCAAGTCAAGGGCAGTGTTAAAATGCAAGAAACAACTAGACGAGATATCAACCGTCAATACGGTAACCCTATGCTGGGTACCAGGGCACAAGGCACTCTCGGGTACCGGGAAAGCGGATGAAATAGCAAGATGCGGATCGGAGATGAATGAATCTCTGGCCCTAAAATCCACAAGAACATCGGTAAGCACACTATCGCTAAATATCGACACCAAATCCATGAGTTACTTTGGATTAACCTCGATACATGCAGACATGCAAGGTAGCTGCGGCCAGGGGTTGACGAAATAAGATCTAAAACCATGATCGGACTAAACCGCAAAGATATTCGAACACTGACGGGGGTCCTCTCAGGACACTGTGTAGTGGGTCTACACGGAGAGCGGCTGGGCATACGTCACAACGACAACTGCAGGAGCTGCAGGGACCTGCAGGGACGTTGAAGACATAGAATCTATATTTCACCTACTATGCGAATGGTCCTGCCCTTAGATCAAAATGATTAAGTCTCTTGGCAGCTTCTTCTTTGAGGAGCTGGTTTATATAGAGCTACAGAAACTCCCGACATTCACATATGAATTCAGGTGGTTCTAATAAAGCGAATTATTGAGCTGTTAAAAAGCGGTTTCTTTTGTTTCTCTTTTTCAGGTTCCCACACCGAAAAAAAACCACATATCATTTTAATATTTTATTAATATCAAATAGCATATCATATCAATTTCTCAAAAAACGATACGAAAGATTGTAAATAGGAAAATAAAAATATTAGATCAATAATTATTATAAGTTAAGGTAGACATTAAAATATAAAAAAAAATGGTGGCAATGGTCCGATGGTAGTGTATTCACTAAGTGATTGGCAGGTCGTGCGTTCGAATCCCGACCAGGGCCATGATTTTTATAAATTGAATACACACAACAAACACTGATCTCCCTAAAGCAATTTAGGCGCCACCTGTTGAGAAAAAAAAAATCCCATCGCACCAAACTTCTTTCCTATCCTTCTATTCTTTCAGTAAGTAGCACTCAAAAATAGGCAATGAATTGCTGGGAGCTACTTGCGCAACAAACTAAAAATGCCTTCGCTGTGGTTTTACCATTATAAGGGTACTGTGTCACTACAGAAAAAAGAAATCCCTTTAGCGCACGCAAATTATAAAAAAAAAAGTATTGTAATATCAATTAATAATATCAAAATTTGGTTTGTATTTAACCATATTCTATATTCACGCTATTATATGTAATATTAACTTGATGTACAAAAGGCTGCGAATTAAGATTATTTTGATATCTTAAAATATCAACTATATTATTTTTGTAGGTGGTACCATATGGTTATTACAAATATATACAAAAAACAACACCCCTATTGCGAGTGTCAATCGACAATTGATAATTGACTATTTTCAATGTGTGTTATTGTGAACGAATCATTTTCATTGATATTCTTGTCAATCGCTTTTTGCAATTGACTGCGATCGACAAAATCCTTTAGAATCGTTCGTTCACAATAACACACAAATAATGCCTGAGCCACAATACGCCGAACCACTGAACGGAGTTCATACCGTGAAACGATATTGTATAATCAATCATATTGGAGTGGAGCAGTTTCATTCTGGTCACACTGTGTTGATCACTCCTCCGTCCTTGCGTGTAACTCTCTCTCTCTCTCTTACATTTCACACCACTTTTGAAACGTGCTCTTACTTGTTGGTAGCCAACGTGATTATTCTTGTTAACTACTAATTGTCCTGTAATTACCGAAATGTGTTGTGTTTTAATAAATAATAATTTAAAATATTGGTGATACTATATACAATTTGGACAATAATAATGAAAATGTTATCGTTAACTATAATAATTGTGTTGTGTTAACAGAGTAAGAAGTACAAAATTATTTTAATGTAAATCAGTCAATGAACCATGTTGAAGACGAAAGTTCTGGAAATGAACTGCAAAATCTGTTAAAAGAATGGAAACTGAGTCACATTTTTGAGGATTTGATATGTAAGTACATATTTAATACAATTTGTTGAAATGTAATAAAATTTTGTTTGGAATATTATATTACGATTCCACATAAATATTATTATCGTATATCATTCTTAATATCAAACAAGATTTGATATTTCATAATATCAATTTAACATTTTGTTTTCTTTATTGGGGTCGGAATCTTTACATTTTTGAATATCAATTTTACATTTTAATACTTATCTTTATATTTTTTTTTAATATCAATTCAATATTATTAATATTAATTTGGCAAGATAACCGTTAAATTTTAACCGTCTACTTTATTTTGAAGCATTGTTTCGAATTTCGATATTTAATAATATCAATCCGACACTTGTTATTTCAACATGTAACTCTCCATCGCATGACCAGTTGCATGCCAATTCTTTTGTAAGCATATGTTACCAACTGATTGTGCTTTTCTAAAACGTTTCAGCACCGATCGCGCTAAGGTTTTTTGTAATCATAATCAATAATCATTTTCGTTAAAAAACTGCATGATTTGCATTTTGTATGGGTGAAAACTTAAGTTTCTGTTACAAAATATTGTAACTTTTTATATTTCGAGTAATTATAAATTAAACATTTAAAATGAAGCTAGTTGTGCACTCAAACCCACATTTTTCGACGTGCTTTGAACAGGCGATATAATATACCACCATTATATCGTTTTAAGATTTCGTATAAGCTAATTTGCTATATGGTGGTGTCAGACCTGTAATTTCGAAAAACTTAGGATATTGCTAAGAGCACATTTGAACTAAATTTTTTATATAGTAGAAGATAATAACATATATATCTTTTAATGTTTTTATACCTGCAACGCTTACTTAGCTTGCGGAATTTCGTTGGAAAGGCTTAAATTTTTAGGAAAAGAAGATATAGAAAAAATATTTCCAGGGACGGAAAACATTGGGCTCCAGGCGGAACTTGTTGTAGTTAATATAAAGCATTTTTGTATAGGTACTTAGAATTAAAAAAAAAAATTCTTACAAAATATTAGTTCCCAGAAGATGTACCGATGGCAAGCACTATAACTTGGAATTCAAATGTTTGTAATTGGCTTGAAAACTCTAACCCCAGCTGCAAAAGTACTTCACAACCCAGCTGTTCAGCTGCAAAAGTACTTCACAACCCAGCTGTTCAGCTGCAACATCAACCAGTTCATATTTTCCAGGGTGTGATACAGTAAGTTAATTTTTTCTTAAGGCGTTAATAGGATACCGTCACTGATAACAATTCAAATTTTTTAATTCCTTAAAAGAACACAAACAAGGTCTCCCGAATGAAGGCGTATATGATAATTCTGTCAATTTCAATATTGATAAAATTTAATTTAATATAGTAAATTTGAAAGAAGTAAGGTTTCAATTTTTAAAAGGGTTAACAGTAAAATCATTGTCGTATAAAGGAACGGTATATAAAAGGGGATATTTCCTAACTATTATTCAAAAAACAAAGCAGAATTATTTGAAATCAAAGAAATATTCTGGAATAATTATAAAAAGCTTTATGTTTTATCAAACCAGTATAAGATACTACAATTTTCTGAGCATTATCAGTCATACTTTGTGGGCTCAGAATTAAATTTTTGTAAAATAATGGATTTAAAGATGTTTACGAGTCTTTCTTGCTGATGGCTCTTCGTCAATAAGAAACAAAATATTTTGAAACCATGTACCTATGTCTAACAAAAAAAATTAATGAATAAAATGTATATGTGAAATTGGAAAAAATGGGGTTTTATTTACAAACAAAAAAGATAAAAATATTATTAAGTATAATGTTAAACTGATAATAGTAAATATCAATATAATATTTAATATATTGAATTATTATATCAGAAATATCAGTTTCCGCATATCAGTTTGGCATTTTGAATGTCAAATTTACATATGAAAATATCAAAAACATCAATTACATAATATTATTTTGATATTTTTAATTTTAAATAAGCATCAGCAATATCAGTTTTTGCATATCAGTTTGGCATTTATAATGTTAAATTTTAATTAAGAAATGTTAAAACAATTTTATCATTTTAACATTTTAATTTTCAATATATTAATTTACATAGTAAATCCATATCGTGAATGTAATATGTAGTTATATGATCACTATATCAAAAGTGATATTTTTAATGCTGGATCACTTTTATCACCGAAAAATGTTAATTTTACAGTTGTTTTATCAAAGTCTTTTTTCGGTGCAACAATGTCAAAGAATCCCACAATGGACACAATGAACCCAAACTATTGGTCTAAGCGAGCCGTGACACCCGTCACAAGGGCATCCATCTACCTAATCTAACCTATAAATATTTATATATATTTGACCCCTCCTCAGGCAAATAAGGGGTCATATCGAACAAAATTCTTAGTGCACCTCTATGGTAGAAGAAAGACTTAACATGCAAAATATCAGTCTCCTAGGCCTAGTAGTTTTTGATACACAACGTTAGTGAGATTCAGCTCCCACACTCAGTGGAAAAATACACAGTTCCCTGCACGACACACCTCTGCATACATACATTTCCATTCCACTTGCATGATCCATATTATTAAGGGCATCATTTTCTTTTTCAGCATTTTCCAGATCCAATTCCTCGATTTCATTGTCAGTGTCTTCAGTGGGTTGCATGTTTTCACTACTGCTTTCGATGCTACAGGCAATATTGGGTAAGATGGCACAAACAATAACAACCTTACCTGCAAACTTACGCCTCAGTCGCAAATAATTTAAACACCGGAATCTTTCTTTAGAATGCCAAAACTATTTTCAATTATGCGCCGCGTTTTTTGTGGCAACGATTGAAAGCCTCTTCAGCAGGGCTATCGGGATTTAGGCGTAATGGTGGTATCAACCAGTTTTTAAGTCCGTAACCACTATCACCCAAAACAACAGCATCCGGAAATGGTCTCCATCCATTGTCAAATCTTTGACTTACAGCCAAATTCCGTAACACCCTTGAGTCGTGAACACTGCCCGGCCAACTTGCATTTACACTGTAAAATGTGTAGTCGGGCCCGCATATCATCATCACATTCAATGAGGACCATGCAGGTCCACATATCATTCCTCGTGTTATGTAGGCGCATCAATTTTAATGATTGTGCCATCCACGCAACCACACGCACAAGGGAATCCACCGATCATAAAAAAAACTTTTCAGCAATACCACTGACGTCATTGCACTATGTTTTGAAATAAAACGTCTATTATAACGTCGACAACTCTATGGATGGTTCTGCAAACTGTTGATTTTGCAACACCATGCATGCAACACCATGGTACTGGCAACCATTTCCGAGCCAATGCAAGCACAGTAGCAGTTGATTTTCAGCCGACAAAGCATGATTGCGCTGTGTATTGTGCTCTAATTTTTCTCCAATTTTATTTAAAAGGAAATCAACTTGAATTTGTTTTAAATGAAAGCACTCTTTAAAATTAAAGTTTTATAGTGTTTACAATTTTTGTGGAACGAAACAGCATAATTATTTGCAAAATCTTTGCAAATTACACTTTTTAATTAACTTTTCACTTTGCACAAGAGAACGTACCTGGAACAGAAATTGCAAAGAGAATATAAAAATTGTAAAGATTTTGCAAATTACACTTTCAATTTTAACTTGTCACTCATCAAATTTTATTATTTTGAGGAACACGAAGTTTTGCAAATTGACGAAAAATTGCATATTTGCAAAGTGAAAAGTTTATAATTTGTTTTGTGGAATAGGGCCCTGGTCTAACGGTTAATAAACTCATTGAATTCTGATCACTTACACTGCTGCATAGCATCATGAAGTCACGCCAACCTGAGTACCTACACAACAGACTAAATTTCTCCAGCTCCGAAAGAACTGCTATTTTAATTCAGCCTAGATTTAACTGCTTACAATCTGAACACGCTTTTTTCGTCCATGCCACTCGCCTATGGAACGCATTGCCTATTACAATCAGAAGGATCGCAAACATAGAAAGTTTTAAAACTAAAACCTTTAAACACTTGGCCAGGTAGATTTATTTGATATGCATATACTTACAATTAAATTGTTATTATTATTCGTTCTTTTTTCATTAATTTCAACAATGCTCGACATTTAACTAGAAACAAAATTATTTATATGAATGAACATTCTCTTTACCTCAACTCATTAACATGAATATCCTATTCAATCTCTGTATCTGTACTCTTAAGCTAATCACAATCATAAGATTGCATTCTTAATGTGAAACAACTAATTAATTAAATAAATATACAATTGGTGCGCCACCCTGTACAACCTTCTAATCGTGCCCATTGCGAAATTTCTAATTAGGTGATGATAAAATGTCGAATCAAAAAAGTTTGATACTCCAGATTTAACAATTGAAATTCTTTAACATTGCTGATTTGTCTTTGTCAAAACAAAATTTGTTAGTTCAAATGCCCCGGAAATGGTGTCGCCTCTTAAGCTAATTTCGAAACGAGCGTCAAGCAATGAGAATTTATAGGCCATTGCACCAAAGAAACCGAAACCTTTCAAAACGGCAGCGCTCATAATTTCAACCCAAATAAACAGAATAAATCTATAAAAAAACAAAAAATAGCAAATAGAAACCCTGTCGGGTGTTACTAATTTGTCCAACTGTTTCCATTTAATCAGCAGCTGCACCCACTTCCGTAAAAATATAAAGTCCGCTTGGCTTCCACTGAGCCAAAGAAACAACATAACAATGAACTACTGCAACTATTGCGCGAATAATCGGTTCGTACCTGGCGAGTGGCGATGGTGCTGGTACTGGTTGTTGGTGTCTTATTGAAAATGAAAATTAAGCAGAAAAAACTATAATATGCAACAATGCAACAACCCACTATGCTAGATGTTGTAACAAGAGACCTACTTCTGTTACCCACCACCAAACGAAACGAAAATAAAAGTACACGCGTCCAACTTCAAGACTCTATCTATCCAGACATCTTCTATGCAAAAGTTTCATACAGATGACTGCTACAAAAGTGTCGGGACAGTTTGACATCTGTTTGTACGTACGAGACGTGAAGGAATTCATAGATAGATGTATCTCATCGATTCGTAGAACAGTCTTCTCCATTGTCTTCTCTCGTTGTTGGCTAGTATCTATTTGAAAAGATGTATAAATATTGATAAGCATTCAACCGCTGAGAGAGAGCGTGAATAGATTGATTGAGAAGAGCATACAGTCGTGCTACTTAAGCCGATGCCTTCTGAAGATATGGTTTTAGGTTTTTAGGTCACGACATTTGGGAAAAAGCTTGCAGTCGCGCGACCTCTTTTTGTGGCCCGGCAGTCGACCGATTTAAGTGGCTGAAAGGTGCTCTTTGTGGTTTTTGTGGTGTCGCAAAATATGGCTACACGACACAAGACGCGGGATTATGTAAAGCTGATGGTGGCAAATATTTTTTTCGTTTTCCACATTATATTGCTTAATGATAACGAGAGGATTAAAATCTTTATGAAAAAGATTAAAGGAAATTAACGGAAAAAACATAAATAAATGTTCTCTGTCCGCGGAGTGGTAAATGTGTGCAATCTTTTACATCTAGTCCTTGTGCAAGCACACACAAAGAGCTAATTAATTGCATTCGATGTACACTTATTTGGGGGGCGCCTACGCAAGGTGCTGTGGTGCGCAAGCACTGCAAGGTGCGATACTTGGATTACCATTGAATGAAGAGTTACACACAGAGCTAAAGATGCAGTAATACTTTCAGCAATATTCGGATGTTTGATGTTGTTTTACGGTTATAATTGGTAGAATGGAATCCCATGGATTCGCTGAAGATGAATGTAGGTGTATGTATGGATTATTAAGGAAATTAAATACTTTTCGAAGGATCATTTAAATTGAAGGCGTAATTAAGTATCGTAATGGAGCTAGAGGACGGGTGATATTTTTAGTCTTTGATTATTTTTTTATAGCCCTCAGAAAAAAACGACACAGCTCAAAGAATCAGAGAAAGGTTTAATGTATCTCGCCTGAGAGTAAACTTGCTGTCATGACATATATAACGTTTGGTTTATTGCATGATATTAATATCGTGTTTTCGCTGTTATGCATTTTACCAGCATTGGTATATGTATATGTATAGTTGAGGTTTTTCGGCAACAACAATCTGTCATGAAAGTTATTTTTGAAATAAATTTTCATGTCGTTATATAGATCATAACAAAGATATATTTTCAGCTACACATTTAAATTCCAAAAATTATCTTATTTAACTCGCATATGAGAAAACAGTTTTCATAAAGTATAGCATTATCCATCGAATTCAGTTTGACGCGGTTTGGTTATGTTGTTTTTGTCAAACTTATTAATGTCCGCAGAAATAGAATCTTACAACTCGCATGATAGTGAGATAACTATATACACCACTGTATTAAAACCACTTCAAAATAGTCACAGGTATATGGCGAGCTCGTTCACACTTGTTTTTATTGATATAATCATTTAAGGTTAATAACACTAATTCAAAAGCTATCATGAGAGCAAGCTAGCAGTGTAATATGTAGGGTCATCCAAAAGAGGTGTCATATTAAATCAAGAGAAAAAACGGTTCTTTATGCAAAATGCGGTGCAAAGTGCATGTGTGTGCCCAACTAGAGGGAACGTATCGAAATGGACACACCTGACTCTTCATTCACACTCTCAGCCAAGGGGGCACTATGGGACCAAATGACTGTTTTTCTGGCTAAAATCATAACTTTTGAACAAATAAAAATAACACTGCAATTTCTATTTCATATTAAAGGACATTTCCAAGGCTATAGAATCCAAAAATGTTCTCAGAAAAAGGAATTAACAGAATGTTTTACTTAAAAAACACTACCAAATATTGCGGATCTTGTAAACAGGTTGTTCCAAAATAAAACTGAACACAACAGTGAATGGAGAGGTGTCCGAACCAATTTTAAAGATGTTTTTAGAAAGTATCTACAAAATAGTAGACTCTTCTGAGTGCCTACTATGTCTTGAAGAAAGCGAAATAGCTATACACATATTATGCGAATGTCTAGCCCTCAATGGAGTTAGAAAGAAGATCGTTTTCAGGGAATATCTGACTTCCGAAGACATAAAGAATTCGTCTGCTGGCAAAATTGTTTGTTTAGTAGAAACTCTACTAGCCTAGATATTTTTCGGTCTCTATTGCGTAAAAGATCTTATGGGCAAAATTTTATGCCTAATAAGTTGTCCACCATGGTCCGGAATTTTATGGAGAATTGGCATCAAGGGTTTATGACTGCATTTAGCTTTTAGCAGATCCCAGAGCCGTAGTCAGGAATTGGAGGGTATGGGGGAGTGTCTTTACATGGATTATCCTGTTATTAAAACAGGAATTACAGATAAAAAAACAGTTTTTTTTATTGACATTTGTACCAAAGTGAAGAAATTCGAAATTTTCGCGATTTCTTTGCTACCAAAATCTGGAGAACTACATTCGGATAAACGCCTTAGTCCCATAGATTGACATTGCGGCGCGTGCACTAAGTCTTTCGTTGCTCGTTAAGTTTGGTATGCAAGTTTTTGGTTCTTTTCAGTGTCGAAAATGACCTCTCCACACTTGCCGTTGTGACAGGAAAGTCGAGAACCTTGTTAAAAGATTGTTGGAAGTCTGCTGGTGTCACAAAAATTAAAGACTTCCAAAACTTGGGCATCTTTCCCGAGTCCTGATAATATTTCAAACGACAATTCATACTCACACCGGATTCTGAGACACGATCATAAATGTATGAAGTAAGATGATCCAAGTCATCTACTTTTTCAATTACAGCAAATCCAGGGAGAAGTATCTGTAAGCTGGAAAGGATTCCTGCCTTTTCGTTGAGAAGTTTATCGGACAAATTCTGAACCAGCGTATCAACACAAGAAATAAAAATAGCAAAAAAAGCAATACGATTCAACAGTCAGTTCGAAAATTAGGACGAGCTGTTTCCTTCAACGTCATCGTCCCGCAACTCTGAGTTCCATATCGAATGCGTCTTACGAAAGCTTTTCAGCTGCCCTAAAAATTTCGCCGAATGATACTTTTGAATTTTTTCATTCTTCTTGAAGCTCAGCCACAATCGTGTGAACGTGTTTTACTGCTGATGCCAAATCATGTTATTTTTCTTGAAGTCGAACTGACAGAGGAAGCGTGAAACTGAAAAGTCTGTTACAAACCAAGAGACTGACGCTGAACTCGCTTTTCTGCAGTGCTGCAAGTAAGTAGACCGCTGTTTTTGAAATGCTTCAAGATTTCCCAGACATTTTTTCTAATCCCATGTGGATGATGTTGATTAGTACGACAAGGGATAGCATGCTGTCATGTCGTTCAATGAATCTTGTTTCACAAAGAAAGATTTTCTTTTTGCTCTCCTACATGTTCTGGGATGAGGTCTTCAAGAATTTTCGTCGCCTACTCATGATACCAGTTCGTGACATCGTTCATAATCCCAGGACAATTTCGAACAGTTGGGACTGACATAGCATTTGACAGTGCGAAACAAGATTGAGAAACAATGAACCAAAATAAAAAGGATTTAGCAAAATTGATTACCAACTTCTGGTCAATAAATATACATGTAGAAAATTTACATATTTGCTGAAGGTACAGAAACGTAGGAGTATATTATAAATTTATTTAGGGCGATTTACGCCTTTTTCATACATTCATTTTAAACATGCATCTCTTCGCACAAAAATATAAGAAAATGAATATTAGGCATATGGCTGCCTACGGCACTGGCAGATCCAGTGTTTTTTTAGTATCCTCGTCGAATTTATCCACATTACTGGATTCCTCAGACGACAGTGAATTTTTATTAAGTTCTTTTCTCTTCATGTATTATATCTGACATTTCTTTTGGATTTTTGAAAAATCTTCGTGAAGTTTCAATAGTTTTTCAATAATTAACCCGAGTTGTTCCCTAAATTCCTTTTATATACCCTCTTTACTTCTTTTTCTGCTTACTTTTGTATATGGTCTCATCATCTTTGAAGCTAGTTTTAGAAAGACTCCCTCCATAAATCTTATTCCAGTGTATAATGTTGAAATACCAAATTCATAATTTCTCTCATCTGCTTCGACTGAATTGGCGTCTTTTCGAGAAAATCTTTGTGAGTACTTTTGCAAATTGGACATGATACGAGTAATGTTGTTTTTGTGTTAGTTAATTCATTAACCCGCTTTTTCGTCTATCATATTCAGAAAGAATACAAATGTCGAACACAATTTACATTTTACTCAAAAAGAGGCATGGAAGTGGGCGAACTTTTTGACAATCAAGAAGATGATAAAACGTATTTTACTTAATCTACCTTGAAAACGTTGCACTCCCAGCTCCTTATGAGAAATGTAATAACTGAAATGGAGCACCAGTAAATTTAATTTAAGTCCACAACACAAGTTTTAAACAAATTTCATTTTCTTAAAAAGTCGCAAAAAACTCGCAGCTTTAATTTTGCACATAGTCCTATAATTAGTTAAGGCCTGAAATGGTGTTTATTTCTGGAAAAATCTCGGAGCTTTTTGTAGCTCCATGCAAACCCCAAAAACTTTTCGAAATGTGTTTTTTGGTTTTTATTTATAAAAAACGATAACTAGGGCGCCAAAAATTGATGACAGTTTTATTGAAGAAGGGTCAAAAAGAAGCATTTTTTACTATGGGAGGAGGGTCTATATCGCTACATTTAGAAGGTAGGCGCAATTTTAGAAAAAAGGACTTAAAGGAAAAAAAAAAATTATTAAAAACCAACGGCAACACTTACAATAAAGTACTATACCGCTTTTGAAAGCCAGATCTGTTCTATAATCCTAAATTTAAATTAAATTATTTATGTCAATAGTTTTTGAAAAATTCGCATGCAAACTCAAAATTTTGATAAAAAAAAAAAAAATAAAAAAAAATGCAGACCAATTTTTTTTAATATTGTGAAATAAAGTGCTAAATTGGCTTTTTGTGATCAATGTTACTATCAATTCTGAGTCGAACACAACAAACCGAATGGTTTTATGTCTTCTAGTTTTTGAGAAAATTGAAAATTACTAAAACTACTGATCGTGCCTCTATGTTTAATGTTTAACTTGTCTCTGCACGCTGGACATTATTTGAAGGTTTGGAAGAACTCGTTTATAACACCCATTTATGAATTTGGATATTACTTATTATCGTCCAATATGCAAAATTTCGATCATACCCAAGATATTTGAAAAACTTACTTTTGAGAAACTTACACCTCTCTTAAAGAGATTTATCTCTCCGTTTCAACATGGATATGTGGCTGGTAGATCTGCCACCTCTCAATCTTTTGTCACACTGGGCCATATGCATAAAACTGAAGTACTTACTAGTAGTTAAAAGTAAAAGTAAATACATACTAGTATTACTAGTAAAAGCTAAGATTTATAGTATATATACGAAATTCAATCAACTATGGCTCTTTTCATTGATATGACCAAAGCATTCGATATGGTAGATCTGCAAATGTTATTGCGTAAGCTGTACAAAGCTGGCTTTAGAGGTATGACATATGAATGGCTAAAGTCATATTTGTTGGAAGGAGAGCAAAGGGTGGTAATCAGTGGTTGTTACAGCGATCCACTTAAGCTTAAAAACGGCGTTCCACAAGGATCCGTGCTAGGTCCAATACTGTTCCTTTTCTACATTAACTCTCTTTTCTTCCAAAACTTTTACAGCAATCGCAGTGCATTTGCAGATGACATCGCTTTCACGTATACTGATCTATCGCTTCATGAATGCGTTGCAAAGGTTAGCTTCGATTTTCATATACTTCGCGTCTGGTTTAACGTCCACAAACTCATTATCAGTGAAAAAACGAAATTAATGTACTTTAATCTATCACATGATGCTTCAGACAAATTTGAGTTCATTTTTCACTCATGCCTGTGTCAAAAGTTTTGCTTACCACTACATACCTGTGGGAGAAACAATTTCAAAGCTAATAAACACTGTTCAAACAGTTGCTTTAAAGTTGAATCAGTTGATTCATTCAAATATCTCGGTGTATACATTGACAACAAACTAAATTGGAAGGTTCACGTCAAATACATAAAATCGTATATGTCACTGATAACTCGCAAAATGTATCTTTTAAAACCATACTGCTCGCAAAGAGTTCTTTCAATGCTCTATTATGGATTAGTTCAGTCGAAACTTCAATATGGAATCGTTAGCTGGGGAGGTACATATTTAAATACTTTAAGGTCGCTATTGATTTCCCAAAAGCATTTAGTTCAAATTAAGTGTGGTAAGAATCGTTATACGGAAAGTTGGCCTCTCTTTATTAACCTTCGAATATTTTCACTGAGAAATCTGTATGTGTTCAAAGTACTAAAAGAGTTCTTCAAAAAAAGTGGTAATGTTCCTTCTAGAAATTCTTCGATATATAGCTTACGTATTAATAACCTGTCACTGGTTGACGTCCCATTCGCGCACAAAATGCATTTTATGAACTTTTATTTAGTTTTCTCGCGTAGAATTTTTAATAAACTTCCCTTATCCATACGTTCTAATCTCAATTCCCATTTATTTTTGAATTCTCTTATAGACTGGCTTTTTACTGTGAGCCCTTATAACTTGGAACTACTTATGAAAGTAACATCTTAATAAAAATGCAAAAATATTCTTCTCTGACTTATATTGCTTTCAATCAAATAGTTTTTTTTTTCGATTTCAGTACTTAGCATAAGAACAACTGATGGTACCCCATGTCAGTTATTCTTTACATACGAAATATTATCTTGCGATCATTCAACACTAACTTTAAAGTTTAAGAATGATAATGAATTTATTATAATCACTTTATATTTCTTAATCAGCAGTCTTATTGTAACCTTGTTATAGTAATGATTAATAAAAAAAAAAAAAAAAAAAAAAAAAAAAAAAAAAAAAAAACTTTATTTGGTATGCATAAAATAAAGTATATACTGATAAGCATATACTGGTAGTAAATACTGGTTTCATTCAAGTAAATACTACCAATTCATCCAAAATCACTATTAAATACTGTATGAAAAATATGTTTACGTAAATTGGAAGCTGTAGTTTTAAATTCTTTCATATTATTTACCGTTCTATCAAATTCTTCTTTTGTAAACACTTTAGTACATAAAGTAAATGTGTTTATGTGATTAGCAGCTGTAGTTTTGATTTCTATTGTAATTTACCGTTGTGATTGATCATTCTTCTTTTGTAAACACTTTTGTTTTTGACAAGTCATTCTGTACGTTGGGCTTTAAACAAAGGTCTTATAAAATAAAGTTCGTAAAGTGAGTGTTAAAATAAAGGTCATGTCAAAAAAGGAAGTTTCGACAGCTTTAGAGTTTATTAAAATACTCGCAACTCATAACGTGATTATGAGCAAGTCTCAACAGCCTCACATAAAAAAAGCGAAGGCGAAGGCTTTACAGCTATTTATTAGGGATTTTAATGCCAAAAGCGGTATTTTAATGACAGAGGATCAAATACAGAAGAGAATTAATAACCTTAAGACTGATGTGAAAAAAGTCGGACTTTAAAACCACAGGAAATAAGCCAATAAAGCTAAAAGAATGGGAAATCATTTTACTAAATTTAATGGATGCGGAGCAGAACCCATCAATTTTGAGAATACCTGGTATGTAAGTTGTATAGAGTAAGTTACTTAAACTTAATATTCTAATTGTTTAAAGGCTGTCTATCTGTAGGATCAGATAAACATACTAAGGAGAGAAAAGGATGTCTCGAAGAAGAAAATAAGGAAGGTTCAGAGCTTATACTCTCCATCCCATCGATCGGCACCAAAACAAAAAAGGTGTTTGGAACAGGAAACAGAAGAAACGTTATCTCTCACTACAGGTGAGCTTCAACGTTTGGCCAGACCAGCTGAAACTTCTGAGGATGCAACAGGAAGAAATAAAAAAAAGGATAATAAATGGTAGCAACAACCGCTCAACTACCTCTCAAAATGCATGTCCAAACATTTTATAATTTGTAAAATGGCTGATAATTTTTTTGATTTTTACTGAAGAATATTTTTTGTCACTTTGGTTTTTTTTTATTTTTTAATATTTAATAAAATAACAATAATAAATTCATTAATGTGCACTATATATAATTTCTGCATACTCAATTCTCCGCATTTGTCCCAATCTTCGGATTTCAAGTACACTGGCATTATTTTCTGAACTATAAACTGTACTTTCATTTCCTCTGTCTTCCAATATCTCAAAGTCGTCGATGTCGCTTAGATGCTTTGCAATGTTATGTAAAACCAAACAAGCGGCAGTTAAAGTTGGTACGTTTTTCAATGCAAGTCGTATACAGTGTTGTAGAATTGGAAACCGGCTCTTCAGTTAACCAAAACAACGTTCTATTATGACCCTTTCTTTGATATGCAATCTGTTGATGATTTTTCGACGTTGCTTGTTGGATTTTTGAAAGGCGTCATTAACCATGGTGCAATTCTATATCCCTAGTCTGCCAATAAAATTGTATTGGCTGAACTTCTCATAATTGGTTCAAGGAAACTATTTTTTCCAAATCCTTGAATCATGAACTGAACCCGGCCATTCGCAAACAACACTTGTAAAAAATTCTCTTGCATTACAAGTTGCTTGAATATTGAGGGAGGCATATCCTTTACGATTAATATATTCCTCAGAATGTAAGTGAGGCTTTTTTATTTCTATACGAGTACAATCCAAAGCTCATATACATAAAGGAAAGCTGTATTTCAAAAGCCTATCCTGTTTAGCTATTAACTGTTCTTCGTAATTTGAAGGAAACTTTATCCAAAGGAAAGATTTCTGGACTATAAGTTTTGCCACATAGTGCACAGTAAACTGCAAACTGTACTCTGATGCAAGCCTGTGTCTTCGCCAACACCAACTTGAAATCCTGGATCTCCAACATATCTCAAAAAGATTCGCATTTTTTCTTGAGGGGAAGTAGCTCCTCCTCTTTTTTCAGTTCGAGTCCCTTAAGTTTTTATAGAAAATACGGTTAAATAATTCCTTTATTCCAATAAATGTTACATAACATTTCTTACCGATAAAATACTCGCTTAACCACTCAACGTTTTCTTTTTCAAAACGGTAAAGCATTTTAAAATTATTGCTTCCGGGCACTCTTCGCTCTTTATAAACTTTTTCTGAGGTAATACGTAAGAAAGCGGCCATTAATAAAGTGTACCGATTGCGTTAAAATCTCACTCACTCACTCACGACTGTGAATGTTGGTATAAAACCTACAAAAGTATTTACTAGCAAATGTTCAAGTTGGTTTTTACAAACTTGAAAAAAATTCAGTAAATACTACAAAAAAATAGTTCTTATTAGTTTTTATGCATACCAATCAAAGTATTTACTAGTTTAATTCATCCGAAACCAGTAAATACTATTTCTTCCAGTAGGTAAATACTAGTTTTTCAGTATTTACTGTGATGTTATGCATATGACAAATAGTACCTAAATACTATGGAAATTTACCAGTAAAAGCATTTACTACCGTTTATGCATATGGCCCACTGTCTTGAATGACCTTGAGAAAGGGTTACCGTGTGGTGTAATTTGTACTGAGTCTGCTAAAACGTTTGGCAGCGTTAATCACTAACATTAATTTCCAAACTAAATAGGTTTGGATTTCACTCCAATTTTCTAGAGTGGATTCGTTCCTATCTTAGTATTGTATTCAGTATGTTCGCATTAAGGACGTATTTTCATCACCAGTGTATGTAACGCCTGGAGTCCCTTAGGGAAGTCATCTGAGCCCTTTGCTGTTCCTTCTATTCATTGGTGAAATTAATGAATTGTTTTTGAATTCTCAGTGTTTAATGTTTGCCGATGATTTAAAAGTGTTCCGACCTATTAAGTCGGAGCATGATTGCATTCTTTTGCAGGATGATCTTGAGAGACTTTCTATGTGGTGTCATAATAATGACCTTCGACTCAATGTCTCCAAATGCCAAAGCTTATCATTTTGTCGTAACCTCTCCCAAGTTTCATTTACTTATGTGATCGATAATTCCCCATTGTCAATTATCTCCTCTTAGAAAGACCTAGGAGTCATATTTGACAAAAAACTAAATTTCTGTAAGAATATTGACTTCTTGGTTGCTTAAGGCAATTCAATGTTGGGTTTTATATTGCGGAATTCTAAAGACTTTCATGATCCGCATTTGTCAGGTCTAATCTCGAATACTGTAGTACAGTTTGGAATCCATGTTTTGAAGTACATTCCAAAAGAATTGAGAAGATCCAAAAACGTTTAACTAGGTTTGCCGTGCGTAAATTACGCTGAAATATTGAAATGCCTTCGTATGAGACAAAATGTAAATTATTTGGTATCTTACCTCTTTTCAAGCGTAGGCAATATTTTTAACTTATCTTTATTCGCGATGTAATAAACAATTATATCGATTGCCCTTTTCTTTTATCATTAATTGGAAGAGTACTTAGAAATCGTTTATTATTTTATGTTCCATAGTTAATTACGGTTGTAATAAACCATTTTTTTTTTAAACTTGTGGCTCGCCAAGGCGATTTAAAAGGGGGCACTTCGACTTAAAAGATATTTGTACCTTAGGGCCAGAAAAAGTTTAAACTAGTAGAAATTCTACTTTCCGTGTAAAGCGGATAATTTCTAATTCCATTTAGGGCTGGACATACACATATAATGTGTTCAGCTGACTCGTCCTCTTCAAGACAAAGTCGGCACTCAGGAGAGTCTGGTATTATCATTTTGTTTAGGTGATATCTTAAACCATGGTGACCAGTAAGGTAACCTACTAAGTTTTTGATATCATGCCCGCTTAGATTGAGGCATTTGCTGGCATTATTATTGAAGGGCCGAATGGCTCGTTTGGCCTGTCTTAGACCTGGGATGCTTTCCCAATAATAGATACATTTTCTATGTTCCCAGCTTTTTACTGCTGTAGTTGCTGCTGATCTAGGAGTACATTAGAAGGGTTCGGGACCTATGAAAGGTGTTTCTGAACCTTTTCTGGCCAGTTCATATTAAATTCCGGAAGTTCATCGAGAAGGGTCTTAATTTCCAGATGGTCGTTAAGCCTTATCTCGTTTAACTGTATTAGACTTGTTGCAGTGCGCCACTTTTTGAATGTATATGTGAATAGGTTTTAGTCCTGTTATTGCTCTATCGCAGGTGTTGGACAGGTTCGCACGGCTCCGGAGATAACTAGGCACGCAAGCCGTTGTACCTTTTTGAGCTTCTCTATTGCGATTTTTTGTGTGGATTTTGTCCACCATACCATGGAGGCGTATGTTATAATAAATATAATAAACCAATTACCATATGCCTTAAAGAATGTAATAAGTACAGCAGTTTATTCGAGTGTGTCCCTACTTAGGGACTCGTTTAAAAATATAATATATATAATAAAATTAAATAAATGAGCGAATAGACAATGATGCTCCAGCGAAGAGGGTATTCGACTCCCAGCCCCCAGGTTCGAGACGACAAGGAAGAGCGAACCTCGGTATTAAAGAGCAAACCAAGCTGCAGTGATATTCTTAGCCAGTTTCTGACGTGTAGCTTTGATGCTGAGACATTGCGTATTTGATAATAATTTGCCGCTAATTTTTTCAACTTTACATTGACTTATTTTTTGCTAGTAATTTAAGACATCCCTGTCTCTTCTATCTACCAACGTTCTATGGCTCCAACGAACCAATTTCCCGTATGCTGCGGAAGGTAAATTCAAACATTTCCATTTTTGATTTCAACCGCAGCACTCCCTCCACTAAACTTAGCCTCCTTCTGCATAAACCCTAACTTTACTATAAGTCTTTACTTTAATACTTTAGTTTTAAATTGCAAGTATTAGTTTTAAGAAGTCTAGCAATACGCCTTAGTTTGTTTAAAGACATATAGCTTGTATTAAGTTGAATAAATGGGGCGCATGCCCCCACCAAATTAAATTAAATTAAGGGCCGATTTCTATGGAAACGTTTAGACTTTCTACCTTTCATACAAGGTAAAAACATCGGGAAAGGCTACAGTCCGCTCGGTGAACTGTTGGATACCCTATTCTTATTCATATCACCCATAAAGTGGGCGGCGAAAAAATCTAAGTACGAGTGAATTGTTAAGAAGGATCTACATATTTCGTTATACAACATTTACAGCATTTTATCGACAAAAGAAAGTGTTTGTAAAAAAACCTCCCTTAAAAGCCCTTTAAATAGTGGGCGGATTAATATATACAGGGTGTCCGTTAATTCGTAGACAATATTTTAGGGCATGATTTATGGGTATATTCTCAGGAAAAAATTGTTCGACAGTAAGGGCCTATCTCCAATTTTTATATCATTTATTGAGGATTTAAGAAAAGCCTTACATGGGTGTACCCTGACCCATGTTAACGGTAATTGCGCTTCTATTACTAATGATAGAAATTTTGTTTTGGCCTCTATGTTTAGAAGAAATATTAGCCTCTGTAATTGCATTTAAATAAATTTTATATCTTAACTCAGTCTTAAGATATCCAATTTTTAACCTGTTCCATTTTTCCTGCCCATGCTAATTTTTTGACTTTCGGTTCAATTTTCTCCAGAAAATGCGTAATAAACATAACGTTTTAATATTTTTTTTGAATGAAACTAACAATACTAAAAATAAAAGTTTACGACAAGTTTGTAGAAAAACCCATAGATTTTATAATACACGTAAAGAAAAAAAAAAAGATGAGTTGAACATGCGTATAATGTATTGGCTTATTGGGAGATACTCATCCCTGTCTAACTACAACAAGTTATTGCTATACACGCAAGTTCTGAAACCAGTATAGACCTACGGGCTCCAATTGTGGGCACATGCCAAACAAATTTACAAACAATTCAGGTTTTCCAAAATAAAGTACTAAGGAACATAGTTAATGCACCTTGGTACATATGCAATGCCGATCTGCATAAAGATCTAAATGTTGAAATGGTTGAAGATGAAGTCAAGAAAGTTGCTCAAAGGCACAGAAGTAGGCTTCTCACTCACGTAAACACAGAAATAACAGAACTATTAAATAATGACAATGCAATCAGGAGAGTGAGACGGGTAAAACCTCTTGATCTATAAGAGTTAGCTAGGGCTAAGAAATCAGGTTTTGCTTTCAAAAAAAAAAGGTTAGGAATCCGACAAACGGCGGATTTATATGTTAAATTCAACAAATATGTACAAGGTGGCGCAAAAGTTGTCAGGTGGCGCAAAAGTTGTCACCCGATGTTCTTTCGCTGTAATTTTTTGTATGAATGAAAACCTTTGGTTCTGCTTTTGGATTATGTTAATTGGTGTCTTAAGTTTTTTCTGTATAGTTAACTTCACAAATGTCAAAGTAGAATTTATATTTGCCGCCATTTGCAAAAATTATAGCTTCTTCCGATAGGATGATGACTTTTGCGCCACCTTGTAGTTCAAAAACAAATTGCCGATTAGTCGTCGACTAGGTGCAATCTCATTCGGGATGGCGAATGTCAGTCCCCCGGGAGTTTTTTTTAGATGAGCTAAAGTCTCTCACTATTGCAGAAGCATCCCTCGCGTACTAGCTCTGCAATGTCTTTCGATGAAAAAAAAAAAAATAATAATAATAATACTTGGGAAAACATGGAACAGGTAAAATTAAAAAAAGGGATTTTTTGCACGATTACAGATTTTCTCCATGCAGGACATCAGAAATTTTATGTCTGGAAACATTGGATTGCAAAGCTAAGCGTCTGATGCTGATTGATGTCTCATTTGTAACAGCTTCCAGTATTTAATTTCTCTTTAATTTCGTAGTGGAACATAACATTTTAATGGAAAATCAGTCTGGTTTTAGGCCTGGTCATTCATGTGAGACATCGTTAAATTGGCTTATCATGAATTTAAAGGAACAAAGACATGAAGGTAATATAATTGTATCAATTTTCCTCGATTTTCAAAGAGCTTTCGAAACTATTGATCTCTAGTGAAAAAATTATTCAAATATGGTGTTAATGACAATGAACTAAAATGGTTTAAATCGTATCTAAGCAATAGAACTCAAAGAACAAAAATAGGTAGTGCTGTATCATCAACTGCACAAACGACATTTGGAGTACCGCAGGGTACTATATTTGGCCCTTTTTTGTTCCTGCTATACATAAATTAAATCAGTAGAATATTGAAATATTGCAAGATCTCCTTATTTGCAGACGACGCCTTACTGTTTGTATGTGATAAAGACATAAATGTGCTTAGAGAAAAGATTTCGCTTGACTTAAATAATTTACGGCAGTGGCTTGAAATGAACAAGCTTAAACTAAATGTTAATAAAACGAAATGTATGGTGTTTAACAGTGACTGTAACGTGAATCTAAGTGTATATGGTGAAATCATTGAACAAGTCCAAGAAATTACGTATCTAGGCATAATATTGGATAGTGAACTCAAATTAAAAAAACATTTTAATTATGTAACTAAAAAAAATTCCAAAAAAATCGATTTCCTGAAGCGAATACGTAAGAACATCACTACAATGTGTGCAATAAATGTCTATAATACATTAATAAAACCACACTTTGAGTTCTGCTCCACAATTTTGTTTATCGGAAATGTCGAAAACATAAGACGACTCCAAGTTCTGCAAAACAGAGCTATGCGAATTATTCTGAGATGCAGTTTTTACACGTCAATTGAATGGATGTTATCCTGTCTTCGTTGGATGAATATTAACCAACGAATACACTTTAATGCAATAGTGTTTGTATTCAAAATGAAGTACAATTTATTACCGAACTACCTATCAGCGAATTTGCAGTTTATTCAAGATGTCCAACCCTACAGTTTAAGATCAAATTCGCTTCTACAGAGATGAAAGAACAAAAAATATGTTGATGTACCGGGGGTTGAAATTATTTAATGAGCTTCCAAATACAATAAAAAAACATAGGGACGGGCTACAGTCCGCTTGGGCGAACTGTTGGATACCCTATTCTTATTCCTATCCTTCATAAGTGGGCGTGACAAAAGTCTAAGTATGGTTGAATTGTTAAGAACGCTCTACATATTTTGTTATATAACATTTAAAGGATTTTATCGAAAAAAACGCTCCCTAGCTCAAACTTAGGTGTTTCAATAAAATTGTTTTATTTAATTGTGGGCGTGTCAGTAGGTGGATTTAAAAAAAAAATTACACATGAGCATAAAGGACCCCTAGAGAGTATATATTATAAATTTCAGCTCCCTAGCTCACTTTGAATTTTCAAAAAAAAAAAAAAAAAAAAAAAATTGTGGGCGTGCCAGTGGGCGGATTTGGAAAATATTTACACATGAGCATAAAGGGCCCATAGAGAGTATATATTATAAATTTCAGCTCCCTAGCTCAAACTTTGGATTTTCAAAAAAATTGTTTTATTTATTTGTGGGCGTGTCAGTGGGCGGATTTTGAAAATTGTTTATCCAGAGCAGTTTTAGGAGTCACAGATCATATATAAAAAATTTCAGCTTTCTAGCTCAAAATTCGATTTTTTCCAAAATTTGTTTTTTTTTAGTTTGTGGGCGTGTCTGTGGGCGGATTTCAAAAATTCGTAAACTTGATTATTTCGGGACCCTAGAGAGTATATGGTTAAAATTTCAGCTCTCTAGGTCCAGTTTAAAGGCCCAATTTTTGCCGACGGACGGACGGACATGGCTAGATCGACATTACTATCGATGCTGATCATAAATATAGTAACTTTTATGGGTCTACGGGCAATATTAAGGTATGTTACAAACTATGCATCAAAATTAATATACCCCTAGAATAGGGTATAATGAAAGAGTTTTCCGAACGTTTAAAATGTTGTTGACTTAACACATTAGATATCAGATTTCATAAATTTTGTATGTAATTGTTATTGAATAGTGTAAGTTCTATACTTACTTAGTTTATATTAACTAAATAAACATATACATACATACATACTCGAACATACATATTCTCTGATTAATCGAAGTTCTTCTTACTTGCGGAGCTCTCGCCTTAGGTCGTGTGTTTGAAACTGATCACGTTTCACGAAGCCTTCGATATGTATTTCCAAATACATTTCTACTAGGAAGTCGTCGGTTTGCATAAAGTTCATGGTATCTTTGTCGCGCACTATGTGAAATTCCATTGCACAGCCCATAAACGTAAATAATGTCTGCGTATTCTTCGTTTGTAAATGAAGACATTTTAAAAAACCTTTCTTATCAGCTAACGGCTTGCCTTGGCGTTTAAGATTAAACTGATAAATTAATTTTGATTTTAAATCTTTTATAACATTTTTTTTAGGTAGGTCCTGACAGGTACTCAAATAAACCAACGGAAAACCGCTCTTATTGTCAACTGTTGTTAGAAATGTAGGTACAAAATCAGAAACCCCCTTTTTACCTGCTGCAGGATTTTCCAAGTATTATAAAATCTTCCTGTTAACACACATACTGTTGTACACACATTAAAACAAAAATTACCTAAACCGGAAAAAATCGTTTTCATTCATAACTTTTGCAACCAGCAATAAAACCTTTTTTCCAATTTTTACCTGTTCGATGTTTTCCCAAGTATCATAAAATCTATGGGTTTTTCTACAAACTTGTCGTAAACTTTTATTTTTAGTATTGTTACTTTTACGCATTTTCTGGAGAAAATTGAACCGAAAGTCAAAAAATTAGCATGGGCAGGAAAAATGGAACAGGTTAAAAATTGGATATCTTAAGACTGAGTTAAGATATAAAATTTATTTAAATGCAATTACAGAGGCTAATATTTCTTCTAAAAATAGAGGCCTAAACGAAATTTCTATCATTAGTACTAACCACGCAATTACCGTTAACATGGGTCAGGGTCAGCGTTGCCAGACGTCCCGATTTTTAAATCAAAATTAAATGTCCCGCGCGGGACAGGCTCAGTCCCGCTTTTCGGGGATAACTCGGCCATGCGCTCAGCGTGCTGAGGAAGCTTGGTTATGTGGCACAGACAAGTGTGACAAGATAAGAGCGCGGTGAGAGAGTAGGGATGCCAGACGTTGAGAGACTAATCAAGGTTTGGCCTGCTTGGGAAAGCTACTTTGATAAGCAGGAATCATGTGCGAAAGCCATTGAAAAGATTTTTTACTCTGAAGCAGAGGAAACAAGAACTATTTGCATTTTTTTCATATTGTGATAAGTGCTTTTGGCACATTAATAAAAGAGTCTCAAGCAAATGATATTGCCATAACATAACAGAAATACATGAGTCATTGTGCCTCTTCCGCTCAAGGTTGACTCAAAGGCTAAATGATAGATTTTTCTGCTACCAGACGAAACAGATTTTAATCGACGACTTCAAAATTTTTTAAACAATATATAGACAAACGTTATAATTTTTCAGATGAAAATATTTTTTCCTCAATTCATAAACCTGGAAAGTGAAGTTAGTTTTGACATGATTGAAAATGCTGTATCTTTAATAAAATTGACAGGCGATATTTCGGTAGATAACTTATATGAAGTATTTAACGTGTTAAAATCATCCTTGGACGAATTAGTAGGAAATTGCAAACACACCACTGCCACCACCGCTCAGAAATGGCACCAGCTCTTTCAACAGTTTCCTAAAAAAGATACCAGGAATATATTTAAACTAGTGTCTTTCATATTAAGTATTCCAACATCAAACTGCTTTCCTGAACGCGTTTTTCCAAGATGAATTTAAAATGGTCGGATGCCCGAAATAAATGCTCCGTAAATTTAATGAAAGAAGAATTACTCATCCAGTTTAATCTACAGCTATCCTGTGAAGAGTTCTTCATCTTTATTAAAGAGAACAAGGAAACTTTAAAAATTAGTTAAATCTTCACAGAAATATAATGAATAAGTACCTAATTCTTATAAATAATTATTCTCTTATTGTAAGTTAAATGAATAAAACTATTTTGATTTTGATTTCGGTTTATTTTTTTTTATTCTGAAGACGAATAAGACTAACCTATTTAACGAAAGGGTGAATCTGATTTAAAATATTATATTTTTATTAAAATACATTTTCTATGATTTTTTTGCTATCTATTGTCACGTAAACGTAAAGTTAACGAGAGACATCTGTTCCAACACTCCAAGATCAGAACAGTCAGTCACCTGGGAATGGCTGCGTCATCAATTTCATGAATGAACATGTTCCCACAGTACCAGGGCGATGGAATCATATTGCATGGACGCGCAGTGCAACTGACGGATATGATACCGAGGTATATTTGATTAATCAGCGATTCACATCGTAGGACCAGCGGTTTCCCAACGGGAGACAATTATATTTGAAGTTAGTTCTATTTTGGATCTAGCAAGGTGCGGGTTGAATTGTGCTTATAATTAATTAATAATAAAAGTCATTATATAAAACGGTCTTGTGTTTAAGTTCATACTTGTAAGTCGATATGTACAAGTGGATATGCCTTCGGGTACATGTTCGCTTTTTTTTAGTATCCTCTTCAAGGATAACTTTAACTGTAATTTTAATTCAAATAAAAAGATAAATATTTGAAAACTTCTGATCATGTACGTTTTTTTACTATGTGCCGCTTTCGACGAAAGAATCCCGCTGTTTTCACTCAAAAAGTTCCAAAATCCCGACTTGGCAAAAAAAAAAAATGGCAACGCTGGTCAGGGTACACCCAAGTAAGCCTTTTCTTAAATCCTCAATAAATGATATACAAATTTGAGATAGGGCCTTACTGTAGAACAATTTTATCTTTAGAATATACCCATAAATCATGCCCTAAAATATTGTCTACGAATTAACGGACATTATTATTTTGGGCCCCGAGAGAATACATGTTTCAAATTTCAGCATCCTAGCTCGAATTTTAGGGCCTAATTTTTGCCGACGGAAGGACGGACATGGCTACATCAACAACCATCAATGCTGATCACGAATATAGTAACTTTTAGGGGTCTACGGGCAGTTTTAAGGTATGTTTCAAGCTATTAGTCAAAATGAATATACCCTTAGAATAGTATAAATATATTATGAGACAATTAATTCTGCTTTAACAAGTCCTAGACCCATTGGAGGAGCAAACCCCAACTTCAATCGTATTTGACATAGGTAAATAAAGAGTTTGCGTTCCTTTAGAAGTCATACAATCTGTAGAAGTATTTCCACTTTAAGAATGATATCTTTCTCGATATACCTACCTCCATACACTTACAATAAAAAAAAAAAAAAACATGAAGACGCAATCTCCAAAGATACTTCCGTACTCCCCCGTTCTTGTGTCCTTATTTTCCTCCATAAAATCGATTCAGATGATATTTCAAATGTCAAGGATGCATGGTGGCAGCTGCTTGCTCTATTCCAGAATTGTATTCTTTGTTTCCTTCTTTCTGCTCTATTTATTGAAATTTCAATTTCAGTTTCTTATATTTTTGAATAAATAGAATGATAAACAAAAATCTCTAGCAACACAATCCAATTAGTGGGCCAAGAAATTTGCATAGAAAAGGACAGAGGCAGAACAAAAAAATATATTCACAAAGGCGATGAGCAATCGTCTTCCTTTTTGCCGTTTGTCATTGTGCTGTGCACGCTCATTCGCCCCCATCACATCTCAAAAAGTTAACACAAAGCCAACAAACACAGTTTAATAATAATTGAGTGCAAAGAACTTTCAAGATAAAATCGTTTTGACTCATTTCGCATGTAGGCTTTGAAAGCGTCGTCGTAAAGAGCCCAGCCAGTTAACCAACCATGGCAGTAGTTCGACTTCAGAGAGCCCAAAACCTGATTCATGTTTTCTTCAAAAGTTTCTTTGTGATTATGTTGATGTTGTTGGCTGCCTGTGTTGTGTCTGCTCGCAGGTAATGGGATGACCGAACCGAGTCACATACCAGGGAGGAGAATGCATTTGGCTTGAAGGAGGAAGAGGAGTCACACTGAAAGCGTAACAAATAAAAACACCATATGAATGCGAATGGAAATGGAAACTGTGTTGATCCTCTTCTTATAAAAAGCAGACTATTGAGACGATGCGATGCTGCTATGGCCAGGAACAAGTCGACCGCAACGAAAAAGCAGATCATGCGGACATGAGGACGAGAACATAGAACCACGACCGACGAACGTAGGTATTGTATTGGCTATAATCTAGTTGTTAACCTTGAGAGAAGTTTTTAAGTTCAACGAGCCTATATCTGTAAGACAAGTTGAAAGGATGATAGTAGACGGTAAATATTGCCGTCATAGAGTGGGACATTTGAGTATTTTTCGGACTAGAATACGGCGTCCGAAAATTATGCCAGAAATTACGCCAGAAAATTTTTATTTAGTCAAAATTGAAAAAAAAAAAACAGAAACTTGTTCGGAACGTAACTCGAAAATAAGTCTGCCAGGTGTGGAAGAAGAGCCAACAAAAAAAACTGTGCAAAACAACGTCCGTCCCAGTGGTGGATTTAAGTGTAAAACTACAAACGTTTTCACTTCGTCTTTTTATTTGTCGATAAAAAACAAACCACCTGGATGGTAAGTAACTCTACAAATTAGTTGTGAATTTATAAACCACCCGGGTGGGTCATTAGTCCACAACATGTTGGGCCATATCTCCGTAATTTTAAAAACGAAAACGTCAAATTTCTTATCATTTCAAAACATACTTTTAAGTTATCTTTTAATCCAATCGAAATTCACAATAGAGTTGAAATAGGCGCCTGTCAGACAAGTAGCACGTCCCCTAAGCAGAGCAACAAACTTCCGTTAGCGGGCTAAACCATGCGAAAGAATTATACCCGCGAAGTCGACCACCCAAACACTGTTTGATTCGAAAAAGCAAATGTAGTTTCTCGGTTATTTTTTCTAATCATTTTTGGACAAAAACATAGGCAATGGGCTAACTGTTGGATACGCTATTCCTATTCCAATCCCCCATGAATTGGGAGTGGCAAAAATCCAAGTATGGGTGAATTGTTAAGAAGAGTCTACATATTTTGTTATACAACATTTAAAGAATTTTTACAAAAAATAAATAAATTAAAAAAAAAAAACGCCCCTTAAAAGTGGGCATGGCAAACAACTTAATATAAAAGAAAGAAATTGTTCAAAACGACATTATGTACATACAAACGAATCCAGAGAGCAGCCTGCATATGCATCACAGGAGCCTTAAGATCCACACCAACGGCAGCCTTAGCGACTATCCTAAACCTCTTCCCCATTGACACTATGGGAAACTGGTGGCCACTAAGGCAGCCCTCAGATTGAGAGAATCTAATTCGTGGCAAAGCTCACACATTGGGCACATGAACATCCTAACTGCCCACAAGATTTCCAATACTACGGACTACTTAATCCCAACAATAGTCCTCAGCAATAAATACAAGACTCCATGCAAGACCGAGCCGGCTGGGAAGATGGTCATATAGTAAACAATGACGCCATAGAAATATACACCGACGGGTCAAAGACAGCGGACGGCACGGGGGTAGGCGTGTTTTCAGACAACCGTGCGCTCAATGTCGCACTACGACTACCTGACCACTGCAGTGTATTTCAGGCGGAAGTCACGACTATCCGCGAAGCAGCATGCACACTCTCTATGAGCCCGATAGACAAAAAAAACTATTGTGCTCTACATATACAGTCAGGCAGCGATAAAAGCCTTAAAATCACCAACAATAAGATCCAAGTTGGTAAAACAATGCCGCGATGTAACATTTCCCTGTGCTGGGTACCCGGTCACAGTGCCATTCCCGGCAACTGCAAGGCGGACGAGTTAGCCAGACGGAGTTCCGCACAAGATCTCTCTGACAGCAGAGAGGGCTGTACCCATTCAGCCATTGAAGTTCAAACTTTTAGACAATGCATTAATAGAAGCAAACAATAGGAGGATTAGCATCAGTACATGTGCGTCCTCAAAACAAATTTGGACTAAATATGACGCAAAGAGAACATCCAAACTTCTCTCCATTAGCAGGAAAAATATCAGCTCTGTAATCGGAGCAATCACTGGCCACTGCCTTTTAGGCAGACACACTACCAGATTGGGAGCACTCCCAAACGACTTCTGCAGAAGCTGTAGAGACCTTGAGGAGGGAGAAACCATCACACACCTCCTGTGCACCTGCCCCATACTAGCCAACTCAAGGAAACAAATTCTTGGCGATTATTTCCTCGAGGATCTAAGCGATCTCAGTGAGACAGATATTTGCTTTATCAGCAAATTCGTCACAAGGTTAAAATGGTTGAACTAATCAAGAGGACGGATTAGAATTTGGCTGGAACCCGTCCCTGCTCGCTTCCCGCAGACCACCCCAACCGGTACTGCTGCCAGAAGAAAAGACATCTTACTGAGGTTAGATGGCATCAGTCACTTCAGTCAGCACGCCACTCCGAGGGCTAGACAGGAAACCCGGGGGTTCGATTGTAACAGTCTTCCCGACTTTGCTGCCTTCCCGCTGAGCAGACAAGATGGGAACAGAGTTGAGGTTAGATTGCAACAGTCACCCCACTCTGCTCCTCTCCCAGGGTCCTTGAGGTTAGCATGTCTCAAAACTTGCATTACGTGCCCCCCCTGAACTCAGTCACCATAAACATCAACCATATATCTAAACGGTTTTTTCTTTTTCAACTAACATAAGGATAACCCCCCAACTCGACTTTCACAGCCGCCCCTCCCTGCTCCCTTTCCGCGGACTAGTGTAGCTTGTGGTTCGTATTGCAACAGTCGCCCCAAGCTACACTCCCCCCGCGATGCGCGTAGCACTCAGGGTTCGACCGTTTTAAGCACTCCCTCTAGCATAGTTTTGAAATCAACAACTCGACTGTGCAGCCGATACACCCCGATCCCCCCTCCCTAACCTAACCTAAGCTTGCTCGGGATTCGATTGAATCAGTCTCCCCGACACGGTTTTACCTGCAGAGAGGTTTGATTGCATCAATCACATCATCTTGATTCCCAACCCATGGTTCGGAAGTCGGGCGGGAGTCGCCACTGCACTAGTCACTCTGAGCACATCGCAACCTATGCGAACTACAGCCAGGATGCAGATCCTGACCTTTTCAAGAGTACATATCACCCTACAATCACTACCTCATAGGAGCAATTGACAGGGATCCCAGTAGGCCGAGCGACGACGCGCAAAATCTCTTCTCTTAAATAATGTACGTGTAAGTGAGCGGATTTTAAAAATATTTACACTATAGCATTTCAGGGGGTTGCTAGAAAGAATTACATATTCCAAATTTCAGCTTTCTAGCTCAAACTTCGACTTTTCGATAAAACGTTTTTTTTTTAATTTCAACACACGAGCATTTTGAGTCCTTCAAGACAATATATTCCAATTTTTTCGATAAATTTATTTTTTGACATTGCGGGCGGATTTTAGAAGAAGTATATGTTTCAAATTTCCGCTTTCTAGCTCGAGTTTTAGGGCCTAACTTTTTCGACAGACAGATCGACATTTCTATCGATGCTGATCACGAATATAGTTTAGGGGTCTACGGCCAATATTAAGGTATTTTACAAACTATAAGTCAAAATTAATATACCCTTAGAATAGGGTATAAAAAGGTAAAAATTTCGGAAATATTGCCAGAAAAAGTCTGGCATACTTTTCTGAAGCTTTGTCTGTAATATGGTGAAAATGCCAAAAATATTTTCCTAACCCTTCTTAAGCAAGCGTAACTTTTCGTTGACAACCTTAAACGGTCCAAGGACCAAAACCTGGTTGTACCTTGGCCCAACGGGGGTTGTGCCTCGACAAAAGATAATTACTTTTATTTAACAACATAAAAGTATTCATCTTTTTTCGAGGTAAAACCCCCTGTGGACCAAGGTACAATCAGGTTTTGTTCAGTAGAGAAAAAAAAAAAACAAACAAAATTACTACCACGCTTTCTTGTAGGAATTTAATTAAAAAAAAAAAAACTGAAAAAAAATGACTTCAGAGTTTTTCAAACACAGTTAAGCCGACTTCTTGGCATATTTATCTGAAACACAGTAAACAAAATTTTGTTAAAACTAAATTGATGAAGTGTATCTTGGGTCGGTTCAATGTACAATCCCTACGATAGTTCCAAGGTGCACGAACACAACTTATGCAAACAAATTTCATTTTTATATAAGACGCATACATATGACAATGTGTTACCAAAGAACACAAATAATTTTACCTCAATCGACAATAGAAACGGTAAAAAAATACATAATCCACTAAACATTAAAAAAAATACTTTGTGTAGTCTAAATCAGGTTTTATCAATTTTCTTTTATATGCGACCAGCTTGACATCCACAAACAAATTTTGGTTTTTTCTACAAAAAGGAGTACAAGAAAATATTTAAGCCAACTAAAACTCAACTTTTCAAAATCAATTTTTAAAGCTCAAATAAACTTTAAAACAAAAAATCCTGCAAACCACATTCCCTCAAGCATTTTTTTTTTTTTTTCAACTAAAGTTCATCGTTTGTACCACTGTTCGTCGATGATAAAGTCAAATAAGGCCGAAGGGATCATGCAAAGTTCATTGGCTATTTGGATTTAGAACTTAACACAATATTGAACAACCTCTTTGGGAAGATTTTTTCCCATGTTCCAGTGTCAGGGTTTGGTACTTTTAATGGATTCACGAGAATCAGAGAGTAGGGATATTCGCATAAAAAATGCTTACCTGTGATTCAATGGAGTGGAAATATAATAAAAATCTACAAAGTAGAACGCCGCAAGGATGGAATCAGCAGACGCGGAAATATTAATAATAGAAATTAAGCCAAGAAGAGAGGTTTGCATTTAGGGGATTCATTATTTAAAGCTTACCGAAACGTGCGGCGAGACTTAGAAATAGGAGTTGGACTTGCAAATTATTATCATCACAAGTGAACAAGTTTCTTTCAAACTTTAAGATACCTATATACATTTTTTTTCAGATGCAAGTTGGTGCATCTTAATTTGGTGCATCACTCTTTGGAAAGTGTTTTTTAATTTCACGATTTCAGCTTGAACGTTCTAAATACCATCCAAGAAAAGATACACATTTCCATAAGGAATGCCGATTTCAATGATACACATATGCCTTGCCGTAACAGTTATCATATTCCCACTTTCAAAAATTACCATCTCAATTGAATAACGATTTCCTTATTCGACCAGAAGGGTGAACCCAACAAATGGTGTGGTTTAAATCAAATCGAAAAAAGATTAATCAAATCTTATGAGTGTGAGACGTGCAATTAATCATCGTCAGCCTATGACCGATGATGGATTTCTTCTCCATCTTATTTTCTTTATTTCTTTTATCTTTTCTCTTTTCGATCAGAATGATTAGCATCTTGTTGTTGGGCACCACCACACACATACACAACCACGAAATATAATTCACTTTACAAAGGGTACAGCCGAAGGAATATTATGTCAGCTGTAAACCTATCTAACCAGTTGGTGCTTGGTGGGGTCTTATGCCGTCCTTAGCAAGTGTTGTTGGTTGTTCGCTCCGTCTAACATGCAATCACCGCTATAATGCATAATTACAAATTATGGCCTCCAACCCGAACCAGAACCAAAATGGAAAACGTTCCTTCGTCATGTAGATGTTTAGTTGCACATGCCAAAGTGGATATGGTAGGTTAAACTATTACCATTCGTAATGGTACCGAATGAGGTGGAGGTTGCAGGGCTTGCATCGGCCCTATTTATGTGCTTGGTGAGATGGAGTTTCGTGAAAATCTTCGTTACGCTTGTTACCTATTGATAGACATATGCGAATGAGTTGGACACGGGTTTGTGGAGTCTTACGTGCGCTGGTCGGAGGTTTTTTTCTATATGGATGCAGATCAGAGTTCATTAAATTGCTAGGAATGTTTATTGTTTTATTTTCCGTTTTAGACGACACGTAGGTACGTACCTACGCCTACTTGTTTTGAAGTGGGACCAACTTAAGCTGAGAGTTTTTAATAGAATTAAATACAAAGTTATTAAACTAGGAAAGGTTTTGGGAACAATAGATGCTTCATTAACTTTAAATATACAGTTGCGGTCTTTTAAACAGAGTCATTCTTTGCCCATTGTATTCTAGAGAAGCGAATGAGGAATAATACAATTTATTAAATTAACAAAATAGGTTATCAAAAGGGAGAAAAAACAACTAGAAAAAATGGGTGCCGTATTAGTTTCCACTCCGACCTATTCCAGACATTTATATGAATAGAAGAGTGATTCCCAAGCCCAAAAAGTTGAAATATCTGGAATCTATGAGCAAAGCAACCTCTGAGGACTACATCAATCATCTCGTAAGCACTGGGTGGAGGAAAAGGCGGAAAGTAACCTGTGAGGACTACATCACTCATCTCGTAAGCGCAGGGTGAGGAAAAGTCGGCAAAACTCAGCCATCTTCTGTGACCGGAACCTGTCAAAACGGCAATATTATCAATTAACGTTCCAAAACGATCGCAAAAAAGAGGAAGGCTTTAAAACTCCTGGATAACCTAAATGCAGCAGTACCATTATTTGATTGGGCTCAGTGACGAAGTGATCTGAAACCGAGAGACCCGCCATTTTGAGGTCAACCCAGGAAACCCCAGAGGCGGAACAGTTTGTAAGCAAATAAGTTAGAGAGTAAGGATCTATCTTCTAGTACAAATCATAACAGTCGCAGTTAAAAAAGAAGAAGAGAAGTGGCGTCTTAATAGGGAGAGTTTGCTGTGAATCCGTTTATAATCCACAAAATCTTTTCCTCCTTTTTCTGATTTTGGTTCACAAAATCGGTTCGAATGCCACTGCGCCATTGCGACCCACAAGTATTCCCGGGCTGTAAGAAAGATTCAACGACTAAGTAAGGTTAATAAGGGTTTAAGGAGGGGTATACAGTAGGGTGGGTCATCGATGTATGAAAAAATTGTTTTTATTTTTTTTTGGATTGGAATAGTGATCACAGTTTGACCCCTATCCAAGGGATACTAAAAACCAAAAAAAAATATTTTTTAAGAACCATCCTTCTACCCGCGCATTGATTTTGAAAATTTGTGTTTTCGAAAATTTTTCCATATTTTTCAACACTTTATTCTGAAAAGATTTTTAATTTTTTTTTTGTTGGAAAATAAAATAAGAAAATAAGAATCAATGAACAGAAATATTTTTTTTTATTAAAAATGGCATAGATTTTCTGGAACTTATTTTTGCTTTGATGAGACCATCTCTGGAGCTTTTCTCGCACAACTGCATCGAAGCCTCTGTTACCATTTTAACTGATCGTTCTACAGATTGCGTGTGACATGGAAGCCTTAAAAAAGGTATTATGTCATCACCTCCTGATTCCACTAGCGAAAGCAGTGTTTCATCTGTTATATCGCGAAGAAGAGGAGGTTGTTGATATTCTTGTTGCCAGTCTATGAGCTCAACGTACGACTTTGCATTAAGATTTATGTCCGGTACAGTGAAAACACGATGATGTTGTTCGAAATTAATCTTACGCCTGGCTTTTAAAATTCTCCTGCCAGCAAGCTCTCGAATGTGTTTTTGGGGATCTGCCAGCATAAGATATCGTGAACTAGAAACTAGCTTCCAAAAATGTCTAGATCCATCTTTACACGATGGATGGACTTTTATCTCGAACCAAACAGGCGCATAAACTGTAACAACGAATATGGCCAAGTATTTGAGGTTGTTAGATGGTGTCTTTGTGGAAACATACAGGCGTAATATTCTGTTAGCTTTCGTCAACCAACGAGCGTGAGACATCTTTCCTGGAGATCTGTTCGCTAGATCAGAAGAGCATTCACCACTCACAACAGCCGACGATATCTGGTAAAGGTAGCTTTGATCACCGCTTAGGTCTTTGACGTCACCAATATCCGGCAATACACCCCCCTCTAACTTTTCAAATGGCACAAAAGGTTTTTTTTCACAGTCTTCCAGAAGCTTTCCGATACTACCTGTATAAGAATTTGGTCCAGTGGTTGTGCCATCTAAGTGCAGAAACAGGTGTCTCAGGGGAAGTTCATTCATATGTAACAAACAAATGATCCATTGTAAGGGTTGCTCTAGACGCTTTTCCATAAGTCGTATTATACCGCCTTTCTTTCCAGTATTTGTCGCTGTTCCATCACATCCAACAGCTTTTGTGTCCTTTAAGGAAATATTTTGCGAAGAAAGCAACTGAAAAATAGCAAGTTCGATAGCCTTAGACGTCCCGTCACTTGGGACAGCGTAACCGATGTAAACAGAGTCTGGTTCCTTGATGACGGATATATGCTCCTCGACGATAACTTGGCGGTATTTTTTTGCACATTTTTCAACAATCCTTAATGTTTTGTCCTTCCTGCCATCAAAATATAGTCCTGGAACATTTATGCAACGGTTCTTAACGCAGATCTCTTTGCGAACATTTGCTCTCTCACGACGTACCTTAGACTTATCTATTACATCAACAGCTGATTGTGTGTCATAAAGCACAGCAGATGCAATTGCTGCAGCAGCTCGATCAGATACACCATATCGATCACATGTTTTGGACAAAGTTGGCAGTCTCAGAAGTGACATTTTTGTTCGTCTCTCACGCTCACGTGGCACTGATGTTGACGGCAAATAATCGTCACTTTGACTGCTTTCTGAGTCATCGGATGAAATGGAACATTCCTCAGTTAAGTCAACTACTGCATCTTTTTTGGTAATACTATTTTCGTTATAGTATAGTTGTAGTTTTTCGCTCCTATGACGATGTTTTTCATTTTTGGTTGTTGCTAAAGAGTCTATGCCACCTATTATCATTTTTCTCACCGATCTCTGATCAATAACAAAATTATGTTCTGCTTTCGGAATTCTTTTTTCTTTTGAGCAATTGCATCTATTCAAATCTTTGCATTTGCATGAGCAAATATCAAAAAGCTTTTTAAAACTTATATCAAATTCTGCCTTTTTAGGACTTGAAAGTCGCTTCCAAGATTTGATCAACTTCTTACATTTAGAGTGGTATACTTTCAACAATTGTATCACGCGCTTTAGGGTAACGGTTGGAATAGAAGCCTTGCACCATATACTTATCAATCTGACCGCAACAATTTCCGCGATATCGTTAATGGCTGGTTCCTTTCGGGTTTCTGTTTTAAGCTTAATTTGATACCTCGTAAAGTTATAAAACTTCATGACCTCTTTATAAGAAGGCAGAACATTATCTTTCATATCTTCAATATTACCAAAAATGCAACAACTAGATGCTTGTCTTGTTTTTTCCATATTGTATTGCTCTTGATATCACAACCGTTTATTAATATAAAATCGACTGAAAGTAACACTTCACGCACTTAATTATTGCAACTTCAAACTTCTGTAAACAACTTGGCGTTTTGATTGGAAACTTTTGAAGTAAAGACAGAACGGCAGAAAAAATATATTAGCTCCTACGTTGCTTTCGCCGCCTACTTGTTTTTGTTAACCTTTTTAACCAAATTAGAATAAGAATACATTTTTAACGTAAGGTACTTATTTTAATTCCTTTTCCAAACAAATCACGGATATCAATAAAATCAACCTATTTTTGTCAGATTTTCCAAAATTTCTTCATATTCAAATGAAATGCGCGGGTAGACCGACTAGAAAAATAAAATTTAAAAAATATCTGCACGCATTTTAAAGCTTCGGGTCACATTTTAGTTGCTATTCCAAAACGATCGGACAAGATTTAATTTTTCGACCCACCCTAGTATACAGCCGTATACAGCATTAGGCACCAAAACAAAATCGCGATCGCTGAGGAATCCAATTGAACATTAACTTCAAAAGGAAGAACACTTTAACTCGAACAGCAACCAATTTCCCTACAGAATTCGAGAAGCTTCCTGTAGTTTGTGCAATCCAATTCCTCTATTTCTTCGAGGTTGTATTTTCCTAAAAATCTCCTGCGATTCCGCAATTTTCTCTAACACTCCCACAGTATATATGCTATGTCTTCCTCGGATCGCAGTCTAAGCCGTTTGGCATGCTTCCTCCACAGCCAGTTTACCGACAGCATCCCAACCAATGTTCAACGGTGCTTCCTGCTGAATTTGAGAAGGCCTTCACAGACCAAGGTTTGACCATTTTAGGCCTTCCTTTAATGTTTTATCTTTAACTGTTTTCTGTTGCGGTTTGATAACCACACCCTCGCTGGTCTCTAGTTCCCCTCCCTTTCTCTCACAAGCTCATCGGCTTGTTCGCTTCCTTCTATACCTGAGTGTGCGATTATGCAGCACAGTCTCACTCGGTTGTGACTGCAAAATGCCTTTAGCATTGTGCAATAGCTCCTATCTCAAAAGTGATTCCGTAAAGTAAACCGATTCCAGTGCCTTGACTGCAGCTTGACTATTGAATTAGATGGCAATATCTCTTCAAGATATTGATCCCGTCCACATTGACTCTGCCGCTTTAAGAACAGCCAGAGCTTCTGTTTGCAAGACACTGCTTGTGTCCAGGAATCGTATAGACTCTTTCAAGTCTGGAACTATAAAGAAGATTGTTAAACCCAGTCCCTCCCTTGTCCTTAAGCCCAAAAACATACTTACGAGTATAGTCTATAATGTAAAGCTTGTGCATGGAATACTACATGCTCTGCATCTTTGTCTACGAAATCTGACCAAATACTGGTCGTATTTATGACAACCACTGTGACCAAAATGGGAGCCCGTCCAAACTCAGGTGCGATTTCTATGTGCAGGTCTTTTAATATTTCTCTTTCTTCTCCTTGCCACCCACAAGAGATTTTCGCACTCTCAGCAATAACTTCAGCTGCAAACAAAATCGTTGCACTGTAAACAAGAACTATACCACTGCTTTCGAAAAATGTCTTTCTCGATCGGTGATCATGTTGAAACTTATCTCTGCACAACGTCGACTCACACCTCAGAGAACTAATAGGAAAAATGGTTCCTTTATTTTTCAACTATTTTTGGCCAGCCTAAAGTCGAAGTTGCACATCTTGATTTTTCAATTTTAGCTTGTCCAACTTTCTTGTGATATGACTTTTAAGTTTTGGAATGTAAGAAACTTGGTTTTGTAATCGGCTTATTCTAGAACATCGCGTCTATTCTAGACCATCGGGTCTCATCCAATGTTTGGTATCAACAATTGCTGCAAATGAATCTATTACTACAAGCGATGCGTAACCCCTAGAGATGTTCTGTAAAAAGCAGGATTCGTAAAATATCGCTCGCGAACGATAAAATCAGGATCTTTATCGTTCTTTATCGATCTTCTCACGAACCATAAAAAATAAAGTTCGCGAACGATAAAATGTTCGATCTTTAAAAATGTATAGTTCTCTCACGAACGAACTGTATCCTTTTTTTCTGTATCTCTCGTTCTAGCGCTCTACCAGTTTTTTGACAAAGAACAGAAACAAATTATCCAAGAAACAATAAATAATGTTTTGTTAGTTAAACTGAATGCAAATTTATTCCAAAATCTTAATATGTAATAAAAATACTTTTCACTTATATTCTTTCAGTATTAAAATATGTAATATAATTTTCATGTAAAATTACTTTTTTTTTCTTATGAGAACCATTCGCGAACGGATCTCCAATAGTTCGCACGTGATAAATTCGCAAACGAACTATATTTTACAGATCGCAACAGATTTGATTCGATCGCGAAAACGAATTTTATTTTTAAACGAACCGAAAAATAAGGTTCGCGATCGAATCAGAAATCAAATTCCTTTGCGAACTTGTCATGAGAGAACGAATCATATTTTATCGTTCGGCATGGAGAAAAAAGGGTCACCTCAAAATAACATGAAGCTCACCTTAACACCAACCTTCTTAAAACTACGAGATTTCATCACAAAATGAATAGATTCTATTCAAATTCAACAGAATTTAAAATAAACTTCATTTTATTTTCAAAAGAAATTTCTCTTTAAATTTATCTGCCTTTATCAGCTTAGAACAAACAGATTTCTCATAGTTTACAGCGAAGTCTGTTTGTTCTCAACAGTGTCTCTTTAAATCAGGAACTGAGAACAGAATTAAGCAGATATTCACATTGATTCAAAGCGAATCTCTTCGTTAAGCTCGGTTCGCTTGCGCAGTAGACAAAACATTGCGTAATACAAATTTTCAATCGTTGATCGCAGTCGTTAGTGAAATGTTGTATCGCGTCAAAGGGTTTTCTTTGTAAAAATTTTAAGAAAGTACATTTAAAGTTCAAAGAGTAAAGTCGTGTCAAAGTGCGTGTGTCGCGTCAAAGGGTTTTATTTCTGTGAAAAGTTATTGAAAAAATCATTTAAAGTTCAAAGCGTAGGTAAGTGCTTCAAAGATAAACAATAGCTATTCTATGAGTTAATATACACAAACTCAATTTTAAGTTCAGAAGTCGAAAGTCTCTTTCTTGAGTGGAGTCTTTCGGCAGCCACCATTGTGCTATTTCGGGAACAATCAATCGACTTAAATGTGCTCGAGAAAATGGGGCGAGCAGACATTGATAAGCTTTTTTCGCAGCCTAATTTGACTTTTGGAGAGTATATTCTATTCAAGGACGGATTGGTGAAGTGTCGCATTCTTCAGGTAGGTAATCCATTTATTACAAATACGGGCTGTCTTCCAATGTGAACGTTTGTGAGTGTTTGCATCAAACTCAATATAAAGGTACCTCCTATTCGATGGGTTGCTAGACTATCCAAGCAAATTGTATTCAAACTATTGAAGTTAATTATTATGCAAGAATAATTTGTTTTTCAAAGGGCAAGTCTTTGGCAGGACCAAGTATAGCCGAAACAAGTTGGTAGCAAGTTGGCTCAACAGTGCGCCAGAGAGTTCATCTTTAAACTCATCCTCTGAGACACTTGCTAGTTTTGACCGTGACATAGTAAACATCAAAAGTGTCTTAGAAAAGACGATAAAGGGACAAATGGTCATCGATCTTTATAAGAGAAATAACATTTTGGACAATAGATCTCAAAAAGATCTGGTGCAGTGTATATTCGAAGAATGCCTTAACAAAAAAGTTGTTTTGAGCTGCAATTTAATGCAGCAGAAATCAGAAAATATTGTTAAATATTTTGCAGCAGAGAAAAGGTATTGTTCTTATTTTCACCTACATCCAAACACCGTAATGCAAATTAAACTTTAAAAACTAGAAAACTTATTATATGAAAAGGAAAAAAGGAGCTAAGAACCCAACAGGAAAGCTGCACTCAAAATGGTGCAACAGTAAACTAAGGCTGCAAACTAACAAACGTTCTGGATGCAACAAGTCTTATGACAGTCAAATATCAGAGTCGGTCAGAATTAGCTATGATGAAGAAGGTACTTTCTATGCATGTATTTACGTTACATACACATTATTTGTTTATTTTTTGTATCACCTAACAGAGCTAAGACAATACATTGTTTGGTTGGCAAATAAGGCTTCTGCATGGGAAACAGTTTTAGAGTACTGGAAAAAGACAAGTAAACTGCGTATTGAAAGCTTTAAAAACCAGGAAAAAAACTTTAAGCGAGCTGTTAAAGGATTGGCCCCGATACAATGACGACCTAGGATACGCATTGGTAATTGTTTTTATCGTAATAAGTATTTATAAAAGATTGAGAGTTGTTCGTTTTTGTGTACAGGCTGACGTCGACTTTGAAAATATTTATCCAAACAAATCGAATAGTTTGTTGGGACATTACGAATGCTTATGGAGAGATGAAAATTAATTAAATATTATTCTCATTTTTTGTCATATGAAATTGTAGATGTAGATTCACAATACTGTGCAATAAACATTAAAAATGTTGATGGCCCACCTATTCATTTTTATGTCTTAAATAATGGCCTGAAAGTTATTCGGCCAAAACTTTTTTTAAATAAATAAAAATATTGTAACCAAAAAATGTTAAAATAAAAAAAAAATGGAATGTAAAGACTGAATACATAAACACGCTAATTTAAACAAAAACTATTTTTTTTATTATTTTAAAATATTTCACCTGGCAAGAGACTTTACCTACCTACTGTTGAATTTTAATCAGAATTTTCGCAATTGTGAGTATAAATTGGAAACCAAAGACGGTAAGATAATATACCACAATAACGCATTTATGTGCCTTTTTCAGCGTATGTGTGCTATAGGTACTTAAGTGCTTCAAGCAAAAATCATAGGTTGATTCGCCTTAATTTGACACGCCTCACCATTTTTATTTAAAGAGACATGTGCACCTTTAAGCTGCTGAGCAATTTAATTTCATGAGAAAGTACACCTAAATCAACACAGACTAATGCTTAATTTTAATAGTTGGAAAGTCTTAAATTTAAATGTTTCCAGTACAAATTATGAGAAGTTCGTCCTAATTTTAAGCGTGTCATCATTTTCTTATAAGCAGATACGTGCGATTTTAAGTTGCTTAGCATCATAATTTTATACGGATGCATATTTTAATCAATAGGGACCCATCTTAATACTAACTGCTGGTAAGTCTAAAAAGAAAATGAACTCCTTTTAAAATGAAACGGAATCTCTTAAAAACAAACTTAAGGCACATACAATAAATTAAATAGATGTTTCTGCTTGTTTTAAACCGATAGTCGGCTTGGCAAAAAACCATGCAGAAATCTATTTGAATTCATGCAGATTCTATTTGTTTTTAGTATGTTATTTTCCACCGTGTGCGAACCTTGGTAAAAAGGTAGAGTTTCCTTTATCTGAATACTAGATTAGATTGACTAGATTAAACACTAAAGAAAAATGTGTTCAAATACTAGACCAACGTTCTTACCATTATTGATATAAAAAAAATATTTCATACCTCTATTAGAGAAACAAAAACTTAATTCGAACACTAGTGGTGGTAAAAAAAGGGTTTCCTATCTCCAAACAGTAGAAACATAAACATTTGTTTATGTTTAAAAATAAATATTAGGCATTAACGGCCCATACAGGGCCTAAAACCCAGCTTCTCCAACTATTTGCTTGTGCGAATTGGAAGGAATTACAATTTAAAGCCGAATCCGAAAGGCAAATTTGAGAAGATTCTCATTCGTTCGCAGGAGTTGGGGCAGTGGAAAAACCTTTTAGATGTAACTTGTCTCCAACACACTAACCTCTGCGCCCACTTTCAGGGGAATCTGGCCTACCAAAACCATCCACCTCACACAAAAGCAGGAATATGGATACAGCACCGTCACCGCCAGAAGACGCGTTTTATTGGGAAGTGTATAGGTACGCAGCTCTATTTACCTACCCCGCAACCATCCACACTCATTCGCTCACAGTGGATAAATTGTAGAAATCAAAATTGGTTTGGAAAGTAAAACTTAGATTAATTGTACGGGAATAATAAAATCGAGACTTGCTTTTGTGAATATACGTCTAAACCCACATTTTAACATAGGGACGGGCTACAGTTCGCTTGGGCGAACTGTTGGATACCCTATTCTTATTCCTATCCCTCATAAGTGGGCGTGACAAAAGTCTAAGTATGGTTGAATTATTAAGAACGCTCTACATATTTTGTTATATGACATTTAAAGAATTTTATCAAAAAAAAAACCAAGCTTTTGTAAAAAAAAACGCTCCCTAGCTCAAACTTTGGTTTACCAATAAAATTATTTTATTTAATTTTGGGCGTGTCAGTAAGCGGATTTAAAAAAAAATTAACACATGAGCATAAATGGCCCCTAGTGAGTATACTCGTATATTATAAATTTCAGCTCCCTAGCTCAATGTTTGTATTTTCAAAAAAAGATTTTTTTTTTAAATTGTTATCTCCCGAGAAGTTCTAGGAGTCATAGATCATATATAAAAAATTTCAGCTTTCTAACTCAAAATTCGATTTTTTCGAAAAAATTGTTTTTTTGAGTTTGTGGGCGTGTCTGTGGGCGGATTTCAAAAATTCGTAAACTTGATTATTTCGGGACCCTAGAGAGTATATGGTTAAAATTTCAGCTCTCTAGGCCCAGTTTAAAGGCCTAATTTTTGCCGACAGACGGACGGACGGACGGACGGAATGTCTAGATCGACATTACTATCGATGCTGATCATAAATATAGTAACTTTTAGGGGTCTACGGGCAATGTTAAGGTATATTACAAACTATGCGTCAAAATTAATATACCCTTAGAATAGGGAATAGAAATTAAGCATTTTATTGGGACTTCCATTGCTGAGCTTGAGATTAGCTCCCAATAAACCGCGCCTAATATTATGGAAAGAACAAAACAACAAGTAGCGAATAACTAAGTTGCGGGTGGCAATGGTGCGATGGTGGTGAATTTACAAAGTGATTAGCGGACGTGTGTTCGAATCCCGACCAAGGGCCTATTTCACCAAACTACAAATAACAACCACAAATTTGTACTTGTGAATCACAATTACAAATTTGTAATCTGGTTTTCCGTTTCACCAAATACAAATATATGAACCCACAAATTTGTGATTAGACAAAAAAAAATTGTAAAAATAAACAATTTGATTACAAGTGTAAAAATTCCTGTTGCACCGGGTTTTTGTGCGATGTGTAATCTACAAGTGTTTTCTCACAGATTTGTGGAATATCGTCGTGCAATCCCGGAATTAAAATTAATGGGCAAAATCAGATTTTTTTTTTGTCTCCTTGATTAGAGAAAAGAAGGAGTTTTTTTTGGGTGAATTAAACACGTGGAAAGATATTTTAATTTCATTATCCTCTTAATTCAAAATGGAAAGGATTGGAAATATCTTCGAGATATTGCGTGGCAAAATTAAAAACGGGCTACTCTGGTAAGTACATAATAATGTAGGTACATATCAATTTAATTTTTTAATTTTTTTTTTATATTTTAGCTTAAACTTGATAATTCAAAGAAGAAGGTGGCACTAGTCGCATTTTAACCGATCTCGATAATATTATTTTTGATATTATCGGTAAAGAATCGCCAACAGTTCAAGGCATAGTTGATGAGTCCTCTTCAGTACCTACGGTGCGCAAACGTGGGGGATATTGAAGGCGAAATAAGGTAAATGCAAATGCTTGTTTCTCACAATTATTTTTAAAAATATATGAACGTATTTTTTAATTCAATCAAACCTCAAGTATCATCAAAAAAATCCAAGCGCAACAACAAAATGCTAACTGACCAAGCGGATATTCTTCGATTGAAGAAAAGGAGGCTTCAATTCGAAATTTATAATTTGCAGTTGAATGCCTTGAAAAAGGAACGCGGCTAGGGGACTGCGGAGCTGGAAGAGAAGATAAAAGTGTTGGAAGAAAACACTTTAAAATTAAGTGACTACCTACTAAAAATAAAAATAAAATAAATAAACATATATTTCATTTAAAGTTCAAAAGTCTCGTTATTTAATATGATATTTGCTAACGAAAAGTGATTAAAAAAATATTCTAAGGAAGCCCGGCCATCAAAATTGTCAGCATTGTGTGTATCTGCGTCGTTTAAATCCTCAGTGGTGGTGAACATTTCAATAATACTATCTATCTGCCGCTTGTCGGGTAATGTTGGTTAAGATGATGCAACATTTTATAACAGAAACTGCTTTCATGGATTGCAATCGTCGATTTAGATATCCCATGCATATCTGCTACACCATGGTATTGTCCTCCATTTCCAAGCCTGTGAGAAACTGCTGCCTTGATGTTAAGCAAAGTTTTTTTCAATCGTGTCGGCTATTTGTGGCCCAATAATTGTAATTATTTCCTCTGACTTGCATCGAGTCGGGCGAAATTTTTCAATAAAATTAAATAACTCTGAAATTACATTTTTTTCTTAAAATGAAAACATGATCGTTACTTTCGCTACTATCGCTACTACTATGCCTTCGTTGCAAAGACATTTTTTCGATTACTTTCAATATGAAACAACATTTTTAGGAGGAATTACACGCCAACTTTCAGTTGTAAAATATTCTCACATACTACACAAAATTTGAAAATAATTTTCTTTGGTGAAACGTACTCACAAATAAGTCAACTTTTCACAAATTTGTAACTTATAAATTACAACTATAAATAACTTTTGGTGAAACGAAAATGGAAATATTCCCACAAATTTCCCTTTGTAGAATACAACTACAAATTTGTAATACCCACAATTTGGTGAAACGACATACATCAACAAAATCACAAATTTTGTTAAAAAATGCTGGCAAATACAAATTTGTAAGTTGGTGAAATAGGCCACAGGGCCATGCTTTGTAAAATTGAACACACACAACAATTCAAATCTCCCTTATGCAATTAAGGCGCCACCTGTGGAGAAAAAAAACCCTATCGCACCAAAACTACTTTCCTATCATCCTATTCTTTCAAATAGTAAGCTGCACCCAAAACAGGCAATGAATCATTTGCTGGGTGCTGCTTGCTTGGTAACATTATAAGGGTACTGTATCAATTACAGAAAAACAAAAAATCCCCTTAGCGCACGCTAATTATAAAAAAAAAAAAATGCCTCAGGGATCTAATAATTTGGGAATAAACCAGTTTGGCTCCCGCAAAAACAAAAGCATTAACAGGTTAATTGGAGACTTGGCAAATAGACTACATACAAGCCTTGACGAAAACCACAATATTGCAGTCTTATTTAATGATTTTAAGAAAGCATTTGACACATGAAGCACATACACATTAAAAAGGAGGTAGAAAATATAGGCGTTCGCGGTAAATTACGGTCATGTTTCGAAAACTAGCTACAGAACAGAAGCTTTAGAGTAAGAATTGCAACCATATGAGGAAGAGCAAACAATTACACACGGGCTCCCACAAGGATCAAAACTATGCCCTCTTCTATTAATAATTTATGTGAACGATCTGCTTCTTCTTCTTCCTCTTTCTTGACTTGCTGATGTGTGGCTATGATCAGGATTAAAGGGAATCATAACCCTCCAAATTAAGTGCATCCCTACTGGTCCGCCTGTGGGGTTCGCGCGCCGGTAAGTGAACGATCTACTTAAAGTTTTAAAGCAAAGCACAGTATACGCGTATACAGACGATACAGCTATTATCGTAAGCCATAAAAAAAAATTCGAGACAGGTGGAAATCTTCTAAAAGACACTTGGCCTTACCAATAACAAATTTAATGTTGAACCTTAATTTGTCGTCCCGTTCATTTAAATTTCCTTTTGCATATGAGTGAAAGGGACTACGAATTTAAGTTTCACACCAATTTTGTTATAAGTAAGGCCCACTATGATGGCCGTCGGCGCGTGCTCATAGTATTGTGAAATTTGTACTCACTAAAACCACCTCCTACAAATTTGTTTGCTACTGCAACTAAGTTAATACTTATCAAGCAATTTTCTTCTCACGAAGTTTTAAACATTTGGCAGGCAACTTTCCAGTGATAGTTCCTGCTAGTTCCGCAGGTCGCAGTCGGAAGCTTTAGTTCGTCGTAGTCGCTGCAATAAATTTGTTTCGTCTAGAATTTCAAGGACCAAGTTATTGACGTGTCCTAATAATCGATTCCTATGCTTTAGCGCGCATTTTCTAGTTTCTTCCTTAACGGTAGGAATTCCGAGATCTCTATTTAGATCTTCGTTTCTAATGTACCACCGTGCATTGACGAATGATCTTATCACTTTATTTTGAAAAGTTTGTAAAGTGTTTATATTTGATTCACTGGTACAACCCCATAGTTGTATACCATAAGTCCACACGTGCTTTAGCTTATATAATAAAAGTTTGTTTTCGAGGTTAAGCTTGGAATATTTTCCGAGTAACCAATAAAGTTCTCTATACATATTTGTTCTTAAGTTCTTCGCATTTCTTTTTTACATGCGACTTCCATTTTAACTTTGCGTCGAGAGTCATTCCGAGATATTTGGCCTCATTTGCAAACGGAACTTGGACCGTATTTATAAAAACAGGCAAGTTATTTGATTGTTTATATGTAGGTTAGGTTAGGTTTATGTGGCTATCGGCAGAAGCCGACACACTTAGACCAATTTAGGTCCATTGTGATACCACGTATATTATCTACCTCAACTCTGTAGATGGAACTGGCCAACGACACGTGGTTGTTCTCAAACGGTCCCCCATCTACGTTCTAACCGCGCCCAACGTCGTTTAATTACGGTGATCTGACGAGATCCGATTAACTCGACGTGGTATGGTTTATTTATATGTAAAATCCACGTGGACCGATTTCGTTTCGTTAAGAGCGATCCTCCATGATTTTGTCCTTTCATTGACCCGGTTAAGCGCGCCTTGTTTTCTTTAGTCGTTATACCAACTGCTAATATAGCAGTGTCCTCGGCGAACGTGGCTACTGTAATACCTTCGGTTTGCGGTATATCACGCGTAAATAATAGGTACAAAAGTGGCCCAAGAACGCTTCCTTGCGGCAGACCTACCCTTATTTCTTCAAATTCTGAGTATTCGTTTCCGTGTTTGACACGAAAAAGTCTATTCTGTAAATAAGATTCTATTATTTTATATACCTAACTGTTTGGGGAGAAATTGTCTTAATTTGAGCTTGAGGCCTTCATGCCACACCCTTTTAAATGCTTGCGAAAAGTTCAAGAATACGGCAGAGCAGGTTTTATTTTCTTCGAGAGCATTCTCAATTACGTCAGCTATCCAATGAACTTTATCAATCGTTGAATGTTTGCTTCTGAACCCGAACTGGTGGTCAGGTATGGAAATTATTGGAAGAAGCAATAGGGGTCCTTAAGACTTCTTTTCATAAGGTGGTTTTCCTGGTTTTAAAACCATAATGACTTCGGCGACTTTCCATTGGGTCGGAATATGTTTCAGTCTAACCGCTGCGTTTATAATAGGTATGAAGAAGCTTCGTTAATTCTTTCCGAGGTAGCATTTTTAGTATTTCACCCATAATCAGGTCGTAACCCGGTGCTTTTTTCGGCTTGAGTTTCTTTATTTCTTGTCTAAGCTTGGTGAGTGTAGCGTTCATTACTATATTATTTTCGGTTATTCTGTCAGAAGCATTCATATTTTCATTAAGTTCTTGACCAGCCATAAAAATGCTGAAGAAGCAGCGAAGGTATTGCAAAAAGAATTTAATGCAATCTTGGCATGGTGCCACGATCATGGCCTAATCAATAACGCCGATAAAACCAAAGTCATGCACATACGCCTAATGAACATTCTTAAGGTCAAGATTAGCATCAAAACGCATGACTTTGACTGTTTGCACATACTCAGAGATCACGAACAAACCGGAGCCAGTGACGGCTGCTGTACTTGAGAATGTATCAAAATACACGTACTTGGGAGTATGGATTGATTACAACCTCAAATAGAGTACACGGCGGGATTTGAACCGGGGACCTTTCGATTAGTTGTCCGACACACTAACCACTGAGCCCGACCTTCATTTGGGATAGGTGGTTTATTTATTACATGGGTAGATGGCATTCACGAGCACAACCTCGCATTTGTAAAAGTTTAAAATCTGAAACAGATTCTACAGCTTTTTGAAAAGTGTTGGACTACTGGAGGTGTTCGGACATAGGCGACACCACCCTATTCGTAGCCTACTCGACCTAATGAATGTTTTCTGTTCAGTAACAAAAAAAAAACATTTAAGAACTCAACGTCATAAATTCTTCGTGTTAAGTTCAGTCACAGAACATCTGCCTTATACTCGTACTGGCTTAAGTGTGACAGTTTTTGCCGGCTACATATAACTTCAGTCACAGAATACCGTCGTCATGATGTTTAATGGAAGGTTCCCAATAGCTACACCTGGGGAACCCAGTTTATATTATCAGCAAAAAGTATGGAGCAGCACTCCTGGCGAATGATCTCCTTAAAAGTGATCGAATCGCCGAGTTTAAGATATGGTTCAGAGGTCTTGTTGATGGTCTGGATAAATAGATGCCTGTACCCGTTCAACTTTGTCATCAAAGCCGTGTATATATAAACCAGAGCGATGCGTATTTGTATGAAAAGCTTTAAACTTGCATTAAATCTTGAATACCTACCAAGTCTCAGAAACCAATGCTTTAGAAAGCCCTTAAAGTGATCATGAAATCATGGAGGACAAAGAATCATCCTCATCCAACCACACATCATCACCAAATCATACTCAAACGCAATTGCGCACCTCTTCCGGTCGGGCAAACTCTACTCGATCTCGGCCTCCTTTGTCAGAAATTTAATTTAGTTCGCTCACAACTTTATTTAACTTCCATTTCTCAAGAAACTCAATACTTGGTGAAAAACCACCAAACCAAGTCTCTTTTTCCATCCAAAGTGTTTCTTATCCGCAATAACCGCAAGAGTAGCATCAATTAGAGACACCTGCAACCTGCGACCACTACCTGCAGACAAACACCGCTGCTGCTGCACCTTCCGTTACTAAACTGCCTTATTTACCCACACAAACAGCATGAAATGAAAAAAAAAGAAAAGAAGAAACAAAATGCAAAAACAAAACGAAAAAATTCAAATGAAATTAGTTTGTTGCCATATCTTTTATGTTTCTATTTCTCCATTCGTACTATCATCCTCGCTTAGATGGGGCCAGTGACTCCCTTTCGTGCGAATAAACATAAAACATCTGCGAATGGCTGACGAAGAGGGACAGCAAAAGGGCACTGTCCTTGTCTTTTTCCCTAGTCATGAGACTGAGACAATAAAATCAAACGGAGAGAAGAGGAGAGAAAAAAACACTCTTAAAAGACGCGAAATGGGATGAGACTTTTGCGGTTCTATGCCCTCCGCGCATAAAAGGGCAGAATCGGAGAAAAAACAGAAGCACATCACACTAAGTAACTCATTTCAAGCGCAAAAGGTGATGAACTCTTTGCATCTAACTGAGGATGGCGTAGGCAAAGAGTTAGATGCTTTTAGGGGGGCGAGCAAAAAGGAGTTGTGTACACAATACCGCTTAGAGGGAGAATATTACGAAAGTCATCAACGGGGCGACACATCGACTTTTGATTTCGAATTTTTGCTTTTTTGTTGTCTACTTAAATGTTTGGCATGAGTTCTGGTTGTTGTCGTTGACTAGGGGTCGGGCGCAGCGGTGCGACAAGATTTCATCCACTTCATATTCAGTTCAAGTGTCGTCTGTCTGCCCTTTTGACACTGTTGACAGATGAACGATGTTGGTGTTGATGGTTCTGTTTAGTGGATGACTGTGTTTTGTTTATCAGCGATGATGGAGACAGTTTAAAATAAATTTAATAATGTGCGCATACACACACACACACATACGAATGCATACAATGCATACAAATAGCTTATATCTGGATAAACCATCTCGGATCAACTTAAACAGGTTTAGCTTTATGTTGAAAGCAACAGCGGCGCAGAGTTGAGTGAGGATAGCACTATTAGTAGATAGAGAACATGACGAAGAAGAGTGCCCGCAGAAGATGGCCTAGGAATCGAATTTCAGTTTGCTTTCATGGGAACTCCCCATGGATGGAGCGGTGGCGGTGGCCCTGTTTATAGATCTGATCATCCGTCGTCGTAGTCGTATAGATGTCTGTGGGAAATGTTGAGAAATTACTTTGCAATGAGAAAATATGAACGATGTGCGTGTTTAATCGGTGAAGGGGGTTATGCGACTGGCGTGCAAATTTCTGGAAAACTAAATACATAGGCATGGAAAGCAGCGCACCATGGAATGAGGTGAAAGGTTAGCAGTCTAACTGAGAAATGATTTTTTTTTACATATTAGAGGCTTTTATGAATTGAGTAGGTATTCACTTTCATGCATGACCTCAACTGATGAACTGAAATTAAGAAATTAACTTCAATGGAATTGGCATTCCAGCAATCCGGAAATCCGTTCATCATGATTCATTTCAACCACAACTTAGTTTATCCCCTCAAGCTGAATCAATACTTAATGATCACATGGTAGGTTATTCATATTATTGAATGACAAAGAACTTTAACTTGAATAATGCTTGCAACCTAAGCTTTTACCTGTGGTCGGGGCCACACTGAGAGGCTGAGCTACAAAGATGTTCACCCCTATCGTGGAATCCGTCGGATCTGAGATTCACTTCACTATTCGATTCACGTGAACAGAAAATTGCTATCGTGGGATCCGTCGGATACTCTCCCTTACCGACCACTATTGGTGATTAGGAAATTCAATTGTGACAGCTCATTTCAAACACATTTGATTTGTAAAAATCAAATTCAGTGAAAATAAAATAAAAACTGCGGATGTCAAATGCATGGATAGATTCGATCCGTTCGTTTTCCACGATGTATGAAATTCACTATTTCATTCACGTTACCGACATGTGGATGGTTCACGTCTGCGGATTACACGATGCAAATTGTTCACTACATATTAGCGGATCGTTCCCCCCGACGGATTCCACGATAGGGGTGGTTGTATTTTAACGGAACTGTTTTTTTTTTTAACTTAAACCAAATACCTACAATTCGGATTTAAGCTTAATCGAGCACACAGTTTTTTCGCTAAGACTGGTAAGTAAGCCCTAGCGCAAAGAAGGTGCGCTAGCTTCAGTAGATTTCAATGGAAAGCTAGCTACCATCTTGAATTTTCCATGGACTTTAATATAAAGAAGGCAATGCTTCCAATACTAATCGCAACTGAGACGTTTTTTTGCGCACATCTTCTTCTTCATTTAATGCCGGTGAGGCTATGATCAGGGTTAAAGGGATCATAACTTTCCACTTTACGTAAGAAATGCGGCTTTGTACCAGCGCACAATGAATGCGATAGTCTCGTTCGCATTAGACTACTGAACGTTTTACCGGTTCCAACCCTAAGTACGGATTGACAGTCGATACTATGTAGCAGATATTAGTTGCGCACAATCGCTTTTTCTTAGTTAAGCGCCTGTAGCTGGCGCTCATTGGGTGCGATGGATTTTGGTAGAAGCTAGGTATGTAGCTTCTTCATCTTCTTCCTTAACAGCAAAGTTATGATCAGAATTAAAAACACCTATAATAATAACCCTCCCGCTTTACTGCCTCGGTTCACCTGTAGAGTTCGCCGGTTGGAGCTCAATAAACATCGACAGGCCTCTCGATTTCGGTTCACCTTTTTACTGAGGCCAATCTTACGCTGGTGTATTATTGCATTTTATATGATCCAGGCGTTTTTAAGCCTGACTAATTATTACAATTTTGACACGTGCGTGCTTCTATTACTGATTATTGTTTGATCGTCTTTTTACGACAACGATGATAGCCAGGCGAGTCAACGCACGAATTGGCATACAGACGGGAGACTTTCGAATGTTGAATGTGTCGCCAGGCTCACCTGAATTTTAAAATAGCCTAAAAGAGATTTCTCCCCCTTTAAAACCGGCGTTGTGTTTAGGGGTATTCTTGGGGTATGATATTGTTAGCCCTTGCCTGCACGGGAGAAGATAGCTAATAAACTTTTATACGTGTGTTAACTGCATGGACAGATTCATAGTGGATATTATGTAGCAGGTATTAGTTGTCCACATTATTTTTTTTTTGTTGAGAATGTGCATTACCGCTACCGCACCCAGGATGTGAGAGTCTTATCGATTTCGGGGAAAATCTGGATGACTATACATATTCCAACCCTAGCTACTGGTTTACAGTAGATATTCCTATTATGTGAAAGATATTAGTTGCGCACATTTTTTTTATTAAGAAGGTGCATTAGCGTTATTGCATAAAAGATATGAGTCTATTATGGATTTCGAGGAAAATGTAGATAACCACATCATTTTTCTATGTACACACTCCAACTCTAGTTAATGGTTTACAGTAGCTATTATGTAGCAGATACAAGTTGTGCACATTTTTTTTTGTTATCGAACACAAGATGTAGGAGTTTCTTATGGATTTTGGGGAAAATCTGGATAGGTACCTATCTACATAATTTTTCTACGTGTTCCAACCCAATCTAAGGGTTCACAGTAGATCTTATGTAGCAGATATTGGTAGCGCACACTTATTCTTCATCAACAAGACGTCCAAAACCTTGCGGACACTGATATCGTTCGTATGGATTCTGGGGAAATACAAGATCCTTTTTATGTGTTCCAATTCTAAGGACTGATTCACATCAGGACGTAGACGACTTCGGCATTGACTGCGCACCCATATTTTTTCCTAAACAATTCGCCTTTGCCATTTGATTGAAGGCGGCCCGCCTAGCGAGCTTTATCCATGTGTTTTTTTATCCTAAGAACGATGCACAGTTTATATAAGAAAGCCCTACCAGAGCGAATTGCAACTTTGACGTTGTTGCGCACACATTAAAACATGCGTTTCAGATAATCCGTAAGAGGACAAATATCTTTAGTGAGCAAATAGTACAAACAAGTATCGATAAAGGAGGACCTTTGCAAACAATCATTCTTTACATCACCCATTCAATGCAACACGTTACGTCTGTCCAGCATTAATTCTTATTCATAGAAAATCACCGGAAAGGTCAAATGTTGCATCACAAATCACATCACGTGCACAAGTTACAGCTTCAACTGTTACCTTTCTTTCACCTGCCGATATAGTTAGCCTAATTGCAAACAAAGTTGATAAACATCTCCAACTCAAATAACGGATGAATTATGTCCCATCACATCGTCATCATCTGGCGGAAAACGTATTTCAAATTTAAACATTCCACATAGCACTTATTTTCAGATGCGATCGAAGGCAAACTCACATGTTCATTTTAACCCCACCCTTTGCTCGTTACACACCAAGCCCTTAAATAAGATCAAATTTGAAATTGTCACGTACGGGAAACAACACGATATTCGTAATAAGTACTACTGAGACTTGGAGACACGGAATGTGAACTCAACTCAGTCGCATTGGCGGCACAATACAACAAATAATGCCTTTCAAGCAGCCGACGGCGGAACAACTGACAGCCGCTAGTTGTTTTTGTGCAGAATGGAATTTCTCTATTTTCTATTTTCCCTTTTTTGTACATTTTTCCTCAATTACCTTTGTCCACTGGATGGCGAAGCAGGCAATTTTTTGTGCACAACTTCGCGCAACGTCCATGTGTGTAGGTTATATATTTTGAGGGTAATGTTCAGCCACGAGGATGGCACAGCTGCTTGCTGTCGGACGAAGGTACAACCGGCACGTATTTTGGTATTGCCGGTTCTCTGATGATGTGATCCCATTGACATCTCATTTGTGGAAAAAAGTCTTATCATACGTTCGGTGAGCAAAGTTCAACTCTGGGCGGGGGAGGTTGAATAAACCAAACTACAACGTGATTTCTTTGAAATGAATGTTTGTGAAGGTCTGCTGACTTCCTGTTTCGGCGAGCTGCCGTTGTTTATACTCGTAGTTCTGTTTATCCTTTAGCAGTGCTATCAAAAAAATCTATTCTTGGTGTGTGAGTGTCGCTCTGCCATTAAAATTTTACTTTTTTTTGGGTAAATTTGTGTACGGATAGAAAACAGATAGTACAAACCACCAGCGCACAGTTCCAGCAACCCATCAACAACTGCGTGGCAGACTATGCATCTTTGTTGTGTTTGTTATTGCTTTGCTTAATTGCCCCCGATAAGGAAAAAACTAGGTACTTTTGATAGGGGACAGAAAGAAACAAAAAAACTTTTTATTTGAACAGTCTAAGAATTTGAAAAGTTAAAGCGAAAACGGTTTGTGGGTAATTTCTGTCAGTGAAAAAATAACATAAAACATTATTCAATCAATTGAAGATAACACTGCTGTATTTCGCGTCGACTTAACCCGCCAATGGTGACCTATTGGTCTGTGAGACTGGGTGTTTTAAAAAAATTGAATAACTTTATTCTCCGTTATTGTTTTTTGTTGCAATTTCGAGTAGCTGCCGCATTGCACTTTGCACGTCCCCCACCATCAGTTCACGTCGAACCTGCATAGTGAGCACATGTTTTTGTGTATTTTTTTTTACTAACCGATGCGTGTGTCACCGTGTACCTATGTAAGTAAAATATTTTGTTATTATTCGCGTACCTATTTTACATATAGATATGTACCTGGGACATCGGGTCCTTCAAGAATTGGTCGGTGCTATGAGTGTGGATGGAAAAAAAAAAACAGAAAAACCAAGTAGGTACCTGCCTACTCTTGCCACAAATGTCAAAAATATTTGTGTCTTGAACACGTAGTGCCGTATTGCAGCAGCTGTTTACCTGTAGAAATTTAGTTTTTGAGATGTATTTTTATACCCTATTCTAAGGGTATATTAATTTTGACGCATAGTTTGTAACATACCTTAATATTGCCCGTAGACCGCTAAAAGTTACTATATTTATGATCAGCATCGATAGTAATGTCGATCTAGCCATGTCCATCCGTCCGTCTATCGGCAAAAATTAGGCCTTTAAACTGGATCTAGAGAGCTGAAATTTTAACCATATACTCTCTAGGGTCCCGAAATAATCAAGTTTACAAATTTTTGAAATCCGCCACAGACACGCCCACAAACTCAAAAAAACAAAATTTTGGAAAAAATCGAATTTTGAGCTAGAAAGCTGAAATTTTGTATATATGATCTATGACTCTTAAAACTGCTCGGGATAAATTTTTTTCAAAATCCGCCCACTGACACGCCCACAAATAAATAAAACAATTTTTTTGAAAATCCAAAGTTTGAGCTGGGAGCGTTTTTTGTTTGATAAAATCTTTTAAATGTTATATAACAAAATATGTAGAGCGTTCTTAACAATTCAACCATACTTAGAATTTTGTCACACCCACTTATGAGGGATAGGAATAAGAATAGGGTATCCAACAGTTCGCCCAAGCGGACTGTAGCCCGTCCCTATGTTTTTGTTATTTTTTTGTTTGGAAGGATACCAATTTATTAAAACGTTATTTTCCTTATTGGACATGTGATCTTTTATTTTTTTCTTAATTTTAAAAAATGAATTGCTAAAAACTTTGTTATTTTCAATGCTCTAATAAAAAAAAAAATGTGAATTTAATTATTAAAATAAAAGAGCTTAAATTGGCTAAATATCTTTGTTAGTTTACAAAGAGCATAAATTAAAAAAAAAAAAAAACATGAACTATTAGTAACACGTTTCCAAAAATCTTCAGTTGAAAACCCCGGTGCGTGAGACCCGCGTCACCATTGATCAAAGTCAAATTTGCGGGTTCAGTAAATATAGCGCGAACCAATTCACTTGGCCAATCTACTGCGCAAGTCTCTTCAAATTTCCCAACGCATCTCTTTAATTTTCAGATGCAAAATAAAAACATAGGGACGGGCTACAGTCCGCTTGGGCGAACTGTTGAATACCCTATTCTTATTCCTATCGCTCATAATTGGGCGTGACAAAAGTCGAAGTATGGTTGAATTGTTAAGAACGCTCTATATATTTTGGTATACACACCTCGCCACTTGAATAGGACACCCCTTACGACTGTTTTCAATCCTCTGTGTTTTTGTTTTGGCTCTGTATATAGGTTATAACTATTGGCGCATTATCATATTGATAAATCCACGACATAGGTCCAAAAAGGGTATGAACGTATGGAAGGGCCTTTTTCAATATGCTATTGTAAGCCAACGCATTCATTGTGGTTGACATAAATTGTAATAATATATGAATAATATGACACTCCGAAGTCCAGGTCACATGTGCGCAACAAAAACTGAGGCGCTGCTCTTTTCGAACCGGGTTGAGGTGGCTTCTTCTTGATTTTCAGTCTTTTTAGATGTTTAGCTTTCGAAATAATACGACGCATAGTTGTAAGACTTGCCTTGACACCGCATTTATCGCTGATTTTTGCCAAAGAGAATTTGACGCTTTTCTTAAAATAAGTCGCCTTTCCGCATTAGTAAGCACGCTGTTTGTCCGGCCTTTCATGTTTTTTCCATATTCATATTCATTACTTAAAAATGTGGACATAACGTGTCGGCTCCTCTCGATTTCTTTTAGCTATTTTGGCAACAGATAAGCCAGCGTCCTTGTAAGCTTTGATTTGTCCTTTTTCTGCTTCAGTTAATGCTTTTCCTTGACCCATTTTAGTTTCTTTTTAAAGTAAATAGTCGAAATTAATACAAAAAAAAAAAAAATCAACGAAGAATATGAGTCCGCGTGCCAAAGATAACGATCAAACTAAATGCATGTTCTATTCAAGTGGCGCAAAAGTGTTGTTTTAATTCCAACGAGTGTTAACATAAAGTGGAAAAAAATATATAACGGCTCTTTTCCAGAACTTGCAATTTTGTCACAGAGAAAGAAGAAGAGTTGGACAAAGATAACGGGCATAATATCATTATTTTATCATTCCCCTTTCGAGTTATGAGCAATTGCAAATAGAGTGTACAGGGTGTCCTATTCAAGTGGCGACGAGTGTATTGTATAACATTTAAAGGATTCAATCGAAATAAATCAAAGTTTTGGAAAAAAAAACCGCTCCCTAGCTCAAATTTTGGTTTTTCAATAAAATTGTTTTATTTAATTGTGGGATTTTAGAAATTGTATCTCCCGAGCAGTTTTAGGAGTCAAAGATCACATATAAAAAAATGTCAGCTTTCTAGCTTAAAATTAGATTTTTTCGATAATTTTTTTTTTTTTTTTTTTTAGTTTGTGGGCGGATTTCAAAAATTCTTAAACTCGATTATTTCGTTCCCCTAGAGAGTATATGGTTAAAATTTCAGCTCTCTGGGTCCAGTTTAAAGGCCTATTTTCTGCCGACAGACGGACGGACATGGCTAGATCGACATTACTATCGATGCTGATCATAAATATAGGTAGTAACCCGGGCAATATTAAGTTATGTTACAAACTTCGCGTCGAAATTAATATACCCTTAGAATAGGGTATAATAATATGCCCTATTCATAGTGTCCAGTACATGTCCAGTTTTGGAATTGAGTCAAGTATATTTAGGTGTCCGCAAGGTATCTCCTATTCTTCTTTAAGGTCGAAGCTATGACCTGTAATAGAGGAATCATAACCCTCCTTTAATGCAGCCCTACTGGTCCGCACGTGGGGTTCGGCGGTTTGACCTCAATGAACATTGGCAGGCCTCCCAGTTTCGGATCACAATCAAATACTGTTGTTTTTGCATTGATGTGGATCCACGAGTTTTTAAGGCTGCCTCTGTTCTTTGATTTCGACAAGTGCATGCTTCCATTATTGACTATTGTTTGATCGACCTTTTTTGCAACACCGGTTATCTCGAGTCATGTCAACTTAAAGACTTGCATGCACACCTGCCGGTCCAGTACACTTATAGTACATTCTTTTTTTTGTAATGAACGCACATGCCTCGCCGTAAAGGAAAGCAAAAGAAGAAATCATTGTATATTCAGAAAGCCACAATGTACGAGGGGCGTTCAATATATTCTCGGTATCGGGGTGAAGCTGTGGTTGTATATATAAATTGACTTATTTATCAAGTAATACTATTATTTTAGTACATTCATGTAAAATTTCATATAAATGTGATTATTAATTCGCGTTTTATCTCTAGTTAAACAGAATCATAATGCCAACTGAGACGATGATGGTGAAAATTGAGCATCGCGCTGTAATTAAATTTCTCACTAAGCAAGGAAAAAGTCAAAAAACTATTCATGAAGAGATGGTGGCTGTTTACCAGGGTTCCGCACCTTCATTATCAACTGTGCAAAAGTGGTCAAGTGAGTTCAAGAGAGGCAGAAAGAGCATTGAAGACAACCCCCGCTCCGGCGCCCCGGCTACTGCTTGTACGGGAGAAAGCATCAAAGAAGTCGAAAAACTTGTTCTTGAGGATGCCCCAATAAAGGTGAAAATGATGGCAGAGATCACCAAGCTTTCAATTGGTACCATTCACACCATTCTTCATGACCATCTTAACCTTTCAAAGGTCAGTGCAAGGTGGGTGTTACGAATGCTCACAGCGCCTCAAAAAAAAGTGAGAATCGCATGCTGTAGAGAGCTTTTGGAGATGTGTAGTGAGAACGCGGACGGTGTTATGGATCGAATTGTTACTGGGGACGAAACATGGGTCCACCACTATGACCCTGAAAGCAAACAAGAGTCCATGCAGTGGCATAAAAAAGGAACAGACCACCCAAGGAAGTTCAAAGTCACTCCGTCTGCCGGGAAGCTCATGGCCACAGTTTTTTGTGACTCAAAGGGAATCTTGCTCATTGAGTACAAAAAAAATGTGAAACCATCAACGCCACATCCTACGCTTCCACTTTGCATAATTTGCGGGAGGAAATTAAAAAGAAAAGACGGGGTAAACTCGCAGCGGGTGTGTTGCTTCTTCATGACAACGCTCCTGTTCACACGGCGCGAGTTTCCAAGGCTGCTGCGCGAGATTGTGGTTTCGAAGAAATCCAACACCCACCCTATAGTCCAGACCTTACCCCTAGTGATTATTTCCTGTTTCCGAATTTGAACAAATGTCTTCGTGGAAAAAGATTTTCGGATAATGAAGAACTCAAGTCGGCAATAAATGGGTATTTTGCAGAGAAAGAGGAAATTTATTTTTTTGAGGGTTTAAAAAAGCTCATCTCAAGATGTAACAATCGCATTGATGTTAGGAGAAATTATATTGAAAAATAAACACAATTTAAATTGAATTCGCATTTTCCTTCATATCGATACCGAGAATATATTGAACGCCCCTCGTATATGGAATAACCTCGTTTATTATGCTTTGGCAGAGCCTACATTTTTAAATTGATTTTAAGTTACTCGTATTTCTTTTCTAAGCATCCGCCTGACACTCGTGCGCGATACCTATAATTAATGTCATGACACACTGAGCACAGGTACCTACATTTGTATGAACAATTTGTTTCGTACACCACTGACAACTTAATAAAAAATATTAGTTAACTCAATAAGCTTCCGCTTCCAGTAGGGAATTTCAAACATCACCTCTAAAAGCCTACAAATTTGTATATGTATGTCTCAATCATCATGATGACCATAAATTAGCTTTCTTTTAATTTATTCAACAGTGACAGGCACAAAGATGTCTTGGTGTAAGCAACCTACGCTAAAAACACTTTTCCACCCAGACGAAACTTGCATCTCCTCAGAGACCCATAATGCTTATCTATACACACAAAGGCCGCCTTCTCGTGTACGGCAACAGTCTCCTAATCTTGGAACCCTCCCGAGCCGCACCATCAATCGATTGGAATACCAGATCGCTTGACCCCATTTCGCATTTTAAAATCGACACACTTTACCAGGGGAGCCGTAGCAGCTGAAATGAAATAAAAATCGCAAAAATTGTTGACGAGTCGTATCTATTATCTATGTACCTATGTCGTGTAGCACCACACAAAACACAAATGTCTGCGATGTTGCCCGACTTGCCTATGATGACAGCAAACTCTGGACCACCGTATCGACTGCGTGCCGGTTTTTTGTCTCTCCAAACGACGACGATGATGATGATGGTGATGATGATAGAAACCGTCATAGAGTGGCAATCAGCCTTCACTTTCCGCGCGGGCATGCTGCTGCTGATGTAAGCCAAAATAACGGCAAATAATTTGTTGTTTCTTTTTTTTGTGGACTTGTGTAGGTAAGCATTAGCACACCGAAATGTAATCGAAAGTAAAAATACTTCTTTTTTTCTAATTCAAAAAACATTATAGGAAGGAACCTACCTCTTTGAATTTCAAAAAGGTGGTCGTTCCAGTTATTCGTGGTAACACGCAAAACAGAAAATAAAAGAACTGGGCTAATGACACCCGGTACAAGTGCAAATGTAAGGAAGCCAAAGGGTAGAATTTATTCAAACTGTGTCAGCACAATTAAGGGCATACACCTTCGAGTATGTATGTACCAATTTTTGGAATGGGTAACCGTTTTCTGTAGGAGATACTTAAATTCGTTGCTACCCGGTCTTATTATAGCTAATTAACCCCTGACAAGCTAGCGATAGAGAGAGCAGATACACCTATCTAAACATATCGCAGCGAGTCATTGAGTTATGGGGTAGTTGAACCTAAAGAAGACCCTCGAAAAGTCGCGCTAAAGCGGTTGCTGCTGATGTAGTGTTCCAGTTATAGAACCATCCCTATACATACATATACACAAGTAACACAACAAAAAAATCTACTATACAAGAGAAGTCAATTAGTTAAGTGATTGACCCCCAGCAAGCAGACAAGAAAGAAAGAAGCAGCAGAAACAGTACCCAAACCAAGAGCCAACCACAGCAGCAGCAATAACGACACACACAAAGATAGTTCTTTTAAAATGATTATCGCTGTGAGAACAGAGCGAATCTTTCTGTGTGATTTATAAACGAACAAAAATGTAATATTTAGATACCTACCTACATGCTACATGTATGAGTAAAATTTTAATTATAGCACCAGAGACTTACTGAAATGAGGATTCAGGAACAATGAAATCGTGACACTTACCTGAAAGAAAAGAAAGAGAGAACCATTAGGAAGAGTTATGTTAATTAAAGAGAAAAATATAATTTTTGATATTAACGTCAATGTTCTTTAACCTGTATTTTCAAAGAGGGGTTTAGGGTAGGTAGGTCACTCAAGTGACCAAGGGTGTCAATTTGTGTTTCAAATCCAGCCTGGGGAATTGAGGAATTCAATGATATTGCAGGATTTTATATTACTTAATTCTGCTAGGTCGTCAAAGAATGTTCTGCCGAGTGTGCGATGTCTAGTTCCTTCTGGTTTAACGTTTGTTTTTTGTAGAGAATGTTTTAGTTTGTGTCGTTAAGCCCTCGAATGGTCGATCTGTTGACCCAGGATTCTTAAACTATGCCAATGTGAATGCTTTCCTCAACAAGGAAAACTAGTAGGTTCTGCGATTTAAACTTCGAGTGCTAGAGATTGAACTGGAAGACATTGAGCATTTTGTTTTTGTGGTTGTTGGGTGTCTTCCGTTTCAATCGACAGGCCCTCCAATAGCTTGTCGGCTACGTCGATTTGAATTAAATCGTTATCAGGGCCCACCGAGCGGAAAAGTTTTAGTACGTGCCTTACGCCGAACCTCATTTTCAAGTCCGCCTCCTTCAATGCCCTTATCATTGATTGAGAGCAGATATGTTTGTCAGTTGTTATGGGGTTCTTCGGCCTTTATGATGAAACAGTCGTCCGTGGGGACGTTGTGGTTTCGCAGCTTTAGAAATTCTGAGGATTTCCTTAGCAGGGATGGCCTTAAGCTTAAGTCCCTCCCAGGCTTCACTAATCTTAGCGATGCACGCGCTAAGGAAATCCTTGGACAACAGGTCGGCGCATTTGATAACCTGGAAGCCGCTGACAATCTTCCGCGCCTGGTAAGGGACAATTAGTTATTGCTAAAACACACTTTCTGTACGCTGTCCTACATTGGGAACCGTATGTGAGCGCTCAACTGCTGTGTAGAGCCTTATTTTCAGCTTAGGGGCATTTTTCGATCACATAAGATGGCTGAGTCTTCCCGCAATTTCATCCACCCTACGCTTACGCGATGCTTAATGTCGTCCTCCCAGATTGCTTCGCTATTGATCATAGATCCCAGATATTTGAACTTTTTGCACTTGAGACTCACTCTTACATTCTTGTATGGAATAGGTCCGAGTGGATCAAAGAAAGGGCAGCGTATTCTGTTGTTTTTTTTTTTTTTAGACAAATACGATACCCATTCCCCTCCAAAAGGTTCCACCCCATCAAGTGCTCATTACAAGGACGTTTGATCCTCGCCAATCATGGCTTATTGTCAGCAAAGAATAATTGATGCACTTTGGAGCCCGTTAACCAACGACCATACCACGTCGAGTTAATCGGCTCTCGTCAGATCACCGTAACTAAACGACGTTGGGCGCGGTTAGTACGTAGATATGGGACCGTTTGAGAACAACCGCGTGTCGTTGGCCAGTCCTATCTACAGAGTTGAGCTAGATAATACATACGTGGTATCGCAATGGACCTATATTGGTCTAAGTGTGTCGGCTTCTGCCGACAGCCACCTAAACCTAACCCCTAACCTTGGAGCCCGTTACTTTTTTTCAATCAAGGGCTGTAATTTGATATTATTACTTAAGACGCTTACTTGGTGTAGACCGGCTTTGATTGCTATTCCAGCGCAGCATCTTACTCTTGTCTTCACTCCCTCACATATGTCCATGACCATCTGATGTAGGTTTCTGGTACTCCTCATTGTCTTAAGGCTTACTAAAGGCCTTTTCAAAACAACCAACGCCCTATGTAAATCCTTAGGGAGTCACAATGTTTTTCCATTATGATCCTGCGACAAACCCGCAATGGTATTCCAATACCTGATTATTTTCCGAGTTCGGCTATATAATACGCGCTGAACTATCTTCATGGTATGTGGTTAGGTTGGGGTGGCTGTCAGCCTAAGGCCAACACACTTAGACCAATGTTAGGTCCATTGTGATGCCACACGGATCTAGGGGTTTCTTTCACTACTCGTTAAACCATTTGGAGCTTCTTATGAAGCGCGATAGACTTATAATGTCAGTGTTAGCCAAGTTAGTTAGATCATTAAGCAAGAAATTTCCCAGATGGAGATTCCTTTTATAGGAGAGAGCAGGACATGTACAAAGAAGGTGAAGTGTAGTCTCACCAGCTTCTACATAAGTCGTTTGAATAAACGCCAAGCCTCGATGCCTGCCTATCAGAGAGTGCCCTGTAATGGCATCTATGGTGGAGCTAATATGCAGTCGGTTTTGTGAGGTTAGACTCTGGCTTTGGCCAGATATGCTTAGGCGCTAGACACGCATTACTACTTGTCCACCTAAGGTTTGTTCTCTCGATTGCAGATAGCTTGAGTAAAAGTTTGCAAGTAGCGATTCGTATACCCAGAGAACCCTTTTCAGGTAAAAGAGGTAGTTTAGTTCCCTTTTTGGCGAGTTCATCAGCCCTGCAGTTTCCTGGAATATCTCTGTGCCCCGGCACCCAACAGAGGTGAATGTTAAACTGCTCCGCCATCTCCTTAAGAGATGAACGGCATTCTAGGGCTGCGATTTAATTTAAAGAGACTGAATCCACGGACTTGATCGCGACTTGATCGCTCTTTTGTGGATATCACATTTCTCTTCAGCCACGTCAGGACTTCTTTATCGCCATAATTTACGCCTGGAATACGTTACAATGATTAGGAAGACGGAAAGAGAGACTAAGATTTAGCCTTTCGGAGAAAACGCCTCCGCCAACCCCATCATTAGTTTTTGATCCATCGGTATACAAGTGCATCGATTTATCTTCCTTATCCGTATTCCGTCATCCCAGAAGAGATCTGGAAGGAAAAGTGGCTTGGAAGTTCTTTCCGAACTGTAATTGGGGTATGATGTAGTCTATGTCTCCTGGTAGAGACTTCAAATGAGTCCAGAATGATGGAGCGCCCAATATTATTGTTAGCCGACTGCGAGGTAGCATTTAGGCGGACAGCAGAACAGGCCGCTGCTTGCCTGCTAAAAATGTCGAGGGGTATCAGATGTAGCAGAATATCTTGTGCTGCGGAGGGGGTGGTTCCGAGTGCTCCGCTTATGCACATACAAGCTGTGCGTTGGACTTTTCTCAGCCTATCACAATTTGTAGCTTTACCTAGGGCAGTCCTCCAGACAGCAACATCGTATGTAAGTATTGGTGTTACGACCTTGCGGCGTACCTCTACTGACAGACCTCCTGGCAGATATTCGCCCAGTTTTGAGCTGATAATCCGACTTGTGAGCAGTAGATTGAACCATCCACATTCAATTCTGTTAGTGCATTTGCGATTGCAGATGTGTGGCCATTGTTAAAGGCACCTTCAATTGCTAGGAAAGCAACCATAGTATGTGACATCAGCTTAAATTATTATCACAGTCTCGCGTATCGAACTTTTCCTTTTTACAAAGGAAGAAGAAAAAGTTCCCTCCAGCCATTTGGACCCGATGTCTCCCATCTTTTTCGAGAATTCAGAGGGTATCTCGTCCGGCCCAACTGCTTTTCGTTTTTATTTTTGAGTCTTACTAACTTCTTCGACAGTTATGTCGTGTACTTCTTCATTGTTAGGAACAGCTCTCGGAAAATATAAGGTTAAGGGTTAAATATTTGTGCTCAATATTGGTGTTATTTAAATATTTTCACTGGAGCTCTTACTAAAATTGAACTTGCTAGATGCTCTCTCTCTCTCTCTCTCTCTCTCTCTCTCTCTCTCTCTAAAATATATCCGAGGTAATTACTCATTTAGAAGCCCTTCACAATACTGCTGCCACTGCTGCAGTATTTTTTCGTCATCCACAAGAAGCAGCCCTTGAGCATCGTTGATGAACTTTGGCCAACGGATTTCCTGGGCATTCTTCCTTCTCTGAGCGGCAAATTTGAAAATGGTTGTGTCCCTTTTCCAGCCGGTTTGTCGAAGTTCGTGGATAGCCTGGTTTCTATCTGCAGCCGAAGAAGAAATTTCTTCTAAACCCCTATATACATGCCCTCCACACTCTTTGCTTGAATTTGAGCGCACTTTACTTTCACAAGTCCCTTTCAAAAACTGTATTCCAATTCGAGGCGTGCTTTTTCATCGGCATTATTGGTGGAGCACTTTGACCAAACTTTCTTGTCAATTACTCGTATCTTTAATTATAATTTATATTTATTTATTATTAATATTTATTTATTGTTATAATTCTAAGACAAGTATTTAACCTAGTGTTTTACGTGCCCTAAATTGCCAGCCCTGCCGCGAGGAAATAACTCCACTATAAAAAAAAGGGAACAAAAAATAGCAAACGTGGAATGAATTCCCTTGTAGTTTATCTCCCTCTAAATTGATAAGCCTCGAGCATCAAGAGTCACACAAAAACGATGCCAGCAGTTTGCATAAGCAAGATCGTATGATAAACATATCGAAAGGTTAGAGTCCTTTTGGGCGGAGTGGTTACCCTCCCTATCCATATTTACATCCCTTAAAGTGGAAGTGGTGGAAGTCCATTAGGGTGGAGCGTCGATGTATTGAGAAAAAAAAAGTTCATGTATCAGTTTCGAATATCTCCATTCCGTTGCATTTTGAAGAGTAGAATAATTTAAAAATAACATTTTTTTTTTGATAAAGTCCTTAGCCCTCTACTTTGGCTCAAAGTTTTGAGGTTTTGAAAAAAAAAAATTGTTAAAGAAAAGATTCGTCCATAAGTTTGAAATGCCTTAATATTATATCATTAATGAAATAAGAAAATAAAAATCAATATATATTAGCTTAATTAGGACAACAAATTTACATAAACTTAAAAATAGAAACCTAAAAATTCATAGTAAATAATTTAAAAAAAAAGCGGCCAAGTGCGAGTCGGACTCGCTCATGAAGGGTTCCGCGCGAATTATAATTATTATTTACTTAGGCACCTATTACAGATTTATTATTAGAAAATAATGGTTCACGGTTTACGCATAAGGTTTATGTTTATGAAATTAAATGTTTTTTTTTTTATATTTGAGTTGATTTAATGAAAGGTAAATTGCGGTTTACGATTTATGACGTATTAAAAAAAAACTACTTGCTGGATCTCGTTCAAACCAATTTTCGTTGGAAGTTTGCATGGTAATGTACATCATATATTTTTTTAGCTTTATCATTTCCTTATTTTAGAAGTTAGAGAGGGGGGGGGCAACATTTTACCACTTTGGAAGTGTCTCTCGCGCATACTATTCAGTTTAGAAAAAAATGATATTAGAAACCTCGATATCATTTTTGAAGACCTATACATAGATACCCAACACTTATGGGTTTGATGAAATTTTTTTTTTCAGTTTCAGTTTTAAGTATGGGGAACCCCCAAAATTTATTGTTTTTTTTTCTATTTTTATGTGAACATCTTAATGCGGTTCACAGAATACATATACTTACCAAGTTTCAACAGTATAGCTCTTATAGTTTCGGAAAAAAGTGGCTGTGACATTTCCGGACAGACAGACAGACATGGCGAATCTATAAGGGTTCCATATTTTGCCATTTGGCTACGGAACCCTAAAAAGTTACCAATACTAGATCTTTATTCTTTAATTTTTCACGTTATAATTTTTTTTTGTGTGGGAAAATGGTAATATATTTCGAGAATGTATTTTGATCTAATAAGTCCATCTCTGGCCTTTTCACCAACTACTGTGGTTGAAGCTTCGATCGCCATCTTCACACAGCGCACAACATCCTTAAGTGTGACAAGGGTAGTTTGGAAATGGCATGTCAATTGAAGATTTGTTTTGCAGAAGTTCTTCCAATTCCTGATCACTCATTCTATCCAGCAATGGGGGTAATGTGACTCGTGGTTCAGCCCAGATTATTAAGTCAAGATAATCATTTGCTTTACAATTTAATTTTGGAAGTTTAAAAATTCTAACTGAACCCCCAACTCGCTGTTTCTTTTATAGCCGAGATGATTCTTCTCAAGCCTAATTCTCTAATATGTGGTCTTTCATCGTTTAGCACCGCCACCAATATGTTTTCTGGGTATGCAATATATGAATTGTGTTGAATAACGGGGTCTATTATTTCCCTTACAACAGAACTAAAACAACTTGATACATTTATTAACTTGAATACATGCTTTTGGCCATTTTTAAATGAAATGTCTTTTTTAATACTGAACCAAACTGGGCCATACACTTTTAATATATATTTAGCAAGTATTGCCAAGTTATCATTTGGATTCGATGTCGCTACATAAAGCCTCAATATCCTATTGGCAGTTGTTAATGATCTCGAGTGCGCCATTTTTCCCGGGTTTCTGTTGGAGAGATCTATAGGGCAGGAACCTTTGCTTATAGTGTCACACATTTAAAACAAATATTTTTGATCCGTACTTAAGGAATCTTGAAAAGTTTTGGATAAAGTAGGTAGGTTACCTGGGATTGGTGAAACCTCAACAGCGGGAAGGTTAGCACAATTATCCAAAGTCTTTCCAATGGGTCCGGAATAGAGTTGAGGTCCTAATGTAGCTCCATCCAATTTAATAAATAAATGACGTAGTGGCAATTCGTTGGCATGTAGTTAACATATGAACCATTGCAACGGTCTCCCCAAGTTAAACTCCATATGTCGGATAACCCCACTTCTCCCTCCAGTGTTTGTAGCTGTACCATCGCAACCAATAACAGATAATTTGCTCAAGTCTAGGTGTATTTCCGAAAGAAAGGTCCAAAAGATGTCCTAGGTAGTATAAACCCGGCTCGGTGAGTAGTGAAATATGCTCCTTTACTTTGATCTCTCTGTGAGCTCGTTGACCTCGTTTTCCACAAACCAATGTCTTGTCTTTTCTTCCATCGAAATAAACATTTTCTATGGATGAAAGATATTCTTCAGTTTGGAGAACTTCACGTTGCCGTTTTCTGGCCCTACGAACTAAACTTCGATCTATTACGTTTTCGATATTCTCTGCGGTTACCAAGCCACTTGTAATCTTGTATTTTTTTCTAAATATTTAAATTAAAAAAATGATTTTAAGTGATGTCCTTATGGCGCCTTTTAATAAGTATCTCGAGAACGGCTTATCGTACAGAAAAGTTTTTCATATCTTTTTTATAGGAAACTAGCTGCACCCGCCCGGCTTTGCTCGTGCCCGAGAATTCTATTGGCCAATATGTTCGAGTAGACTTCCTTATTATTGCCTATATATGTTGGCGTATGTTGCTGCGCCTAAGAAAAGAAGACTTTTCAACCCGTGAAAAGGACTGCACGTTTTTCTCCACATGGCTTAGGCCGCTCGCACACCTTTGTTGTTCCGCTTAGCGTAGGTGCTTGTTGTCTGGCAGGCGCCTATGTCAGCTTACTTTGCGAATCAAACAAAAAAGCGAAACTAAAAAACTTCGATAGAATCACTTTTCATTTACTTTCACACCGATTGTTATCAATGTTTGTAACTACAACTTTCCGATGTCCGATTCACAAAAAAAATGCAAAAAAATTCAATAAGAGTTATTTGAATAGAACTTTGAACAAATGATATCTCAAGAATGAAAGAGCGCACAAACACCACAATAGGCTTGAAACGTTCGTGTGGTCTCCCTCTTTCATATGCGCGTCCGGATAACAAAATAGGTGACGTCTGTACGATGGTTTTTTATATGTGCGGTCTCTGTATCTGCATCGGAATTTACACGCATACGCACATATGCATGTGTACTCACTCAAATGTCCATAATTCACACACCGATGCAGATACAGCCATCGCACATAGAAAACATCTTTTGTACAGACGTCACCTTTCATGCAAAAAAATTTCATTGGAATCGGTTAACGCGTTTGGCCAAACACCGGCAACAAACTCAAATATGGATTGATTTTTATACATATAGATTGAATAATCTTTCTCTTTTGTTTAAAATATTTTTTTTTGAATTATACTTTCAAAGTTAAAGAGTCGACAACAAAAATTAAGGCTTTTTTTGCCAATTTTGCAAAACTTTGAGTTGTGGTAGAGGGCTAACAAATGAATGCTATTATATGCGGCCTTAAGAGATTGGTATATTCCAAAATTACCAAAACTCTATACAACAATCAAAAACAAGCCACAGGAAACAACTTCTACAAAGAAGTGTCTTTAATTTGCTATTTAAAAAAAAGATACAGATACGTTTTACGAAATGATTTATCCTTTGTTTGTGAAAGTTCAGGATTCAAGCACACCTGCCTGCATTATTCAAATAGGAAATTAAAAGTGTACAATGTACATACCCCAATTTGAGCATTGTCAAGAATTTTGGCAAACAATTTTCATTTCTCCCCCAAACAAAAATAACTGTTACAAATGACAAACAAAATATATTTTGAAGGAATAAATTTAATTTAAAGTTGAGCCACACAAGACAAAAGAGGAAGAAAAAGAAGTAGTTATACAGTTATACCCCGGAAATGTTTACACAACAAAAAAAACATCAAATCCCGATTGTAGATTACTGAGCTTGTTCTCTGCTCTCAACCCCTATTTAATCTTTTCATTTGCAATCCGTTACCGCTGTTTCTGGTTCTACCCCTCGTTTCTCCACAATACAGAATCCAGAGATTTGGTTATCTTTTTTCAGGTTTTGCATTTTTATTTGCCTTTATCCAATTTCCACCTTTTTCGAAATTGCCCCCAGAGTATCTAAACTGTGAGAGTATCTAAACTGAATACAAAATTTCCATTTGTACAGAAAATATAAATTTCAACCATCATCCACCCCCTGTGGCACGTTGTATGTTATTGTGTGTGTATTGTGTTTTAATTCCATGCAGATTGAAGGGGGTTGTTGGTGAAACTCGGCACTTGGTAGTTCTGATTACGTAGCAGAGATAGGTTTGGGTAGAGATACATACTTCTAGCTCGTAGGTAGGCAGAATTTGTTTTGTAACTTGAAAGATGTATACCACGGGGAAGCTTACGATTGTGTGTTGTTCAAAGTCAGGGGATAATGAAAGGGTTTGGCGGAGGTTGGTTTGGTAGCCTATTATTGGTGCTGGCTGGCATTGATTCTGATGCTGTGACCTCCCACCCACAAATTATCTTTCAAAATGAAATTCATTCGGGGGATTATGAAGAGAATCGGATAATGGAACAATTTTGTCCCAAAAGTTAAGCATTTGGTTTCTTCTTTTTTGTTCGGGGTGGATTGTGATTGGAGCCCATAAGCTAGACCTAGAATATCGGTTTTGTTAAGCAAAGAAGGTGTTTTAAAGTTAATTTTGGGGCATTTGACGTGACACACGTCAAAATAAAATGTGCACTTGACTTTTAAATTCATTTTTATTAATTATTAGCTTATATCAACTTATATACTAGGCAAAAATGAGTAAATCTAACTTAAAATTAACAGGATACTTATTCTAGATTATTGATCCTTATGCGGACGCCCTAAACTTAACTCTATCTTATAATTATTGCCTTTCGGCCTAAAAACTATTTTACGAACTAATCTTACATATTATGTTTTCATCGAGAAAATTTTTAAGAAAACTCGGCATCTTTATCAAATTTTATATTTTTATATAAAAAAACAAATTACAAACTACCTACTCTATTCTGAGCACTCGTTGCATTACGAAACAAGTGGTCAAATTCCCAATTGCTTTCCGAGCGCCTGGCAGTCGTCAACGTGCACACGCGCCGCCGTGAGCTGACTGATGCCTTACAGAATCAATCACCTCCCGGAAGCACCACCACAAGTTGGCGAGCCCGGCCCTTCCCAGAAACGCCCTAGCTAACTTAATCTATCTTACAAACTAAGAGGATGTTACCTAGAGTAACGCACCGTCTTGGGAGGGCATGTTGAACCCTCCACCCTCAAAAAGCCACCAAAATTCGGCAAATTGCTTTTCTGTATCGAATTTATCCCTCTCCGCTATTGCGGTACTAAAACGGAGGAGCTCATGAGCATTGGCGACGTCCTCGCCGCGGATGAGCCGCTTATCTCTCGCACTGCGGTAGCGGTGGTATAATACCGGGATACCATCCCTCGTCTGTACCAGCCCTTTTGCATCAATATGGATAAATGCCTCTGGCGGGATAAAGCCAGACCGGAGTGTACTCTCAATGTACATTTCATTGGGGTAGTAAGCCCCAAAGATCAGACTATTGTCGCTGGCCATCGCCCTTGCAACGTGCCTTCGAGTCACCTTAATGAGGAAATTGTCAATCCTATTCAACTGAGCCCCATCGTATAGGACCTTGTTGGGATAGTATTTTATATAGTTGGATTCAGGCGTTCGGAACAACCGGAGACAGGTCCTAAGACATTGTCTCTCCAAAACCCGAATCTTTTCCATATAGCTAGGCGCTATATTAAACCATAATGGACAACCATAAGCGATGATCGGCCTTATAAGGGCCACGTAGCAAATGACCTTCACTCTGGAGTCAAGTTGACTGCTATGAAACAGTCTCCTTGTTAGAGCATAAGCCTTCTTGGCCCCAGCAAGACAAGCAACTATATGTCTATCGAAATACAGATACTGGTCAAGCCAGATACCTAGATATCTAACTGCGCTTCTCACCGCCAATGGCTGCCCATTTTGTCCAATAATGGCCAATTTTTTCCAGTTTTTTTCTGGTATCCCTAGAGGCCCCAGCCAATGGAGTTCTGAACAAGATTGTTTCCGTCTTCTGAAAGTTGATTTTCAACTTCCAGTCGTCGCAATATCGCTTAATTTGATCGAAGTCACGCTGCAAAAGGATATTAATGACCTCGATTTTAGGACCTGACCTGTATGCCACCAAATCGTCGGCATACGCTATAGCATGGCTGAGTGAACCCACCAGATCACTCGTGTAAATGTTAAACAGGATCGGAGAATTGACCGCCCCCTGCTGTAAACCGTTTTTAATTTCAAAGACTCTGCTCGAAGTCACGTTGCCACATTTGACAACGAACTTCTTTCCCATAAGCATATTATAAATTACATATAGCAAAGGTTTGTGCATCCCCCGCCTGGTCAACTTGTAGAAAAGTCCCTCTAACCATACGGTGTCGAAAGCCTTCTCAAAATCAACCAGACAAGCACCCGTGCATTGGTTCTTGCATTTATTCCACTGAATGTCGGAAACCAGTTTCGACGCGGCATGAATAGTGTCATGCCTCGCCCTGAAACCAAAATGGTTGTCCGGAATTATGTTATTGTCCTCGACCCACTTTAACAGGGCTCTATTGACAACTTTTTCGAAGACCTTGCTAATATTCGGAAGCAAGCTAATTGACCGGAGATTGGCAGGGTTCGTCCTATCTTTACCTTTTTTCGGGATAGGGTGTACCACAGCTATCTTCCAATGCGCCGGATAATGTGCATTATTCAGCGCATTGTTAAACAGCGTGGTGAAAATATCTACAGCCTCCAGAGGCAGGTGTCTCAATATGACGTTTGGGACACCATCCATCCCCGCCGACTTTTTATTCTTTAGTGACTCGAAGATGCACAGAAGATCATCCTTCGACACGAACAAGTGCGATGCATCTCGGCCATTGGCGACAACTGCATTAGCATGGTTTTCATCAGTGAACACGGTGAATCCGTTATTCTCAGATCGCCAATTCTCAAGTTCGGTGCGCAGATCGAAGTGGCTCACCAGAGCCCTATTCTCAATGTCGTGGTTACGGCGAACAGGATTGTTCACCGTATACACGGCCTCGAAACAAGCGCCCAGCAAATCCACCTTCTCCTGTGGGTCCTCGACCACGAAAAAATCGTCGTTTGAAGCGACACTTTCTGGACTTATTCCAGCAGTCAGTACCGTCTGTCTGTTCTCTGCTGTCTGGGAGATTCGAACACAAGGAATATCATTGTGATCTTTCCTCCTGAACAACTTATTTATCTAATAAAATGTGCACAATGAAGACTGTGTGTACAAATTAATGCTACGAACGTCCTAGGCAGTGATTGTAATGCATTGCTTCGGATATTTTCACATTCGGTTGTTTAGTTGTCTACCTCTACTTTGGAGATTCTTCTCGAACAGGTATGGCATCTTTTAATGATATTAAAATATGCAAATGACTAGGCGCCGCCCTATCTGAATATCTGACAACAAACTTAATAAATAAATCACGGTCTTAATTGTTAATTAATCAAAAAATAAAAAGCTCTGACATTTTTGTCGGCAGGCGTAGGTAATGAGAAAATAGTCGTCGTCAGAGATTTCAACTGAGGCCAATTAAATGCAGGTGGTGTTGCATTTGTGTGGAGTTTTTAAGGCGGTTTTTGAAGTAAAACTTCTTTACGCACGCTTGACTTGGGGGTAAGCTGGTGAATGCGACACGGAAGTGTAGACCAATGTAGACTTCCGGCGAGACGGAAGTGTAGACCAATGTAGACTTCTGGCGCAGTGTAGACCTTACGGTGTAACGGAAGTGTAGACAAACGTAGACTTCAGTGATGGGACTTTGTATTACTAATCAGTGATGGGACTTTGTGAAAAAATGTCCGAAGTAGATTTGTTATTTCGTTATAGGTACATTTTCCAGTTTTAATTACACCAATACCTCGCTTTGCGTCGTTTCGTTTTGCGTTTTTTCGAAGTTGCGTCGCTGCTGAATTAGTACTTGTTTTCACTGTACGTCGTTAGATTTTCGAAGTTGCGTTGTTTTGGGTTCGAGTCTTTGATTGAAATTTTCCTTTTTTTTCTAAGAGATGGCACGACTTTTGTTTCTAACTGCGCCATGCCATCAAAACTCGGGGATTCCCATTCTAACTGAAAATCAACGCAATTTTAATATAGTTTTATTTTCACTTTGTTTTGCTAATTTTAGAGTTCAGTTTCAATTAGTGTGTTGTGCTTTTTGTAACGTTTCAATTATTGTGTTGTGCTTTTTTTAAAAGAGAATAATAAATTTTTATAAATTTTTACGGGTTGTTTCTGGTTACAAAAAAGGTAAATATTTTTACAATTTATTTATTGGCAGAGTTATATTATTTTTTTTTCATACACTTGTAATTTTTTTTAGCCAAATGAGTGGAAAGGGCGTTGCTGGTAGAATTACCAAAAATAAAAAAAACTATCAGCTTGGAGACAAAATTAGATATTTTGCGACGATTTGATAAGAAGGAGAAGGCTGTGGAGATAGCAAAGGCTGTTGGTCTGGCTGCAACAACTGTCAGAACTATTAGAGATCGAGATGAGGATAAAAAAGAGAGGCTGCAAAATCTGCAACATCATTAGATGCTAAAACGATGAACCGTACAAGGAGTGCTTTGATGATCAAAATGGAGTCCTTGCTTGCTATTTGGATTGAAAATCAAGTTGCGCAGAGAATACCATTAAGTAAAATGGTAATTCAGACGAAAGCAAAAAGCTTATTTGAAGACATAAAAAGTAAAGCAGTATCCAATGATAATGCTAGTGGTAGTAATACAGCCAAGAATGAAACATTTGAAGCTAGTCAGGACTGGTTTGAGAGATTCAAGGTTCGAGCAAATCTGCACAGCATTGCTCTTAAAGGCGAAGCAGCTGGCGCTGATATAACTGCTGCAGAACGCTACCCGACAGAGTTAAAAGCGTTAATTCATGAAGGTGGCTATGATCCGAAACAAGTCTTTAATGTTGACGAGACTGGGTTATTTTGGAAACGTCTACCTAACAGAACTTTCATATCTAAAACAGAAAAATCTGCGCCAGGATTTAAAGCTAGCAAGGATAGACTGACTCTTCTTCTCGGTGGTAATGCAAATGGTGATTTCAAATTTAAACCATTTCTCATTTATCAATCAGAAAATCCAAGAGCTATGAAAGGTTGTTCAAAGAATCTGCTTCCTGTCCACTGGCGAGCAAACAAAAAAGCATAGATGACAGCATCATTACTTCAAAACTGGGTTTCAACTTGTGCTATTCCAGAAATTAAAGCTTATTGCAACAAGGAAAACTTAAACTTCAAGGCTTTGGTCCTAGTAGACAATGCTCCTGGCCACCCAGTTTATGTTGATGAGTTGTCAGAAAACGTGAAGTTTTTATTTTTGCCGCCTAATACGACATCAGGTATCGACTTTTAAAAGTTATTACCTTCGACGAACATTTAAACTTCTTTTAAGTTTACTGATGGACAAGATAAGCCGACCATGCTAGAGTTTTGGAAAAAGTTCAACATTATGAAAGCCTTAAAAATTATTTCTGATTCGTGGGAGGAGGTTAAACCATCTTGCATGAATGGTGTTTGGCGCAAAATATGGCCTGAATGTGTTCACAGAATATGCGCTGCAGAAGTTGATGGTACACCAGCTGTTCGTCATGAAATTTCTAATTTAGCTAGAGAGTCTAATTTTGAAGGTATGGAGGAGACTGACATAAATGAATTGCTAACCTCGCACAACCAAGAATTGTCTAATGAAGAACTATTGCAACTGGAATTGCAATTTGCTAATGAAGAAGATGACAGTGACCGTTCAATAGAAATCTCCGAAGAACAAAATTTAACCTCCAAACAAATTTCCAAAGCGATGCGTTTGATTGACGAAGCTATGGAGATTTTTTAAAAAAACGATCCTGACAGCGGAAGGAGTTTTAAAGTGTCCCAGGCGGTAGCTACGAATATCAATTGCTACAAGGAAATTTATTTTAAGTTGAAAAAAAAGCTGTTCAGCAAACATCGGACCAATTTTTTGTGAAAGAAAGCCGAATTACGACGACAGCCACTATGGACTCATCAGACAGTGATTAATTTTTATTTTGTTTTTATAAATTAATTGAATATTTTATTTTATTTTAATTGAATTCGTTTTTTTTTTTTTTTTTTTGTATGTAGCTATGTAATAAAATTTTATATTATTTTTGTAAACATTTAACTTTGTTCAATTTTCTTTTTAAAAAGTAGCATTTTCATAACCCTGGAACCTATCTTCGATCTTTACATGGTTTGCTATAGAAAATCATAATTCACTTTGCGTCGTTTCAATTTGCGTCGTGTTTTTTTGGAACGTAACCACGACCAGTGAGGTATTGGTGTATGTTCAATTTAAGAGATTATTATGTCCTTACGAAACACCGGGAAGTTGTGTGGAAGTAGATTTGTTTTGAATAATTGAAAGGTCCTTGCAACAACAAAAAACGTCCTTAAAAGTTGAAGAAAGGATATTTTTCCAAAATGCCCTTAGAATCCACACGGTATATCTGTGTTCAATGTTATTTGACTAAGAGGTCCTTGCAACAACAAAAAAGGTCCTTAAAAGTCGAAGAAAGGATATTTTTCCAAAATGCCATTAGAATTCACACGGTATATCTGTGTTCAATGCTATTTGACTAAGAGGTCCTTGCAATAACAAAAAAGGTCCTTAATAGTCGAAGAAAGGATATTTTTCCAAAATGCCCTTAGAATCCACACGGTATATCTGAGTTCAATGTTATTTGACTAAGAGGTCCTAGCAACAACAAAAAAGGTCCTTAATAGTCGAAAACAGGATAATTTTCCAAAATGTTTGTTGTTCCTAGCACCCCTCATTCAAATAACATTGAACTCATATATACCGTGCCGTTTCTGAAGACATTTTTGGAAAATATCCTTTTTCGGATTTAATTATTGTGGCTCCAAGGACCTCTTTGTAAAATAACCTGATGTAAAATAAATGGGGCATTCAATCAATTTTTATTTTAAACGCAATATGCATAATAAATCCCAATAAATTATCACCATTATAGCAAAATAAATTTTTTTGATTTAGTTATTAGTTATTATACCTAGGCAGCTAAAAAGCTACAGCTAAAAACTAACCAACTTTTAGTTGTCATCGGCAACTAACTTTGGCAACCTAACGAGCTTAGTTACACAACCTGCAAGATAACAAATTAGGTAGCTAACGCGCAACTGTGCCTACATGTTTACACATCAACTATACCGTGAGTGCTAATTTCTAATTTCTAATAATTCTTCGTTTTGATTTTTACAGCAAAAGTAAACAAATTCATTGTATAATATCGTCACCTGAATGCAAGAACCAGCTAACTCAATTTTATTAATTTTTGAGATATCTGGGTTTTCTGCTTCGTTGAATCGATTTGCTTTAACTGCAATAAACAGATTTCCGTCTATTGGACTGTGAAAAAAACAGACCAATAGAACAATCGATAAAAATTCAGTGCAAGAAGTAGATATCTTCAGATAGCTGTTTTTTTCTGATTTTATGTATCGATTTGGCATGCAATAAGTAGACAACTCATACATATATTTGAACTTCAACATGAATGCCTTGATCAAGTGTTCCTAGCAATTTTTTTTTTTAATTTTAGTCAAATATTTCCAAATTAACATCAAAATTAAACTGTTTTCTGTTATTAATGAAAATAATAAAGCAAGCAAACAAAATTTATTCAATGCGAATAAGCAGATAATTGAATTTTTAAAATTTTATCCGTCAAAAATAGTTGGTGCAAGAAGTGGATAACTTGCTATTTTTTTATAAAACTATTTTTTTCTCAAAATCGACTTTATAAAAAAATTAAGGGATTTCAAATTTCTACTCTTTAATTAAGCCCGTAGCGCAGAAAAAAAAATAGTGTTGTTTTATCAGTATTTTCAGGAAAAAAAAAAGAAGTCTGACCAACAGGTGAATACGTTTTTTTGCAATTTTCTCAAAACTAGGAAAAGAAGTAGATATCTTCAGATAGCTGTTTTTTCCTGATTTTATGTATCGATTTGGCATGCAATAAGTAGACAACTCATACATATATTTGAACTTCAACATGAATGCCTTGATCAAGTGTTCCTAGCAATTTTTTTTTTTAATTTTAGTCAAATATTTCCAAATTAACATCAAAATTAAACTGTTTTCTGTTATTAATGAAAATAATAAAGCAAGCAAACAAAATTTATTCAATGCGAATAAGCAGATAATTGAATTTTTAAAATTTTATCCGTCAAAAATAGTTGGTGCAAGAAGTGGATAACTTGCTATTTTTTTATAAAACTATTTTTTTCTCAAAATCGACTTTATAAAAAAATTAAGGGATTTCAAATTTCTACTCTTTAATTAAGCCCGTAGCGCAGAAAAAAAAATAGTGTTGTTTTATCAGTATTTTCAGGAAAAAAAAAAGAAGTCTGACCAACAGGTGAATACGTTTTTTTGCAATTTTCTCAAAACTAGGAAAATCAAGTTAGCCGGTTCTTGCATTCAGGTGACGATATTATACATTTTCATTTCAACATTATTACAAAAATTCAATTTGGGAAAAGCGAGAAATTATTGAAGTAAAACTTCTTTACGCACGCTTGACTTGGGGAGTAAGCTGGTGAATGCGACACGGAAGTGTAGACCAATGAAGACTTCCGGCAATACCGAAGTGTAGACAAACGTACACTCTTTTGTTACAACCTTTCGGCGTGCCAGTGGGCGGATTTTGAAAATATTTACACATGAGCATAAAGGGCCCATAGAGAGTATATATTATAAATTTCAGCTCCCTAGCTCAAACTTTGGATTTTCAAAAAAAATGTTTTATTTATTTATGGGCGGATTTTGAAAAAATTTTATCCCGAGCAGTTTTAGGAGTCATAGATCATATATACAAAATTTCAGCTTTCTATCTCAAAATTCGATTTTTTCCAAAATTTTGTTTTTTTTTTTGAGTTTGTGGGCGTGTCTGTGGGCGGATTTCAAAAATTCGTAAACTTGATTATTTCGGGACCCTAGAGAGTATATGGTTAAAATTTCAGCTCTCTAGGCCCAGTTTAAAGGCCTAATTTTTGCCGACGGACGGACGGACATGGCTAGATTGACATTACTATCGATGCTGATCATAAATATAGTAACTTTTAGGGGTCTACGGGCAATATTAAGGTATGTTACAAACTATGCGTCAAAATTAATACACCCCTAAAATAGGGTATAAAAAAAACAAAATTGGTGGTGCAAACAGCCTGCGCGAGTGCGGTTGCAGTCCTGATAATCAAAATTCCCAAACTCCAAAATATGGTGGATCGGGGTATGGTGGCCATGCTGCTCGTGCTTTGTTCACTGTTGATTCGGAGTAGGTGCTAGGTTGAAGAAATTTTTTATTTTATATAATTTTTCCGGGATTTTGAATTTTCAGTATTTTGGCTTTTCGGGATTCTGCCCCACTCGCTTTTTAACTTTCTCGTATATGTACTTAAGTATATTAAAGAGAAAGATATTCAGCCCAATTCTAAATGACTACTCCCGGGGAATTTCTTCCCTTTTCTCGTTACTAAAATTCTAAATATTTATAAACTCCCGGCAAATTTGATCGATTTTCCTCTTTTTCTTATTCGAAACGAACTTCGATCATGGGAAAAAATACTCCGCGAAAAAGTGGGCATTTTAAAGGGAGAATGTAATGTCATTTGTTGGGAGTTTCTCCCCACATATTTGCAAGGGAGTTTAATGAAAAAAGTAAATTTTTAAGTTTTGCAAACTGAAATTAAATATTTAAAAGTGAAATAATTATCGAGGTCTAAAACAACATTAGGTTTATGCTTCGACTGCTTCTAAATTTAATGGAATAGAACCGTCGATTTCCAATTTCCGTACCATTTGTTTCTCAACAACAATTAGCTATGTCGATATCTGACAGGATTCTCTCAAATTTTTTTCGAATAAATCTCCCGAATTTTAAGGGAAAAATAGTTTCCCGTGGAATTCGTAATAAGAAAATTTAGCTCTCGGGAGAAATCAAATTCGGGTGTTCTGTTAACCGACGGTTATGTTAGAAGTCCTATTTATACTGAGTGGCGAAATTCCTACCACTCATAGGTTAGTAGTAGTGTAGCGTAGGTCTGTACCTGTGGATGAGTTAATATCGCATGCCATATAGACGGTTAAGGGCGCTCGGTAGAGTTCGCGCAAAGTCAGAATATTCTTAGGACAAAATATCAGAAGTGGGATTCGTAATCCAAACCGTTTTTTCTTTTGTCCTTGTCGCTTCACCAGTTGTGTAAATATAATTACGGTAACTGTGATCGTCGATGGCCGCAAAATGAGGTAAAGCCTGTTGTTGGTGGTCGAAAAAAATAGGCGTTCACTCTTTTTTTGAGTTGGCTGTTGAGAAAGGATTTGTTTTGTCCAAATCGTTAAGTACATAGAATCATTTAGTCTTTGGATTGTGCAGATGATCGGCTGTAGTCTAGTGTTCGGTTGTCAGTGGGAAATTGAGTAATTGTGGAATTTAGTGCGTGGTATTTGAAAAGAAAGAAAGAGAAAAGATAAATAAAATCATTTGTGAACTTGTTGTGCGCTATTTGTGAGAAAAAAATCGTATTGCCGTCGCGGTGTCCCTTTAAAGCACGAAGCAAAATTAAAAGAAACAGTGGTACTTGTTGGTGCTTGATTTCGTTTTGTACGTAATAGTGGTTCTTGGGGCGATCATAAGAAAATATTATATATTATATATATATTATATACCTCGAGTGAGAATACTTTGTCGGTGTAGTATCGTCATCTCTGGTGAAAAAAGGGGGTCGGTCCCCTTAGTCCGAAAAATATAAATAAGTTTAAAAAAAAATTAATCAGATAAGAAAAGAGTTGAAAGAACTAAAAGAGCGAAATGCGTCGCTGGAGAAGGAGGTAGCCTCTTGTCGACGTGAAAAAAGCGCGGAGATACAGTCGTGCGTCGGGTAATTTTTCTGAAGGACGTGCTGGTGGTTCGTCGATTCGGTTAGGTAGTGACGAGATTAAAAAAATTGTACCCAATTTTAATCGCTCGTCGAATGTCGGTTTAAACGCTAGCGAGTGGGTGAACATGATGGACAACATAAGAAATCTATATGAGTGGGACGATCGGTCCACATTTTTTTATGCTTCGTTAAGGTTGGAGGAAGCAGCAGCGTAATGGCTGACGGCTCAGGGAGGTCTGATCACAAATTGGACTCAGTTTAATACCAATCTGGTGACAGATTTGCCATCTTTGTCTCGACTAGTCCGATGAATTAGTAAATCGTATGCAAAGGAAGAAGGACCCAAATGAGAGTTGTGAGAGATACTTCATCGAAGGCAGTCGTACGAGTTTAAGCAGATTTGACACAATTTTTTGGAATACCATCCCGAATCGTTTCGGGCAAAGGAACCGCGTATACATCGCGATTCTTCAACAACTATTGCCATGGTAATGGAATTAAACACATATCTACGGCAGTCTGTACTCCAACTGCGAATAAGCAAATTGAGAGATATTTCCGCACTGTAGGAACGGCTATATCAACTATAACGACGAGACCGGACGGGAAGGATTGGGATATCCATCTTCCCTCAATACAATTTCTACAGAACAGTCTGAAGCATCGAAGTACTAATCAAATACCGCAAGACATATAATTCGCTTTTAAACCTAAAAACTCGCTGAGCAAAAAAGTCAACATAATTTTGCAAGAGGACATTCCGTCGATGAAGAGGAGAATATTCCACTGGCTACTTTGCGGGAAAAGTTCCAGAATCCAATTGATATGTTGCAAGTTAAACAGATTCAATACTGCGCATCGTAAGCCTCACAAATACGAAGTTGGTGATATGATTTTGATTCGTGCCGCTTATATACGGGCCAATTTAGAAAACTGTCGCCAAGGTTTAAGGGGCCATATGAGGTGCGGAGTGTACTGTCAAACGACCGATATTTGATCGGAGATTCGCCTTCAACCCAGGTGTCATCGAGACCGTACGAAGCCGTTTATTCAGCAGATCGGTTGAAACCATGGTGCTCATTAGAATATTTTTCTTTCGATGATTTGGATGAGGCGTTCCAATATGTCTCTGAAGCGAATACCATTTACCGTACCGTGACGGTCAATTTCATGTACGAAAAACAGTGACTTTTTGCGGATGAAGTGCTGTTTCCTGAAGCACATGAGGGTTCTCACCTGTCCAGTAACGCATATTTTGCTTATTGACGAAGCCGTTTAACCAAAAATGCGCTTCATCGCTGAAGATGATTTTGCGATGAAATTCTTCATTTTCATTTCGGCCGAAAATTGGGGTTAGCGCTCTTAAAGTTGCGACCACCGACTCGGAATTTCGATAGTAAATTTAAATTATTTGTAAACGTTGTTCCTTCGTGTACCTCACCATGATGAAAGTGTGATTTTACTGACTATTTTGACATTGACAGTTCGGTAAACGGTTTAAGGGTGCGTATACACTGAAAGTTTGAAGTTGTCAAGTCGCTTATGAAAGACCCTTTTATATTGGATCTTTTTTTTTTAATTTAATTTGTACGTCTTTTCTTCCTGATTTTACGAATATTGAAACCGGTTAACGAAAAAAACGTGATTCGAAACGAATTTTTATAAAAAAGAGAAAGTTATTGTCTGGCCTAGTCGTGCATTTTATTTCTTTTGGATATTTATCAGACTTTTAGAACGAAGTCAGAACGCCAAGTTGAGTTTTTGAATAGTTATACCCTATTCTAAGGGTATATTAATTTTGACGCATAGTTTGTAACATACCTTAATATTGCCCGTAGACCCCTAAAAGTTACTATATTTATGATCAGCATCGGTAGTAGGAGAGAGTGGGGCCAAAAGTAACACTTTTTACTAAAATCGATGATCCTGCTACAACATTGAAACTAAATCAACCAAACAATTTTTAAATTAAAGAGCCATGTTTTAGCTACAAGACGCATTAAACAATTTCTGCAATACCTAACAGTAATGTGTTTCGATAAAGCTTCAAAAAAAAAATCGTGTTGTTTCAACTTACCCCGTATATGGGGCAAAGTGTAACACGTACCGGGGTAGGTTGTACCAAGATTTTCAAATAAGAGTAATACCTAATACCTTTAATTTTTATATGTATTTATTTTCAATAAGTAATAGTAAAACATAAAAAAGCTTAACTCTTCATTTAATAACAAAGTACTTATTCCATAAATGATTTTATATTACTTAATTTAAAAACAAACAGCCTTTGTTGCAATACAAAATAAATAATAATATTAAAAAAAAAATTACAATTCATTTTGGAAAAAAAAAAAGTAAAATAAGTAGGTAAATACAAATTAGGAGGAATCTCCATCTGAGTCACAGTTTATGCAAACATGTAAGAGAACGGATCCTTTTGTGCACTTGGTGTGTGCCCACTTCTTGCATAATATGCACTGAACCCATTTTTCCCCAGGCAAACTCTGAGAAAATGGTTCACAATAAATGAGGCATAAATATTGCTCATCTTCTTCTTCGGATGAAGAGGCTAAGACTTTTTTCTTCACCTGCTTTTTTTGCTTGGGTCTTGCAGTTGCTCCCTTTTTGGCCAAGGTTTTGTTTCTTTCTTCAAGAAGTGCTTGTTTTTCCGGGGTATCAGTCAAAATGGCAGACTTTCTTGGCCTTCTCGAAGTTGTTTTTTTTTTTCTGGGTTGGGCCTTTGGATAAGGCCTAATTTCCGCTGGGTTAAAAGAAACTCGTTTTAATCCCGATGGCCCCGGTGAGCAGTAAGGTGGGGGAGTCAAGGGAGTTGGTTGAGGGCCTTGTCCATCGGTTGTGGGTTGGTCAGAAGAAATTATTATTTCGTTTTGTTGTGTTGGTGTAGATTCTTCCAAAAGCAATGGCATCTCGTCGACAGCATTTTCAACTAATGGATCTGGATCATCTGGATTCGGACGATCGGTGACAAAAGCTGATAGGAAATCGTGCTCTTCAAAAATGTTCTCATTCAGAGGAACAATTCCGGTTTTTTTAAATCCATTTCTTATACTAACCGGATTGATTGCTAAAGGCACAGCCTTACTTACGATTGATGGGATGTCGTGGATTGTCATGGTTTTTCCCGGGTTGTTCCTCATCCATGCATCTTGTGCATTTGCGCAATAACTTTTAAAGGGCCCATAAACCCCTACATCTAACGGTTGTAGTCTATGGGAACAGTGCGGTGGAAAAAAATTTATGGCGTTGGTTTTTACATGTGACAACTTGCCCCAGAAAAATGTTACAACTTTCCCCAGCGTGAAATTTAACACAGAAAACAAATTTGAAAAAAAACCGAAATTCACATACACATAACATATACACACAATTCTAGCCAAAACACAAATGCACATAACAAAAAAACACTAAGCACTATATCTTTTTATTGTAAGAATGTAGACCAAAAATAAAATGAAAAAAAAAGTTACAAACCTGCTTTTTTTGTGCACTACTATTACAACATCTCCTGCTGACGTCTAATCTGCAACTGAAGCAAATGTGACGATAGATATGGAAAAAATGAAGATTTTTCTCTTTTACGCGATTCTTAATATCAAGAGGGACCCCGTCTTTTTAAGCTGTTACTTCTTACCCCTGTTACTTTTAACCCCACCCTCCCCTAATGTCGATCTAGCCATGTCCGTCCGTCCGTCGGCAAAAATTAGGCCTTTAAACTGGGCCTAGAGAGCTGAAATATTAACCATATACTCTCTAGGGTCCTGAAATAATCAAGTTTACGAATTTTTGAAATCCGCCCTCAGACACGCCCACAAACTGAAAAAAAACAAAATTTTGGAAAAAATCGAATTTTGAGCTAGAAAGCTGAATTTTTTTTTATATGATCTATGACTCCTAAAACTGCTCGGGAAATAAAATTTTCAAAATCCGCCCACAATTAAATAAAACAATTTTTTTTGAAAATCCAAAGTTTGAGATAGGGAGCTGAAATTTATAATATATACTCTCTAGGGGCCCTTTATGCTGATGTGTAAATATTTTCAAAATCCGCCTACTGACACGCCCACAATTAATTTTTTTTTTTTTGAAAATCCAAAGTTTGAGCTAGGGAGCTGAAATTTATAATATATACTCTCTAGGGGCCATTTATACTCATGTGTAAATATTTTCAAAATCCGCCTACTGACACGCCCACAATTAATTTTTTTTTTTTTTTTGAAAATCCAAAGTTTGAGCTAGGGAGCTGAAATTTATAATATATACTTTTTAGGGGCCCTTAATGCTTATGCGTATTTTTTTTAAATCCGCCTACTGACACGCCCACAATGAAATAAAACAATTTTATTGAAAAACCCCAAGTTTGAGCTAGGGAGCGTTTTCTCTTACAAAAGCTTCGTTTTTTTTTTAGATAAAATCTTTTAAATGTTATATAACAAAATATGTAGAGCGTTCTTAACTTATGAGGGATAGGAATAAGAATAGGGTATCCAACAGTTCGCCCAAGCGTACTGTAGCCCGTCCCTATGTTTTTATTAAGGGTTTGTAATATAGTGAATGTGTTTTTCTCATAGCAGATATCAGCTTCTGCGACTCTAGGTTTCCCATCCGGATTTTCTGCACCGTTTCATCCACCTCCAGACATAGGCCCGACCTTTTAACACTGACAGTTTGAACTAGTGAAACCAGTGCCGCCACCCCACTAGGGAGACCGTGAAAGTATTTGGTATGGTGCAAAAGTTAAACCTTAGTTACGTTTGAGGAGTCCCTATATACTAATAATGAACTTTTTCTGGCAAGAGGGTGTGCTCTTTCGTTTGCCTAGAAACCTGTGTGGCCAAAACGTGTGAAACCTTTTCAACCTATTCAGCTTAAGGCCTCCTCCACAATTTTTTTTTTTTTTTTTTGTGTTGGGAATTCGCTGGAAGTAAAAAAAACCTCGAAAGACATTGCAGAGCTAGCACGCGAGGGATGCTTCTGCAATAGTGAGAGACTCATCTAAAAAAAACTCCCGGGGGACTGACATTCGCCATCCCGAATGAGATTGCACCTAGTCGACGACTAATCGGCAATTTGTTTTTCAACTTCATATTTGTTGAATTTAACAGATAAATCTGCCGTTTGTCGGATTTCTAAACTTTTTTCTTGTTTGAAATCAATACCTGATTTCTTAGCCCTAGCTAACTCTTATAGATCAAGAGGTTTTACCCATCTCAATCTCCTGATTGCATTGTCATTATTTAATAGTTCTGTTATTTCTGTGTTAACGTGGTTGAGAAGCCTACTTATATGCCTTTGAGCAATTTTCTTAACTTCATTTTTAACCATTTCAACATTTACATCTTTATGCAGATCCTCCACAAATTTAGAAATAATCATAGCAGCAGGCTTTAGTTATCTGAGCACATTATGGTTGCAACATTTCTCTTCTATTTTAAATTATAATTGCACCAGACGTAATTGCAACTATCACCGAGCCTGAGAAATGTTGTTTCGAACGCCGATTCAGTTTTTAATACTAAAACTTGAACATTTTCTCAGAGTATCGACAAGTTCCTTATACCTACTAAATCATTATACAGCTCATGGTGGTCACCCATTCGATGGCCATATGCAATCCACTCTTCTCGAAATATTCCGGTTAAACCGAAAACTAGATATCTGAGCAAAAGTCAAGCTAACCAAATCTATCAAAGTTCAAAGACCATCCGTCGCCGGTACCGAAACCCAGATCAAATTAACGTCACGTAATGAGTTTCATGTTTCGTGGAGCTGGTTTTGTCCCTCCCGGAATATACAATGCTACCTGAATTTTCCTACTTAAAATAACCACCGGTGGCACAGAGCAACACTTAAGGGGTTTATTCTCGTGTATAGCTACACCAACGAAGGAAGAGCATATGCACTTAGTAAGGGTTACTTAATACAAAGCAACGTTCCTAGTGGCGTTGATACAGTAGTTGCTACTTGGTTATGTTCATCGTTGAATAAATTTTTCTCTTCCATCCCTTTTTGTGCACTAAAACCGACCTAAAATTCTATACCCTGCATTAAAAATATGCAGGCATACGACACAGGCTTTATTCATTTATTTTTTTTATTTTCTCGTCCTTTTGTGAATAATCGAGTGCATGTGCGCCCAGAAAATGTAGAAAGTATACCCAGCGCAGTACACATCCCTTGATGAATAACCTGATTTTTTTCTATTATACTTGAAAATCGCTCCATAAAAATCTTACTTTGTTCACAGCTGGGGTGTGAAGTGTGCAGTGCTGCCGTTTCGAAATGGTAAACTAAACGAGATTTTCTGTTTTAAAAAATTAATAAATGTTATGAATTAACGTCCCCGCTTGTGCGAAGTAAAATGGACCTATAATTTTAGGCCGACTTTAAATGGCAAATTTGAAAATATTCTCAACTTCATTAAATTAGAATCAGAAAACATTTCGCACTCAATCGATATTTATAGCCTTTTGGAAAATATGTAATTTCATAATTTGGTCGGTCTTAAAGTTTCATGCTGATGCGTTTGACAAGAAAAATACATTTTGCGTGACAAGTCAATGAATGAAGACAAACAAATTATCTATCATTTGGTGTGAAATTAAAAATGTAATCTATCTATTCAATAAAAGGTGGCGCAAGAGTTTGTCACACGATGTTCTTTGGCTGTAACGTTTTTTATGAATGAAAAACTTTGGTTTGTTTACTAACGTCTTAAATTTGTTTCCATTAAGTCGAGAAAATGATATCTGCTAAGAGGCCCCCTCCCGCTAGATTTAATAGCCATTCAAGCCCGATTTATGGCATTCTCCATCATTCTTGACAGATCTTCCGGCGGTATGTCCTCGCATTCTGGACGGATATGATCTTTACTTACTAACTTACTTAGGTGGCGCTACAGTCCGGGGTGGACCTGGGCATCACCCAATACGCCTCTCCTGTTAGCACTATCTTTGGCTAACTGCCTCCAGATGCGCACTCCAAGTTGGTTGAGATCCCCTTCCACTTGCGCGCGCCACCTAAGGCGAGGTCTTCCTCTACTGCGTTGTCCCTCCGGGTTGGAATTGAAGACTCTTCGGGCCGGAGCGTTGGTGTCCATTCGCTTTACATGTCCTAGCCATCTTAGTCGACTGATTCGCACTTTTTTGACCAGGTCGATGTCGCTGGTACAGCTCGTAGAGTTCGCTGTTAAATCTCCTCCTCCAAAGCCCGTCAACGCAAGGAGATCTTCATCCGCTTTTGCTAATGTCCACGCTTCTGCGCCGTAGAGCAGGACTGGGATGATGAGGGTCTTATATAGAGTCTCCTTAGTTTTTCTTGATATGATCTTTGAAGGCTTCAAAAGTCTGAGGCTTCTTGACATAGACTCGTGACTTCAAAAAAAGTCACAAAAAAAGTATGGAACCGTTAAATCAGGCGATCTTGCCGCCCAGTGCAAATCGCAAAACGAGAAATTAGGCTACCCGGAAATGCAGCCCTCAGAATTTCGGTTGTGGCCCATGCAGTATGCGCCATTGCTCAATCCTGGTGGAACCACATATTCTCCAGTCCCAATGCATGCAATTCAGGAAAGGGAAAGGCTTTGAGCATGGCTCTATAGAGCTCGCCGACCACAGTAGTCGTTTGGCCCGCGGCACTTTCAAAAAATAAGGCCCGATGACTCCTTGAGCGTAAACAGCACACCATCCAATAACTCTGAGCGATTATGGCTTTTCGTGTGTTATACGCAGATTTTCGGTGCCCCAGAAGCCTTAATTTTGATTATTAAATAAATATCCACAAAGACGGAAATGGGACTCGTCGCTCATGATGATTTTCGATGAAAATTTGTCTGTCTCTCGTGGTTGAGTTTCAGGATGGCTTTAGCGTGGGTTACACGATGCTCTTTGTAAGGGAACATTTTCCAGTCGTTCACCATAATTCTCTGAAAAGACCGCCGATTGATGCCCAATTGCATGGCACGTCGTCTGACCGATACTCCGTGTTCTCTGCGACATCGTCAGCCATTCCCAGCAGAACGGCTGCTACGGGGCCAGCCAGACCTGGCAACAGCTAGTGTTGTCCCATCCATTCTAGGCGAGCGGCTAAACGTCGTAGAGCTTGCCCAGTTGGTATCGGCCAACCGGTAAATCTGCGCCGAAATCAACGCTGCGCCACCACCGCCCAAGAATTGTTCCGCGTTCTTTATGTGTAAAGTGATTCATGACGTATATTTTGTATCTGTTTACTGCACAAATGTCAAAGTAGAATTGACATTCGCCGCCATTTACAAAAATTATAGCATCTGCCGATAGGGTGAAGACTTTTGTGCCATCTGGTATATAAAAATTACTTGTTGTTGTGTGTCCTTTATAAACTCACGAGCCGCTCGACGGATTTTGATGAAATTTTGTGAATGTGTTCTTTATGGTGTCTGGATTAATCTTAACAAAGTTAGGTTTATTTCAGATTGACAGTGGTGTTAGAAATAAACAAAATGTGAAAAAGAGCACTGTAATAAAAGAGAAAACTGTTTCCAAGTAAGAAAGTCTGAATACTCATAACGTCATGAGAATATAAAATAGCATTGAAACCAACTCTTAGACAAGTTTAAACAGACTGGTTAAAAAATTGCCCGTATAAACTTTTTAAATTGTGTCCCTACGTTTGGCTACTTTTCATATAATTTGTCCGCCCTCATGCAACCGCCTTGCTTGGAGTCACTGTTAAAACTGGAGAAGGTGTAAGGTTGGATATATGCAAATTTAAACGTCAAATTTTTCATTTTATATAATTTTTCGGGATTAGTTTTCGATATTTTGACTATTCGGGATTTTGCCCGACTCCCATTCAAAATGTCTGATGAAGAGGTTGATAGTTTCATGAATTCGGTCCGAATAGATTCAGACGAAGATGATTTTAGTGATGATGAACTTGAGGATCGTCTGGATCATTCATTATGAAATGTATGAGACTCTCACGGCTTCGCTTACCTCTTCGAAATATAGAATGGTGCCGTTGATAATCGAATTTTACCCGATACATCGGACATTGGTAGTTGTGGCAATGTTGTCGTGCGAATATGACAAACTATTTCAAATTTTGTTCACCAGATTGTGGCGTCACCGAGGAGTTCGCAATCAAAGTCGGTGTACACCAGTGAAGCGTCTTAAGTCCCTTGATATTTATTACAGTCCTTAATTATCTGCTTGAAGGGAAAATGACGGACTCCAAAGTGCATCAGTTATTATTTACTGACGATGGAGCCATCATTAGCGGGGATCAAACGTCCCTGCAAGGAGCACTTGATGTATGGGTGGAAGCTTTGGAGGGGAATGTGTATCGTATTAGTCCGAAAAATAGAAAACTTGTGCTGCCCGTTTTATGATGCACTCCGATATATTCCAGACATTTATATGAATGGAAGAGTGATTCCCAAGTGCAAAAAGTTCGGATATCTGGGATCTGTGATCAATAGCGAAGCAAGCTGTGAAGCGTAGGGTGGGTGAAGTGGCGGGAAAACTCAGTCATCTTCTGTGACGGACAAATGCCCCCTAAACTCTACACCTGCCCAATGCTCACATAAGGTTCACAATGTTGGACAGCGTACAAGAAGCTTGAGGGCAAAATAACCGCAGCTGAGATAAAGATGCTTTGCATGACAGCAGGGGTAACAAAGATTGATCGAACAAGAAGTTCCAATATACCAGAAAGCCTTCACGTCAAAGAAACTATCTCGAATAAAATGGTGCGCGTTACAGTTAGTGATCTCATGTTCAAAGGAGAAATCCTACGAACACTGCCAATATCATTCAACGTTTCCATACAAACGCGAAAGAGAGTCATCCCTAAGAACTCCTGTATCACACGAATGCAGCAACACCAGCGTCTTATTGGTCTGCCGTTATTTTCAGAGGTCGAACCGGCGAACCAGCAGGGATGCAGTTAAGTGGGAGGGTTATGATCCTTTTAATCCTAATCATAGCCCCACCGCCATTAAGGAAGAAGAAGAAACAAAAAGCTACCTACAACCCAAGGATTTTAGAATTACAACTGCTTTAAGCAAGCTTTTAAGGTACCGGAAAAAATATTTTATTTAACAAAATCACGAAACGTAAATTGGCAAATCATACTCCTGAATATCCTTAACATTTGTTGCTCAAAGATTAGGTTTGCCTTAAAATCCCCAATTAAGGCTGAGCCTTTTTTATAAAAAATTCGAAATATTATTATTCAATTTCTCGGGAACAATAAAATTGCAAAACAATTCTCTCGGAGAAATATAACAGAAAAATTGTATGATCACCCCTTCTAACCCTCAGGTCAAAATAAATAAATTGCGGCAACAGAACAGGATAGAGTAGATTAGATTTTTTTTGATCCAAATTACAATAGTCGCCTGGCAGGACAGGACATTTGAAACGGCAGCACTGTTAGCGTGAGTATCTGTATAGATATCACTCTCCCGCTATGGATTTGAGTCTGTGCATCTGCATAGGGTTTCAAACTAAATGTGGGAAGAGTATTCTAATAAAAAAAAGGAATAGAACTGCATAAAATATAATTTTACTCCGTTTGGATTTAAAATTACCGAATGCGAACACTACCGAGGAAGGGCTGAATCCTGAACTTAATAGAATATCAGAAGAGAAAGAGAGAGAGAGAGAGAGAAACACATGCATCACGCAATAACATAAAATACATAATTTTTAATGAAACGGGCTTCTGCCGAGAGGATACACCACTCATGTATACTTTCTTGCTCGAAGGATTTTCATCATTTTACCCCTTGCGATGTCGTTTCGTGCTTGTCACTTGGATGATACACGTCGGGAATTAAAAATGAAGCGGAAGTGAACTGGAAAAGAACCACATCTACTGAATGGGAAATAGCAGCCAACAATCATGCAACGGTACTTTCAAAATAAAAAATTTAAATAAAAAAGAAAAAAAAACGGCGGAAAACTACGTTGCAAAATTTATCTAACCGTTGTTAAAAAGTCTATGCATGGTTTATATTTTTTGAGGTTTCATACCCCCCCCCACACGACGATTCGCTCGTATAATGCAAATGAAAATCATTTGTTTCCTCTTTCTGGTGTTGCCGGATGACAATGAAATATGTAGAAAAGTGATTTGAAAATGTAACGATTTTTTAATGTAATTTATTATTTTTTTTTGATAAAAAAAAACGTCGCAGTGTCAGTGTACAATTGTGACACATACAAATTTAAGAGGAACAGAGTGGATATACGAATTATATGCGACGGGACTGACATCCTTATAAGGGCAAATTGGTCGATTGTTTAAACTTGAGCTGGTAAGTTCTTCAAGCTTTTGATAATGGCTTTTGCTATTCATTTTTAATGCAGTTTGTTGTCGTCAGATTATACTTTTACTTGTTAAATGTTTTAAACAAAATGCAAATAAAAATTAAATCATTTACTGCCCTTGTTTACTTTCAGAAAAGGCGAACTTTTAACACTTCCTGTGATGCTTGCAAATAGTATTCTTCCGGAAAGATGTCTCTTGGGAGCAAATTCAAAAGTTAGGTTGTATTATAGAAAAACGGTTGGCAAGGTTATAATTTAAGCTGCTTTTCTATTCTTCTTTTATTTAGGTGAGGTTATAAGTTACAGTATCCAACCTCCCCGTATACACAATATAAATTTCTATATACATAAGTTCATTAACACAGATGTCGCAACGATTTCACGAGGAAATGAAATAACTTTTATTGTGCACTTTAAGCGTCCGCTTTCCGTTTGCATCGTTTTTAAGTTTTGCCGGGTTAGCTGCTAAGTTATATAAATTGGTCCAGGCAAAGGCGTCTTTCAAAAAAGTTTTTTTTTTTTTTTAAATGTATGTACTAAAGGAATTTTTCAGTACCCTTATCATGTATTGGCTACACAGCGCGGGCGTTAAGGAAATGAGGATTAGAAGAAAAAGAGAGATGCCGTTGCACGTTGGTTTTAAATGTTTGTAGTATTCCACATTCGTTTTGTATGGCTGAGGAAAGATTCTTTGAACTTCACTGTACGTCCGAATAAAGGCTTGAGGGTGAACTGATGAGCATTCATTGCATGGCGGGTATTGCGGTTGAAATGTTCTAGGGGTGGAATGCAACTGGCTATTTCGTTTGAACACTTATGGTGGAAATAACGATAAAATAACGAATGGCAGGACTAAGAGAGTCAATCGATCTGGCGATGTCTCGGTCGTTAATAAGTTTTATCGCGCATTTTTGAATCCAGTGAAGAAGCTCCAAATAAGTTATTGGTGCAACGGACTAGATATGAGCGTTGTACTCGAGTTTCGGGCGAGTAAACGCCTTATAAATTGTAGGCAGATCAGAAGGGGTGAAATATTTCTTACAACGCTTAAGGAAGCCTAGACATTTCGCGACGTTCTTGGCGACATTGAATATGTGGTCATTCCAACGAAGGTTGTCATTAACACACATACCGAGAATGGAAAGTCTTTCGGTTTCAGCGATGCAAGTGCCATTCATGGATAATGGCAGTGTATGTGGGTTTTGCTTTAATGACAGGAGACAGCATTGTGTTTTGGAAGCATTAAATTCTACTCAATTGGTTGTACCCCACTGAGTTATGCTCGGAATTTAATAAGCTTAACGTACGTTGCCGTTGCCAGTTCGACCCCCGAAGAAGAGGGGCGTGACCCAAGAAACTAATATGAGAAGCTGAGGGTACTGTCATCAGCAAAGGAATGGATTGGATTAGAAGTAACAGACAGGAGATCATTTATAAAAATGAGAAAGAGAGTCGGGGCAGAACGGAGCCTTGGGGAACACCAGCATTTATTTGGTGAGTTGCAGACTTGAAAGCGTCCAAAAGAACTTGAATTTAGCGGTCCGAAAGGTAGTTTCTAATCCATTGAAGTAAATTACCATCGATTCCAAATGCACGCATTTTCGACTTCGATTTCGAGAGCTTGATGCCAAATGCTTTTGAAATATCAAGCGCAACGATCTTACTTCCACCAACTTGGTGAAGAGATTGGTTCCACTTTTCGGTTAGATATGCCATCAAATCACCGGTGAACCTGTTGCCGCGAAAACCATATTGCCGGTCGTTGAGAAGTCTCGACCGAAGCTGACGGCTGATCAGCGTTTCCATGACCTTAGAAAGAAGGGACGTAAGTGCAATTGGTCGGTAGGAGGAGGGAGAAGAAGACTCGCCTTTTTTTGGTACAGGCTGGACAAATGCTGTTTTCCATCTCCTCGGGAAGAGCCCTGAGGAATAGGACAGATAGAAAAGCGTACGCGGTGGTTTTGCCAGCGTAGAAGAACATCTCTTCAGAACGATGGAGGAAATACCATCTGGACCAGCGAATTTGTGTATGTCAAGATCTAGGAGTACTCTAGCCAATGTACGAGTGTGAGAGTGGATTGGTACCATGGAGTATTCTACGCGCTCGAGTACAGGAGGAGATAAGGCACAATCTGGGAGCGTTGAGCTAGCTGCAAAGTGAGCCGCAAGCAGATTGGGGTTATCCAAAGAGCTGACGGCTGGAATGTCGTTTTAATGAGTGTCGTGATGGATGACGAGGCCGAATTCTTGACGTTTTTGACAAATGACAAAACGTGGGACTTTGTCGTATTTTTTGCCTCAGCTTTTTTCTCGGTTTTCCTGAGATGGGTTGGCCTTCTAAGACCGAAAGCTTACCTCATTTAACCTGATAGCCTCTTTGCAGCTCGAGTCACACCACGCGTTTAACTTGGGTTTGATACTTTTTATCCGGTTATTTTTAAAGGGAAACATTTGTTTTTTGTTCTTAGTCGCAAAATCGAATTCTAAAATTGTTATGATCAGTATAAAGCGGATCAAAGCCATTCCGCTTAACTGCATCCCTCTCTACTGGTCCGCTTGGGGGTTTCCCCGCTTTAACCTCAATAATTCTTGGTTTCGAATCATTTTACTCCTGAGGCTATTCAAATGATGCTGATGTTGACTTGGGGGACAGTTTTAATATGTTAAATGTGTTGCTAGGCTCATCTGGATGTTAAAATCCATACTAATATTATAAATGCGGAAGTAACTCTGTCTGTCTCGCTTTAACGCCAAAACTACTGAACCGATTTAAATGAAATTTGGTACACAGATAGTCTAGAGCCTGAGAATGGACATAGGCTACTTTTTACCGCGGGAAAATGCTTCATCCTCTTCCCAGAAGCGGAGATCTAAGCTGATATCTAAGAAAAGTTGTAACTCTCGAATGCTTTCTAGCTCCTAGCTTTGGAATGACTCATGCAACTGAAATAGGATTTTTTTAATATAAAGTTCAATTATGTACAAAGATTTTACGATATAAATCATCTTTGTAGGTAATCCTGAAGTTGAACAATAAGCATTAAACTATAAATTTTAAACAATTCAAACAAGTAAAATGTTCGATTGAAGCTAGATCGTTGGATTTTCCCAGCGTTCAGTGGAGGAAAATTTGTGTGTGTGTGCGGCACAAATCTGTTTCTATACCTGTACCTTTTGTGCAATGTGCTTTTTCTTTCTTTTTTTATGCACCTTTTGCAGTTTGTGTTGTTTTTTTATGGCGCATGGCCATGGGATTGAGAAAGATAGGGTATGAAATGTAAATGAGATTGAGAGGGAGTCACACTCAGAGTATATCTATATAATGAGTAGGGACACTCGACGTTTTCTTTATCAGTTCTTATCAGCAAGTATTTTGTTTTAAATTTGAGAACTGGCAAGACTGGCGAAGCAAGGCGAGCACGGGACAGCTAGTAGTTTATATGTGATTTCACCCCCCTTACGACGCTGCAGTGATAATCTTAGCCCGTCCCTGAACCGGCCAGAAGCTGTTTTTCTGTTAGGACAGGCAAATGATGCATTTCTAGGGTGCATTTGTGCAAACCAGGTGTTTTTAGACCTGACTCTCTTCGCGGTTCTAATGGACGTTGATTGATATTAAATTTTTGACGGGGTTCGTAGGGTTTCTGCTTTCAACCTGACAGTTCCGACCGCACCGGTCGCGATCCATTCTGTCTGAGATTAGTTCTTTGACGTGAGAGTTTGCTCGGATCTTTGAAATTCTTATTGGAAAACTTTGTTCCGATCCTATTAACCTATGTCAAAACCGAATGAAAAGCCCGCTCAATTTCAATCTAGTTGGCCATAATGAAGTTAAGCAAACTAAATCACCTGTCAAGTAATTTACGTTGGTTGTTGCCTCTGAAATTTCTGTACGGAATGTGCTTTTTCATTGAGACTTGTCGTAAGCCCACATAAGTTAAAGAAAACTTGACGAAACCGAGCATAATCCCCTTATGGTCAAGCTATACTATTTGCATGTAATTGGATATTGCTTTAAGATGCTAAGTAAGCTAATTTAAGTCCATTATTGGTGGCCCTTTACTCCTACTGCCTTGCCAAGCATCTTCATATCAGCTGCCGCTAATTTGCCCCATACTTTTTGTACGCTGTTCAACATTGTCAACCGTATGTGAGTTCTAGGCGCACAACTGCGGTGCAGAGCCATCCTTTTCAGCTTAGGTGGCATTTTTCGGTCACAGAAATGTCAGAATTTTCCCGCTACAGGGTCCCCCTTATGCTTACGGGATGATCGATGTCGCCATCACTAGTTGAACAGATGTCTTAACCCTAGAAAGATAATCTTATTTTTTAGTACTGAAAAGATAAACATGCGCCTGGGAGGCGCACAATATTTTTTTTTATTGTTTCATTTTATTGTTACATTATTAGCAATAAAGTAAAACATAAACATATATTATTAATTTTTCTGTTTTAATTAAAAAACAGAATCCAAAGAAGAATCAAAGTTTTTCATTAAAAAAAAGAGGTATTTATAAAGAAATTGGTCCAGGTCCAAACAAAACTATATAACTGTGAAATATCGGCATAAATAACGAACCAAAAGGAGAACATGCAAATAAAAAATCGATGAATAAACGCAAGAAGTTGCACTAGTCGAGGTAAATGTGTTGAAAAGTTGTACTTATTGAGTCAAGAAGTGAGACGACTTTAGTGTTGCGAAAATCGAGGAGTTGCGCGAATCGAGGGTTTCGTTAACAGAGTTCGTACTGTATATGCAAATGAATATCCAAATCACTTAATTTGTTGGCTTATCACGTCCTGTCGGGCAACTGTTAACTCAAGTCCACTTATTGACAAGTTAAATTGGTGTTGTAACCCGTGTAACCGCAGATGTTAGAAGTGCAGAACTTCAACCCTGTTCCAAGAGCCAAGTAATAGCGTACCTACCTCAGGCCGATATCTTAGTCTTCTTCTTTTTTGACAAGGGAGCGATTTGGACTAGAGAGATACTCATTTAATTGCAGCCCTCCTGATCCACATGAAGGGCTTACGGCAGGACAGCATTTAAGAATGAAAAACACGACTGAAACTGAAATAGGTTCAGATTCAATCCCCCTTTTTTGAACTCACACAACTCCATTCCTCGGGAATCTTCAAAAAAAAAACAGCACACCCGCCCGTCTTGCCCGCCTCTTTTTTGCACATTTAAATTCCTCTTCTCGAAAATTCGTGGGAAATATCGAAATTTTGCTCAATTTCTTAAAAATGTTCATCTACCTGCTTGGAAAACACATGTTTCCGTTTTAATTTATTACCAACCTGCAACCACTAAACAACTCCAAAAGCGTTCTTCATTTTTAATGACTATTAGCTGTGCATTTCTTTTTCTTTTTGTTTCCTTTTCCACTCGCCTTGTATGCATCGCCGCCTAGCCTAATCCTTGTCCGTGCTCAATTTAATTATATAAATTTATTCTCTGTATCTGGCGATCGAATATTTCGTTCTTCTTTCATACCTCCTTATATCCCTCTTACACCGTTTATTGCAAAAAATCAACGAAAAAAAAATACCAAATGTTCTTTGTCGTTTTAGAGAAATTCTTCTATTCACTTTGCATTCTTTGCTTATGACTGTTTCCACAGGTATGCAGGCGAACAAAACGAAATCCTCCCTTAATGCAGCGATTCTGACTGAAATTTGCCAAAGGACGAGAAGAATAGACAAAAATGCAGCGCTGTTGGTGGCCCGAAGGATATCAGATTTTTGCCATCTCCATTTTGTAGATTCTATTAGGTACCTGTGCAGCAACAAAAAAAAAAATATATTACTACCTGAGCATTTTTTTTTTTATTTTACACCACAAAAGTTATATCTATCAATAAACCTAGAAAATAAGCGCAAAAGGATCTGAAGGGATTTTTTTCTTCTTTAAATCACAAAGGAATAAGTTTAATGCTATGACTAAGTTTTTTTTTGGTTTCATTGGTCTTCGCACTAAATGGTTAAGAAAAAACCTCTTAAATAGATTTTTCAGTAGAGCCCAACACTTAAGGACTCGCAGGAAATAGACAGAAGAAAGTAAAAAAAAAACTACAAAATGAAACATAATTTCTAGTAGCACAGGTACCTAGAACCTACCCACATAGCAAAGCAAAAGTCTGGATAAATTCAAAGAAGGACGAGGACTTATTTTAGGATTCCCGCAACGGCACAGCAGTTAAGATGATTACAAATTTTAAATTTGTTTTTTTTTCATATTCTTACTTTCATAGCACAGAAGAATCAAACTAAGACTAAAATGTGAAAGTGTCCTTTGGGAATGCAAAAGGAAGCAAAAAAAGTTGGAAATATTTTCTTCTTTTTCGTTCTTTTTCAACGTTCCGTCGGGTAACCTCTTTTTTGGTGTTTGCTTCAACTTCAGTATAGTTTTTTGATTTGAGCGAAAAAGACAAGAGAGAGAGAGAAATGCTCCAATATTCCAAAAGTTGATAGCAGTGCTGTCGAAATGGATACTATAGTATCATTTTGGATACTGTGATACCCAACGCTCTAAAATAATACTCAGTGCCATTTGTCAGTTCTGTCAATAAATTCTTGTTTTGTTTTCGCCTGTTTGCAATCTCTTTTTTTCGGTGTTTTGCAGAAGGAACAGGTGCATTTATACGTTATGGGCTGGGCATTGCATCTGTCACTCTTTGCATGTTAGCTGGAAGTATGGAAGAGAAATTATGTATTTATAACTTTTTTGTACACACCGTCCAAAGCGACAATTGATGTTCAAGAAGTTGCAGGATTCTCGAGCAGTAGGTTTCTCTTTAGCGTTTTTGGTTGTCATACGAATTAGACAAAAACGCAGATTTGGCTCAAGTTATTCCGGCATGACTAAGTTAAATAAACCGTATTTAAAATAAAGGGCCTTTCATAAGCGACTTGACAGCTTTAAACTTTCAGTGTGAACGCACCCTTAAACCGTTTACCGAGCTGTCAATGTCAAAATATTCAATAAAATCAACATTTTTATCTTGGTGAAGTACACTAAGGAACAACGTTTACAAAAAAATAAAATTTACTACCAAAATTCCGAGTCGGTGGTCGCAACTTTAAGAGCGTTAACGATAATTTTCGGCAGTAATTATCGTCCCAGTAGAAAAGCAATTCATAGTCTAGTGAAAAAATTGAGCCAGAATATTCGCAGTGAGACTACCTTTTGCCTGAAGTGTGGAGAATATTGCTGCCGTAGAGACGTCCGTTGCAAAACCAGCCAAATCAGTCAATTTCACGGCGTTCTCAAGAACTGGGCCTCTAACAGACCACATTATGGTGAATTTTGCGTTAGGATCTTGGCCTACACCCTTACAAGTTCAAGCAGGCTCAAGAACTAAAGCCACTTGATCATATGAAGCCAAGGACGTTCTCGAATTGGCCTCTGGACATGATGGAAGAAAATTAAGAATTTCATCGCAAAATCATTTTCAGCGATGAAGCTCATTTTTAGTTAAATGGCAATAAGCAAAAAATGCGTTACTGGACAGGTGAGAACCCTCATGTGCTTCCATGAAACAGCACTTCATCCGCAAAAAGTCACTGCTTGGTGCCGTTTCCATGCCGGTGGCGTCATTGGGCCGTTAATTTTTATCAATGAAAATGACCGTCACGTTACGGCTAATTGTATTCGCTACAGAGACATGTTGGAACGTTATTTCTTTGAGCAAGTGCATGAATTGGACATCAGTGGTATGTGTTTCCAACAAGATTGTAAGAGAGCACTACCGTCGATTTGCCGTTTAGAAAACCGAATTCTTTTCTTCCAGAGGCTAGTGATGGGCGCATTCGAATGATATAATCGATTATAATCGATTCAGACAACATTTCGAGATATCTCGATTCTTCACTCAAATCATTCGAATGATTTCTCACATCTACTTTTTTTTTTTTTTTTTTTTTTTTTTTTTCTTAAAAGGAAATCCAAATCCCAGAGCACTCAGACTCGTTAACGGTCCATTGTACTACCAGGCACAAATCCTCCTTTTGGTGTAGAGGCATGTGAATGGGTGGCGTATGTTGTTGTTCCCCATGGGGATTGAACCTGCACCGCACGGGTCACAAACCAACACACTAACCCCTACACAGTCGCCACCCTTCATCTACATCTCTATGCGAAATGAGAACTCGATACTTGAGTGCCGATTCGAGACCGAGAAGAGAATATTGAACGAAAGAACAAAAAAGAAGAAAACACACGAAATCTTTGTGTATCTCGTGTGTGTATTCACGACTTTGGGTTTATTTTTTTATATTCATTTTCGTAATCGATGCATCGTTGAGGGTTGAAGTTGAATATTGAATTCAGTGGCGACGCCTCATATTGTTCAAGTCGTTCATGAACGACTAACATTCACAAGAAGTTATCTCAATTTTTGGGTTCTCTAAAGTATATACAACATTTATTTATACTCTTTTTCCCATTGCTGTAATTTTTCATATTTCAACTCGTGCATTTCCTATTTGAACATTTCCACACAGAAGTGAACCACCTGCCAACCAACCGTAGCTTTTTCCAACTCTTCTTTCCAACTCGTTCAAATGATTAGGCAACGAAATGATACCATGGAAAGCATAGGCACAAAAAAAAAAGAATTTCATGTGTTGTATGGACGATTTCGTTCAAGCCGCTTTTGAACGAGGCAAGCTCGGTATGATGTGTGAAACGAATACAGAAACAAGACAAAACATATAGTACGTTTACATGACCGAATCGAAAGATAGAATTGAAACTGAATTTATTTTTCGAGGCGGGTTTTCGATCTCACCGAATTGAGAGATTGAATTGAAGTAGAATTCAGTTCCACACCTCCTACTTAATACGTATTTTGGATAGCCTTGTGTTAGTGGCGACAAAAATCCCAGTCAAATGAACATCACAAATGAAAACAAAGAGGGCACGTACACACTCTCACTCGATCTCTCGATCTTTCAATTTGCGTTTACATGCTGATTTTCAATCCAATCGCAGAAAATTTTGTGATCGGATTGAGTGAATCCCTCAATCTTTCAATCTGCGTTAACGTGAAATTCAATTCGGATTGAATCTCTCATGTAAACGGGATAATAGATCGAGGGCTGTAACAACAATTTTGTTCAAACCATCTGATCTTGTGTATGCATCAATCTATCCAACTCGTGCAAACGATTCTGCAACGAAATGATACAATTGAAAGTCAGGAACGCACAAGCAAAAAAAAATGCTGTTTTGTATCGACCAGTTCGTTCAAATCCATTTTGAACGAGAAGGGTTTTTTTGCGCTGGAAGTTTGTCGCGTGCAGAGTATATCCATATAACGAGTAGGGACACTCTCGACACACTCTTATTTATCAGTTATTATCATCAAGTACGTCTGTGTGGATATATTAAGTACTGTGTAAGATAGATTACGTTAGCGAAACGATTCAGGTTTCGTTTTATTTATAGAAAAAACTGACACATAACCGTCATGACTCAAATAACGACAAGAGTCGACCAACTAAAACGACACTCTTAAAAAAAGGGTGATTATTCTTCTGAACCGATACATTTCTCTCTTCCAATTGCTTCCAAGGTAAGTTTGTCCTGAAAGCGGCAAGTCTTGGGTAGCTTTAATTCATCTAGCTCGAGATGAATTAAAGCTAACCAACACTTCATTTTTTCTCATCCAATTATCCGTTCACAATAGCACACATTGAAATTGCATCACGAAGCAAAATACAAAGATAAATAAAAGAAAAAACGTTTACCGAGATAGATCGTCGATTAGATTGTAGAATAAAGAATAGAGGTGGTAAAAGGAAAGTCAGATCAAAGCGACCGTTGTGATGTCCTTTTAAAGGATACCACAGTTTGTTATAAAAGTAGCCAACTCTTTGAGTGAGCTGTCAGCTATATCCAATTAATCTTAACTCTTTGCGGCGCCACAATTTACGTGGAAAATCGACTCACCCGTTACCAACATGTTATAAATTTAGATTTTTTCTTCTTCACAAAATCATCTTTACTCACACCTACGTATAAAAAAAATGCGGCAAACGATTCCCTGTTCTTTCTTGCAACTTCACACACAATCTATTTGCAAAAAATATTTTATACATGGTTTATAAAGGGTGTTCAAATTTGAGGTATCATTTTAAATTTTTAATGAAAGACATAAATTGTGTGAAATCTGTATTTATTTTTATTGGAAATCAATGTACAGTGGTTCCGGTTAATAATGAACAAGAATGTTGTCCAATTGACCTTCTCTGCTAGCTCGGCAGACTGTCAACATGTTACCAAAATTTTGAATCACTTTTTTCGCATAATGATGGTTCAATAAGTGATGATGTTGTCTTTGAGGTGTTGAACAGTTTGAGGACTATCGGCATAAACTTTACTCTATATGAAACCCCATAAGAAAAAATCCCGTGGTGTTGAATCGCATGAACGTGGTGGCCAATTCACGTCTGTTCTTCGGGAAATTATACGATTGTTAAACTTCTCTTCCAAAAGATCGATTGAGTTCGTTGCTGTGTGGCATGTTGCACGATCCTGTTGAAACCACATATTCTGCACATCAATATCTTCCAATTGACTCCACAAAAAGTTTCTAATAATGGCTTGATATTGAGCTCCATTCACAGTAACTGCATTGCCATTTTCATCTTCGAAGAAAAATTGACCAATTACGCCACCACACCTAAATCCACACCATACAGCAACTTTTTTTTGGTTTCATTGGCCTTTCAAACAATCCTGTAGCGTTTTCTTCAGCCCAAATGCGATAGTTTTGTTTATTGACATAACCGCGAATTTCAATATGAGCTTCATGGGTGAAGATAATTTGCTTGAAAAAATTGTCATTTTGTTGTTGCTTCTCTATGGCCCAATCAACGAATTGCCGACGCACTGTGTGGTCAGTTGGCTTGTTAACTGTATTTTGTAAGCCTTTACATGCATGCAGATCTTTGTGCAGAATGTTAAACAAAGTTGTTAGTTTGAGGTCGACGACGACGAATTGACATCCTTGGCTCTTCAGCAACACTTCTGCTAACAGCTGCAATATTTCCCCTTGAACGACCACTACGATGATTTCCTTCTCTGATCTTGACCGAACCAGTTTCTTAATGTTTATGAACGATAAGTTTAAAAGCACGGTTTGACGGAGCATTTTCTCTACCGTATTTTGAACGAAATTTGCTTTCAACTTCTGCAAAACGTTCCCCATATTTAAAATAAATTTTAATAATAAAAACACGTTGCTCAATAGTGTACCGATCCATTTAAGCTAAAGGGAATGTATTTACTTCATACCTGAAAAAACTTCTGTGTAATCTAAGAGCTTTAAAAAACATAGGGACGGGCTACAGTCCGCTTGGGCGAACTGTTGGTTACCCTATTCTGATTCCTATCCCTCATAAGTGGGCGTGACAAAAGTCTTAGTATGGTTGAATTGTTAAGAGCGCTCTATTTATTTTGTTATTATAACATTTAAAGGATTTTATCGAAAAAAACGAAGCTTTTGTAAATAAAAACGCTCCCTGCTCAAACTTTGGTTTTTCAATAAAATTGTTTTATTTAATTGTGCACGTGTCAGTAGGCGGATATAAAAAAAATTTAAGCATAAGCATAAAGGGCCCCTAGAGAGTATATACAGTCGACTCCGCTTATTTGCAACACAAAAAATGCATACAAATTGTTGCAATTAAGTGAAGTTTTCATATAAACGAACTTCGGATACATGCAACTTTGTTGCACTTAACCGAACTTCGTATAGCTGCAACTTTATTTCCCCCTTAAACGATGTGATTCCAAACAACTTATAATTTCATAAACTTTGAATAAAAAAATCAGCTTTTGTATATTTCACCTTTTATTTTCAATGTGTTTTTTAAAAGGTATAGGTATTAAATAAAAAAATAAACGTACAAACAAAATTAACAAAAAAAAGTTTTAAAAAAAAGTCTTTAAATTCACAGCTTATGTTCATGTACAGTACATACATATATTAAAGTTTAAACCAAAACTACTGGTTAGTTAATTGCGAAAAGAAACTGTAAATGGTTGTTTGAGTTTTTTGTTTGAAGTTTTGGAAAGCCAGCTTTTCTTCAATTTCATCAATTTTTTCCAGTGCTTCTGAATATCCTTCGAAATATAGTTTTAAAATATAAAGAGAATCATAGGTCTCTTTTAAAGTTGGTTTTGGCGAGGATATGACCTGAACAGGTTGTGCGTCATCTTCTGAGCTAACACCAACGCATTCAATGGTTGAGGCTGATGATACTGCTTGATCCACTATTTCCTGATCGGTCATGTCTCCAAAGCAAGGAATTTGATTATCAAATTCTGCAAGACAATCTATTTCTTGCATTAAACCATCCGAGATATTTGTTTGTTCTACAATTTCCGAAAAAAATCTTCATTTTCAGCTTCAATTCTATTAACGAATCCAGCTTTTTTAAAACAAATTTTAATTGTCGTTGGACTAACCAAGCCCTTTTTATTGATTTGAATGCTTCCAGCAAATTGATTTTTTTTCGAAAAATCTTTCATTGTTTGTCCACTGTCTAGATGAAGAATTTGTCGCCTTACCACACATGTTCTATACTGAGATTTGAAAGAGCGGATTATTCCCCGGTCTAAGGGCTGAATTAAGGACGTGGTGTTTGGGGGGAGAAATTGAATTTTAATATTCTCCAAAACAGTATCTTGAAGTTGGTGGCACGCGGCATTGTCAACAACAAAAACAACCCTCTTGCCCTTTGCTTTGAAAGATTTGTTCAGCTCTAATAATAATTGTTTCCAAATTGTTGATGTCATCCATGCCTTCGTGTTTGAGTAATATTTCACAGGAATATTGACGTTCTTCAAGCATCTCGGATTCCTAAACTTTCCTATGCAAAAAATCATTATGTCTTCACCAGTTGCATTTACAACACAAAGAATTGTAAGTCTGTCTTTTGGGAGCTTAGTAGCAGATGGTATTTCGTGTCGTTCTGCCAAAGTCCCCTTTGATAATGCTTTAAATAACAGTGCTGTTTCCGACAATTTCGGAAAAACATTGGCTATCCAGTCTTCTGCACCTTCAGTGTTCCCTGATACATTTTCACCTTGAACATTTTTGAAATGAATGTTTTCAATTTTCTTCCATCGTTCAAGCCAACCGCTCGATGGTTCAAAATTAACATTCAGCATGATTGACAATGATTTAGCTTTTTCTAACAAAAGTGGACCGGTGAGCTGGCATTTTTGGCTCTCATGTCTCTAAACCAAATCAGAAGGACATCTTCGACATCTTTTTGCGCTCCAGCTCGGAATCGTTTTCTTGAGAGATTTTTATTTTGAAAAGCAGCGTTGTGAATTAATTCTTTTCCAGTTATTATTCTTGATAGTGTTGATTTGCTGCATTTATATTGGGAGCATAAAACTTTTCTTGATTCCCCAGCATCAATTTTTTCCAAAATTTGTTGTATGACCTTAAATGATAAATTTGTACGCTTTTGGTTCATCTGCAAATGCAAGTTTAATTTTGTGTAATTTGTGCCAATTATACATAGCTATGCAGCATTTGAAAAAGATTAATGATATTATATTATCATACTTACCTTTTTGCAGAAATATTTCCAATTTCTAAAACATAAACAACCTCGAACAACAAAGAAAACAACTTTTAATAGTTGTGACAGTTGGAAGGATTGGAACGATGAGAATGGAATGAAACTTAAAATGTTATTTTTAAAGTGTGTTCAGAGTTCAAAAATTTCTGGATGCGTTCAGTGTTTCACTTAAGCGGAGTTGTTTCAGAACAAAATAATTATTTGGGGGAAAGAAAATTGTTTCAATTAAAGGGAGTTTTCAAATAAGCGGAGTGCATATAAGCGGAGTCGACTGTACTATAAATTTCAGCTCCCTAGCTTAAACTTTGGATTTTCAAAAAAAAAAAAAATGTGGGCGTGTCAGTAGGCGGATTTTGAAAATATTTACACACGAGCATAAAGGGCCCCTAGAGAGTATATATTATAAATTTCAGCTCCCTAGCTCAAACTTTGACTTTCCAAAAAAAAATGTTTTATTTAATTGTGGGCGTGTCAGTGAGCGGATTTTAAAAATTGTATCTCCCGAGCAGTTTTAGGAGTCATACATCATATATAAAAAGCTTTCTAGTTCAAAATTCGATTTTTTCGAAAAATTTGTTTTTTGAGTTTGTTGGCGTGTCTGTGGGCGGATTTCAAAAATTCCGAAACTTGATTATTTCGGGACCCTAGAGAGTATATGGTTAAAATTTCAGCTCTCTCGGTCCAGTTTAAAGGCCTAATTTTTGCCGACAGACGGACGGACGGACATGGCTAGATCGACATTACTATCGATGCTGATCATAAATATAGTAACTTTTAGGGGTCTACGGGCAATATTAAGGTATGTTACAAACAATGCGTCAAAATTAATATACCCTTAGAATAGTCAAATGGAATATTTGGTCAAATGGAACATTTTTTTCTACTGCCAGCATCATCACTCCTAGACCCACGATTCAAACAAATATATTTTCAGGATACCATAGCTTTGTCCAAAGTTATGAGAACTATCAGAAGCGAAATGGCTGAAATTGGACATGGAGACGACAGCATTGGAAGTGGAAGTGAATCGTTTTCACAGGTGATCTAAATCCTCAAGACGAACTAAGCTTCTTCCTCAATGCTCGGGTTCTCGAGTTAAAACGAAATGTGCTTGATGCTTGGGAAGAGATGATTTTGGTTTACCCTAAGCTATACACTTCCGTAGCATCCGAACGGCTTTTTTCCAAAGCAGGTGCAACTGCTACGGAAAAACGGAATCGTTTAACGACGAAACACCTGTCAGAACTCTTGTTTTTGAATTAAATTTTTTACAAATAATGTATTTTTTTTTCTTTATGTATAAATTAAATTAAATTTAGCGAATTAAACGCTTAATAAATTATTTTCGTACTCAGCAAACAATTTATTTTTGAAATTATTTTCTTTTTCATGACAATATCAAATTTTAACCGAAAAATCGATTAATCGGTTAATTTTGTTGCATTTAATCGCGATTAATAATCGCTCCCTTCAATTAATCACATGATCAATTGCTGTCTGCACCCCGAAGCAAGCGCATGTGCAGTTTTTTTTTCGGTTTCGTGCTAGCCTCCGCTACATAGTTTTTTTTTTTTTGTTGTACGCGCCGCGACATCGTGTGTATCACAAAAAAAAATCAAAAAAAAGGCACAAAACAAAACCACAACAGTGCCAGTGCCGGTGTCAGTGAAAGAAAAGCACAAAAGAAAAAAAAATCAAAAAAAAGCCACTTCGCTGGGTATCCCTCCGTCCCCCATCCCACTCCATCCTTGTTGAATTTGCTTGGTTATTGTAGGTGTCGAACGATTTTCGTCTGTACACCTGTAATGGCTGAGTAAAGGCAGCATCAGACGGATAGCGGCCCATGAGTTGTTGATTTTGTTGGTGGACCAAAAAAAATTACCGTACGGGCATAACACCTGCGGTAATTTGTTTTGGAAATCCAACGCGGATCTTCAATTCATGGTTTTTTGCTTAGGTAGCGTCGGAGTTTGTGTTTTCATTTATGTTTGTATTTTGTAATGTGTAGGAATTTTGTAGTGGATGTAGGTAAGTAACATTCGTGGCTTGAGGAAACATTTTTTTTCGTTATACGCCCACGCTTTCCACAACAAACCAGCTGTTTTGGCACTTAACGAAACTCAGGTTGGCGTTGGCTCTGATTTTTCTGAGTTTAGTCTGCCTGGGTACAACTTAGTGCCACTATTCTTTCCGCATCGCGGTCTCGCCGTCTATATACGTAGTGACGTAGCCTACCAACTTCAGCCTCAATATGGCCAATGTTCCAATCCGGAATTTAATTTCATTTGGCTCAAATTTCATGTCAGTAGGCAATTAATCCACTACTGTTTTATTTACAGAAGCCCCAATTTTGACAGACATTCAACTTATAATGAGTTGGATGCGTTGTCTGACTCCATCACAAGAATTGTAACCCTTCATCCTCGTACTGAAATCGTCATTGCGGGTGATTTCAATATACACAATTCACATTGGCTTCGACATTCTGGACAGACAACTAAGCAGTCAAACCGCCAACACACTGGACTTGTTTCTCGCCTCTCACCCTGAAAAATACGATATAAACGTATTACCGCCTCTAGGTTCGTCCGACCATTGTGTCATATCAGCGAATTTCTCGTAATCCGGCCATATAGTTAAAGAACAAACTCTTAAAAGAACCGTGTGGCAATACGAGAAAGCCAATTGGGAAAAACTAAACGGTTTCTTTAAGAGTTTTAACTGGTCGCTATGCTTCCTCGACAGCGACGTGGATGCTACTGCTGATATGATAACAAACATGATTTTATTGGGTATGAAACGCTTTATCCCTAACCGGATAAAAAGTATCAAACCCAAGGTAAACGCGTGGTGTGACTCGAGCTGCAAAGAGGCTATCAGGTTAAAAGAGGTAAGCTTTCGGTCTTATAAGGCCAACCCATCTGAGGAAAACCGGAAAAAATTCAAACGAGCCAGAAACGACTGCTATGCCCTTATTAATCGTGTGAAATTCTCCCATGACCAAAAGCTGAGGCAAAAAATACTGCAAAATCGCATGGGTAGTAAAAACTTTTGGTCGTTTGTCAAAAACATCAAGAATTTGGCCTCGTCATCTATCCCGACACTCATTTACAATGACATTCCAGCCGTCAGCTCTTTGGACAAAGAAAATCTGCTTGCTGCTCACTTCGCAGCTAGCTCAACGCTCCCAGATTGTGCTTTATCTCCCCCTGTACTCGAGCGCGTAGAATACTCCATGGGACCAATCCACTTTCGCACTCGTACAGTGGCTAGAGTACTTCGAGATCTTGACATACACAAATCCGCTGGTCCAGATAGTATTTCCCCCATCGTTCTGAAGAGGTGTTCTTCTACGCTGGCAAAACCACTGCGTAAGCTTTTCTATCTGTCCTATTCTTCTAGGCTCTTCCCGGGAAGATGGAAAACAGCATTTGTCCAGCCTGTACCAAAAAAAGGCGAGTCTTCTTCTCCCTCCTCCTACCGACCAATTGCACTTACGTCCCTTCTTTCTAAGGTCATGGAAACGCTGATAAACCGTCAGCTAATGAAATATCTTGAATCGCGAAAACTTCTTAATGACCGGCAATATGGTTTTCGCAGCAACAGGTCTACTGGTGATGTGATGACATATCTAACCGAAAAGTGGAACCAATCTCTTCACCAAGGTGGTGAAAGTAAGATTGTTGCGCTTGATATTTCAAAGGCATTTGACAGAGTTTGGCATCAAGCTCTCGATGATACTCTTCTTCAATGGATTAGAAATTACCTTTCGGACCGTTTCATTCAAGTTGTTTTGGACTGTTTCAAGTCTGCAACTCACTCACCAAATAAATGCTGGTGTCCCCCAAGGCTCCGTTCTGTCCCCGACTCTCTTTCTCATTTTTATAAATGATCTCCTGTCTGTTACTTCTAATCCAATCCATTCCTTTGCTGATGACAGTACCCTCAGCTTTTCATACTCGTTTCCTGGTTCACGTCCCACTTCTTCGAGTGTGGAACCGGAACGGCAACGTATGTTAAGCTCATTGAATTCCGATCTTAACAGCTTAACTCAGTGGGGTACAACCAATAGAATGGAATTTAATGCTTCCAAAACACAATGCTGTCTCCTGTCATTAAAGCAAAACCCACACACACTGCCATTATCCATGAATGGCACTTGCATCGCTGAAACCGAAAGACTTTCCATTCTCGGTATGTGTGTTAATGACAACCTTCGTTGGAATGACCACATATCCGATGTCGCCAAGAACGCTGCGAAATGTCTAGGCTTCCTTAAGCGATGTAAGAAATATTTCACCCCTTCTGATCTGGCTACAATTTATAAGGCGTTTATTTGTCCGAAACTCGAGTACAACGCTCATATCTGGTCTGGTGCACCAATAACTTATTTGGAGCTACTTGATAGGATCCAAAAACGAGCGATAAAACTCATTGGCGACCGAGACATCGCAAGATCGATTGACTCTCTTAGTAATCGTCGTAATGTCTCCTGCCTTTCGTTATTTCCACCATAAGTGGTCAAACGAAATAGCCAGTTGCATTCCTCCCCTTGAACATTTCAACCGCAATACCCGCCATGCAAGGAATGCTCATCAGTTCACCCTCAAGCCTGTATTCGGACGTACAGTGAAGTACAAAGAGTCTTTCCTCAGCCGTACAACACGAATACTCTTCCGCGCTCTATTTTTCCTTTACATTATAACATACAAACATTCAAAACCAACGTGCATCGGCAACTCTCCTTTTCTTCTAATCCTAATTTCGCTACCGCCCGCGCTGTGTAGTCAATACATGATAAGGGTACTAAAAAATTCCCTTTTTTTGCCATCACTAATGCAACCGCATCTTCGGCAAAATCGGGCGACCAGTACTCACATACGGCAGATCAGTCTGGTGGCAAGCCACGGACAAGGTAACCAATCTCAAGGTGATGACCAAAATTCAAAGACCTGTATGTATAGGGACAACAAGTGCAATGAAAACGACATCTGCTACCGAAACTAAATCTCAATCTCTGCTGGGTCCCTGGACACAGGGACATATCCGGCAACGAGCGAGCTGATGAATTCGCGAAGAAAGGGTCGACGATGGACAAAAGAACAGGCACTTCAGTCTATTGAACCACCACTCTGTTATCTCAGAGAAATTGTGGAATACAAGATCCGAATCAAAGCCAACGACAGGTGGAAATCATTTACCATTTGTGACATTTCACACAAACTGTGGCCAAAATATGACAAGAAACCAACCAAAAAACTTGTACGTTATGACAGAACATCACTGTCCGAGTTGGTTGGTACTCTTACCGGTCATAATTTGCTAAGGAACCGCACAATGAAATTAACCTCAAGGATGACAGCATCTATAGAGGCTGTGGTGACGGGGAGACCCATGACGATACACCTAGCTTTCACTGTCACTGGCCAAGCAAGACACCTGGAAGATACATCCAAAGGCTGTCTGATGTCTTACTATCTGATCTTTAGAGGTTTATAAGGACTTCTTGATGGCTGGACAACGTGGAATAGGGAAAGAAGACCAAGGTTGGAAGACCAAAGCCAAAACAACGAGGCCGACACTAGCAAGAAAGGGTTTCACAATGAGTCCACATTATACCTAAGTGCGTGGTAACAGATTCGCTCTGTTCCATTATCCCGGAAACCTGACCTAACCTATACATTAGGGTGGTCCTTATTTCTAAGAATAAAAAAAAATTTCTTTAATTTCGCGGGGCACCACGTAGTTTGATTATATACCATAAGAAACTATTTCAGTATTTTTTTGGAATTTTTTAAATGACATTTAGGGGTCGCTACCAAGGTTTGAATTTAAGAAAAAAACTCAAAATCTGTATTTTTTTTATACTCAGGGCATAAAAAATATAACAAAATCTTCACCGATGGATGGCAATGTTGATTGACTTAATTCGGATAATAATTGACCGATAAGCCAAACCTAACTTTGATTTCTATTAACTTTACTGAGTCCGCCACTTTTAGACGCCATTGCAACACGTTGAAACACGTTACTATGACTTTTACAAATAAAACGCGTGCGCTCTGGTAAAGGGCATATTAGAACTGAAGTGCGGGGCTGGCTAAATCTCGACGCATCGGTACAGAAGAGGGGTCGAGTCGAGGGCTTTTTGTAAAAATTTTGACAGCTGGTAGCGACCTCTAAATCTTAACAAAAAAAAAAAACTTATTTCATATTTAGAGGTACCTATATAATCAAATGGGAAAATGCCCCGGGGATAATTCAAAAGTCGAAAAATAAGGACCACCCTACTATACATGTCATACATTTTAGTTAGCGCTACTCTAAATTAGCTTTAAGTCAAATTAACCTATGCATTTTTATTCGGTTGAATATTTTATTAAAAAAGGATTAAGAAAGTCAAGTAAAAACACAGATTAAAAATGTTCCCAACACTTACGTTGAACTTCTTGCAAAGACGGCCCCCAAAGTGCTGGTAATTACTTTAAAAACATTCTCACTCCTATTATAGTAAACGTTTTAACGTCAACTTTTTCCATTATACATTTATATTAGCTGCAGCAGTATAAGGAAACTAAAAAAAAAACCGCACTGCACGTGTGCCAAGCAGCAATTAACCTGGCACATGTTTGGATTGCTTTTGCTTACGTTGGTCTTGTTTGTTATTACTGTAGTGCTTCCCGAGATGTAAATGTAAGCTATTGCGCCACAACAGTACACGCGTATGGATAAAATGTCAATTAGACTTCCAGGATCCGAATCCATTTAAGTGCAGAAAGTACGTCAATCTGCTGCAACAGCAGTCAGGAAAACGGAAACAACAAAGTAAATGGCAAAAAGAAGGGCAATAAAAATTCCGAATAAGACCAAAACGCATGCAAAGCAATTTCGAGAGTCCATTGTACCACAGAGGAGAGTAAAAATCGTTGTCATCTGCCGGTTTTTGATGTATTACAAGGGAAGCGGCGGCATTGAGCGCATCATTTCGACCGTGCCAAGGATATATTTATTGGGAGTCTCTGTCTCATTGCTCCTCTCTTTTGGCTGCCTGTGTTTTTGCCTTTGTTCAGATGCAGTTGTGGAGTTATCCATCCCCATTCTGCTTGTGCCAACAGATGAGGAATTACCCAAATGCAGGCGAACAACAAAACGATAAAAGAAAGAAAAAAAAACATTTTTTTTAATAACTGCTCCTGGGGCTGCTTTGTAATAAGGCTTTAATGTGCGTGTGCACACCTCACGTTCCTTGGCAAAGGTTGAGATGGAGCAGCCTGCATCTTTTTTTTTCGCTTAGTACAAAACATCTGCTGATTATATCAGCATCCTCTTCGTCAAAATTGGACAATTTTGTTTGAGCGGAAGATGAATATTAAAACAAAGTGCTGCCAAATGGCAACACCTGCACTTTTGATGTCGTTCGTAATTCAATTAAAAAATATCATCCAATTCAATATTCGATTCGAAAATATATAAACAAAGTGCTATTAAAATGAAATGTCAATTAATGACTAGAGAGACAGAGAGACAACATCTATCAAATATGGCAAAATAAAACCTGCAAACAACACTCTCTCCCTGCTCGCATGTGGAAGGACAGTAGTGTGTTGTTCTACAGCTCAGGCGCGCAAATCAATAATGTTTTGTCATTCAATTAAAACTGTTCAAACAATTGGGCATTCATTTTGTACTTGCCTCATGCCGCTTGTTTCGCTGGCTTTAGTTGTCATCATCGCCCGCCCGTTCCACGGTGTATTACGGTCCCTTGGACATTGGCAATGTAATGAATCTGCCACCTAAGAGTGTGGTCTGTTCATTTTCCATTCTCCATAAAAAAAATAAATAGCGATGGCGAACAATTTGTTTTACCATAGATGAAAAAATGGAAGAAGTTGCACTAATCGAGGTAACTGTGTTGAAAAGTTGCACTTATAGAGTCAAGAAGTGCGACGACTTTATTGTTGCAAAAAAAGAGGAGTTGCGCGAATAGAGGCTGGCGATAACCGAGTTCGTAAATTCGGGCTAAAAATCTTTGCACATGATCATTTTGGGCCCCTAGAGAGTATATGTATTCCAAATTTCAGCTTTCTAGCTCAAACTTAGGGACTACAAATTGGCAATGGACGGACGGACAGACGAACATGGCTAGAGCGACATGTTTTTTTTTTAATTTCCTTTTATTTGTTTTTTGGGGGTGAGGCTTTCTTTGTTTTTGTTTGTAATTTTTTTTTCGGGATGCGAGACTTTCTACACTGGAGCACTCAGACTCAATACTGGTCCATTATACTACCAGGAAGACACACCACTTTTACTGTGAGAATTTCCTCGTTTTCCTAAAAAAGAGGAGTAGGCGCTTCAATAATAAGGAGCTCAGGTTAACAGCACTCACCACATCAGCTCCAAATACCTGCCACCTGATACGAGCAAAATCAGGACAGCAGTTGCGATTGTGTTCATATGTAACCCAACAGGATAGCATAAGTCTCCGTTTGGAAGACTGACGCATGTTTGCCTAACGAGGAGCAAAGTCTAATATTGTCGCTCTCCATGAAAACACCAGCACCAGATCCTTGATCGGTTTTGGAGCCATCCGTGAAGATTCGACTGCATTCCTTTCCAGGCTCAGAGTCTGGCCAGAGCCAGTCCTGAACACGAGGAAAGTCGACTTCGGTGTCATTGCATCGGACCGCATATCCATAAGAAAGGAGTCGAAGGACAACCGTGGCGCAAGTTCATCAAAAATCCGTTGCGAGTTATACCAAAAGTCACCTCTCCTTAAACGTGAGATATAGATTTGATTGTGCAACCCATGATGTAAACATCAAGGGGCGGGAGGTTCAATAATGCATCTATGCCGGAGCCAGGCGAGCTGGGGAAGGCCCCCGTGCAGCCGAGACATAGCTTCCTTTGGAGTTTGGCGAAAGCAGCAGAAACGTATTTACGTGAAAGCTTATTCCACCAACCAACCGATGCATATGCTAGAAATGGTCTTATCATAGCCTCTTAAATCCATAGGACTCTTTTCGGTGATAAGCCCCATGTCATGCCGAAAAGCCCTTGCACTGCCAGAAAAGCGACAGCGCCTTAGCAGTCTGCAGCTCAACATGTTTGCACCAAAAAAGTTTGCTATCCAGGATGACCCCCAGATATTTTGCTCCATTGGAGAGTTGGATTGTGACGCCTAGTATTTATCACCGCCATCGAATAACGGCCACAACTCGCATCCGCAACCAAGGTTCTATTCATTAGCATTTCTTTAATCCACAGCACCAATGGCTCGAATGAGTCGAAGATCCTCTTGGCTGGAGCATCATTTTCCATTCGCTCAATTTGGCAGAGCCAATGTAGTCGACGTGATTTACCTTTTTGGACTCCATCCACATCTTGGTTCTGCTCCATTCGCCCTCCTCGCATACAGAGCCAAATATCCGACGAAGTATTTTTCTTTGAAAAGAACCCAATATTAGCTCACATTTCCTACTTATCGTCCAGCACTCGGCGCCATAAAGCAGGACTGCTAGGATTAAGTTACGATAGACCATACATTTTGTCCTTCGAATAAGGAGTTTTGAACCCATTTGTTTCGCTAAACCGAAGTAGCAGCGGTTTCCTAAGGTAATTCTCCGCGGGTCTCCACTAACGTGTCATTCGTGGAGTTGATGTATACTGCTAGGTAGATGAACTCCTGAACTACCGCGAAGTTATTGTCATCAATAGTGATGACTGGTATGCCTCGATAACTGTGTTGCAGAACGACTTCAGACGTTCACACAGTAGGAGAGGATCTGATATGCGACATTTAGCGGGGGGATATGCCTCGATAGTTCTTGCAAGACATAGGATCTCCTTTTTCAGGACGATACAGTGTGTTCCAAGTTCTTTTACCCTTCAAAAAAAAGGATTTCTCAAACTCCATTTGTTGCGTCGATATGTAATGTCATCATTTGATGAAAATCTTTTCCGCCGAGCCATTTCTTCATATTTGGAAACAGGTTAAAATCACAGGCAGTCAATTCCAGAGAATAGGCTATATGAGGGAGCAGTTCATATCCCAATTCAGCTTATTTGGCTGTTGCTACTGCGGACGATGAAGCTGGTGCATTGTCGTGATGAATCAACACTTTATCCTTCCTCATCATTACATTTAGCTTATAAATTTGCATAGTACTGTCCGGTGATAATTTTTCCCTTCTCAAAGTACGAGTATAAAGAAAAATTACGCCGTGGGAATCCCAGAAAACCGTTGCCATGAACTTCCCATCCGACCGAACATTTTGCCTTTTTTAGAGCACGTTCGCCTGAAGAAGTCCACTCATTCGATTGCTCTTTCATTTCTGGAGTGTGTTGGTTTTTCCAGGATTCATTAACTACCTACTCGTATTACGAAACGCCGTAAAAATTCAACTGAATTGAACTTGAAGAGGTCCAAACACTTTCGTTTTCAATTAACTGTCAACAAACGCGGCAACCATCTTGCCGATAATTCATGCGTGCTCAAATGCCATGCAGGTTCCAACGAACGATATCATTTGAAATGGCTGCAATCTCAGCTTTCTCACGAACCTTGACTTGGCGATAGTCCAACAGAATATCGTGAAATTTTTTGATCATTTCCTCCGTCGTAACGTCATTAAGAAGACCTATTTGCTCTTCGTTCTTTGAGGTCGTTCCGACCACAATTCAGTAACCCACTTGTGCACCATTCCATGCGAGGAAGAGTCTCCATAATATTTAAGTAAGCCTTTCTTCAGTCTCCTTAATGTTCTACCACGCGAAAAGTGCTATTCCGAAATACGAAACAAAAGATCAGCAGATCTATACTTGAAATTTGTCGTCTACTTAATCCTAGAAAGAAACAAAGATGTCAGAAAAAAATTGTCCATGAGATCCGAGCGCCATCTTTCTCAAAGTCACCGACATATCTAACCGCCCTCTTAAACAATAAAAAAAAACAGACATTGTTTTAAGCAGAAAAATATTCATTTCCCTCGAAGATCACATCTCACGAACATATTTCTATCGTCATCTTCCTAGCTACGATACATCCTCCCACACACTTTAATCCAACGAAATTACCCACTCAAGATGTTCCCATCAACATGCAATCCATAAAATCTAACCAAATTAGCCGAGATTCACATTTCACTTAACCATTCGGTTGCAAATCGCTGATCCAACCCTCGCATTTGTGCTACTCGAATACTGGCAAAATATTGCCACATCTATGCCATTTGAAACTCCACAGAGAGCGACGCGCAATTGCGAGAAAATCCGAATCCCCAATCTCTGTCATTGCATTGAAATTGCATCATTTGCAGCAGAAAATGGCATTGCACCTAATTTTCCACTTTGCCAACCCGGTGACAACCTGCTCCATGGCACTTTTTGTATGATTGTCCTTAGTAGTCGTGGACCCTCTCTATTTTTTCCATTTCTCGAATTTTTAATTAAAAGTATGTCGTGGTTGTCTCCGTAGGAGAAACATCTGTTCGGATTCTACTGTGGATATTGGCATTCCTCTGTCCTGACATCCGAAATCTATTTTCGGTTCATCTTCATTATAAGAATGGAGAGAGCCCCTCAATCTGCTATCACATGCCTCAGAGTAAAGTATACGTATGTACGTAATCTGAGAACTATTCTATGTTCTCAACTTTCAGTGGACGGACTCACACACACTGAACCAGGCGCATCCAGTTTGTTTTCAACAGAAAGTGCATCTCAAACAGCAGGGACCTGATTTGAGATCTGGGACCTTCTTCTACCATTCTTTTACATATCGTGTAGTCCCTTCAGTTTTTGTTGTATTAGAGAGTTGCATATCCGATGGATTACAATTACAACACAAACCGAAGTTGCAGCTGTTGCAATACGGAATGGTGTGGTCGCGCAGGGTGGAGGGTTTGAGGACTTGTTTTTTTTTTATTCTGGTTTCATATTAACGTTTTCCTTTAAATATATTTTTTGTTGCATGGCATACAGCTCATCCTCCTTTTGAATTCTCTTTTCATTTAGTCTTTCGATCGTGTCTGTCTCTGTGTACTGTTCCGAGATATGCGTTCCCATACGGGGGCTTTTTTTTTAAGTGGAAAACCAGTTGCCAGCAGGTAGTGAGGTAGGTAGGCGTCGATGTAGCGCACTAGAGTATCAGAAGGGACTATGGTAGGTAGGCATATTCTTAGAAAACAAAAAAAAAACAAAACAATTTTATGGGAAACGAATAAAGGACAAATTCTGCTGCGGAAACGTTTATGCTTCGATTACAGCGTGGAACAGATAAAGGACAACGTATCCTCGCTCGTAATTATTGCACGAGAAATTAAATAAAAATTCATCCGCATTAAAGTTTCATAGAAATATGCCGGTTGGTTGGCTGGGAGCCTGCATTAATATTTAAATACTCAAGTATAGAGGAAGCCGTTAAAATTTAAATTGAAATCAATGTGGAAACTCCTACGGGATAGGTACCTACTTACAAATTTGTTGGGACCTTGACATTTTGAATTAAACATTTATTGCAAAGTGGAATTAGGAACTCTTCAGGTGTTAGGTTAGTTCTGCTGAACTGATTTTTTAATGATTTGAGGGTCAAGGCCTGGTGTACCTTTGTTAATTTGAAGGGGACTTTACTTGATGTTAAAAGTTTTGTAACTTGTTTTGCAAATCACAATCGAATCTCACTCATTGAATAAAATAAAATGCATACATTTTTTTGGGAATAAAAACCGCAAATCAATTACGCACTGAATATAGACGCCAATAAAATAAATGTCAGCTGTCAAAAACCCCAACCTAAAATATACAAACTGTCAAGGAAAATCTAATGACAAACCCACAACTTCTCTTGACATTTTAATCGAATTTCAAATAATGAAATGTAAGTCGTGTCAAATGCTTTGATATGCAGTAGGTAGGTATACCTAGTTGAATATAATGATTCCGGGAATGGCTCTAGTCAGAAATGACATTTTGAAGTACCTATCCTACACTCCCGCTCAACTGAAAAGGTTCAAAAAGTTCTGTTTTGTAATGTGTCTTGTCTCTCAGCCTATTGCATATATATTTTTTTTCATTTGTTTGCACATAACACAGAAGAGAAAATGATTCGACTTGTGAAACGGTAAATTAGAATTTTGTTTTTATCATTATATGTACCTACGAGGGCGGGTCAATAAGTCCGTGACTTTTGGAATAAAACACAGATTTTTTGATAAATTTTTTTTTTATTTTTAACGTAGTCTCCCTTGAGCTCTATACACTTTGTCCAACGCTTCTCCAATTTTTTTATCCCTTTCAAAAAAAATGATTTGTCAAGGTCCTCAAAATAGGCCTTTGTTTGCGAGATGACTTCATCATTGGAGTCAAATCTTTTTCCACCAAGCCATTTCTTCAGGTTTGGGAACAAGAAGTAGTCGCTCGGAGCCAAATCTGGAGAATAGGGTGGATGAGGGAGCAATTCATAGCCCAATTCATGGATTTTTGCCATGGCGACTGCACATGTGTGCACCCTTGCATTGTCTTGGTGGAAAAGAACTTTTTTCTTGGCCAAATGAGGTCGGTTTTTTTTTCAAATCGTCATTGAATCGGTCCAATAAGTTGGCATAATATTCCCCATTGATTGTTCTTCCCTTTTGAAGGTAGTCAATGTGGATTATCCCGCGTGCATCCCAAAAAACAGTCGCCATAACTTTATTGGCTGACAAACCCACCTTGGCCTACTTTGGCGCCGATTCACCCTTAGAAACCCACTGTTTTGACTGTTGTTTGGTCTCTGGTATGTTGTGATGGATCCATGTTTCGTCCACGGTTACAAAACGGCGCAAAAACTCCTCCATATTGCGATTAAACAACGCCAAACCTTCCTGTGAAGTTGTTACAGGATTGCGTTTGTGGTCGACTGTGAGCAAACGCGGCGATTGTTTCGGGTGTAGAGACCTCAACTGGGCGTCCAGGACGTTCGGCATCTTCAGTGCTTGTACGGACACTCAGTTTGTTATCTTTGGCGATAGCGTATCGACGTAATTTTGGCGTAAAATGGGCCGGGGAAAGCAATTGAACGATTTTGAAAAAGGCAAAATAAAGGGGTATTTGAAATCTGTGCTAAAACAGCGCGAAATTGCTAAGAAAAATTGGTCTGAGCCAAATTGTTGTTAGTAATTTCATTCGTAATCAATCCCGTTATGGAAATACATAATATGGAAGGAGGTGTTCAACGACAACAAGAGCAGACAGAAGACTTATCGTCATAACTGCTTCAAATTCTCAACGTTCTGCTGCCAAAATCAGGGAAGAATGCGGAGTTAATGCAAATCTGGCAACTGTAAAACAGTTTATTCCGAGTGCCAAGCATTTGAAGAGGCTAAAAGTAAAAAACAAACACCCCTCAATGATGTACTGCACGCTTTCGGATTGCTCGAGACCATACGTGAGACGTGACCATTGGCATGGAAAACGGAGTGGAACACTGTCGTGTATTTCGACGAAAAAAATTCAACCTAGGTATATGGACCGGACCGGACGGCTACAACTACTACTTTCACGACCTGCGAAAGCAGGAACGCGTGTTAAGTCGTCACCACACCTGTGCAGGTGGCGTATGGTGGGGGCTATATCGTATTATGGGACTTGTGAGCTGCAGTTTGTATCATCAAAAATGAACGCAAATACATACAAAACTGTACTACAAAAGGCTTTTTCACGTTTCCCAAACATTTTCGGACGGATTCCATGGACACAGCAGCACGACAACGCTCCCATTCACACAGCTAGGGTAGTGAAACAGTTGATAAACGACCAAAAAGTAAAATTGCTTGAGTGGCCGCCGTACTCGCCGGACATTAATACTCGTATTATTGAGAAGGTTTAGGGCTGTTGTTCCGAAGAGTTTATGGGGGCGGGAGACAATTCGACGATTCTGCTACCCTGATTGAAGCCATTAATAGAGCCTGGTCTATGATTTCGCTTAGGGATATTGGAAAATATTATAAGCCTTTGCCAAACCAAATGTCTTAAGTTTTTTTTGAACAAAAGAGAGAGTACAAAATACAAAATTAGCATTGCATACATACTACAGTACAAACTCGATTTACGCAATTAATAGAAATTAAGGTAGTTGCAATAACCGAGGTTGTTGCACTTACCGGGTTAAATTTATTTATTATGTTTCTGTAGAGATAATTAATATAAATGTACTATCTGGCGCAAAAGTCACCCTATCTAAAATTTAAGCCATCAGGAAACATAATCCAATAGCAGAACCAAAGTTTTTCATTCATAGACAAATTAATATAGGTCAAGGTCCAAACAAAACTACATAGCTGTGAAATAACGGCATGAATAATGAACCAAAAGGAGAAAATGCAAATAAAAAAACAGATGAATAAACGCAAGAAGTTGCACTAAACGAGGTAACTGCTACGGAAAGTTGCTCTTCAAGAGCTTCAAGAAGTGCGACGAGATTAGTGTTGCGGAAATCGAGAAGTTGCGCCAATTAGAGTTGCGTTAACCGAGTTTGAACTGTATATACTTATATTAACAAGAAACAAAGCTGCGATTTTTTTTAAATTTAAGTTTCTGAAGCTATTCAGTTGAGCCAAAGACAATGGGCTTTTTTGTTGTTTTCGAAAAAAAAGGTATAAGTATATATTGGTGTGTTTGACACCGCATACTTTTGTGTTTCATTAATAATTAATTAATTTATGCAAACAAATTGATTTCATTAAAATTGGTAAGTTGGTTGAAGAGATATTGCAATATTACTTTTTAGAAGTGTTGAACCTATTCAGTTGAGCGGGAGTGTATGTATTTACATAGTATCCGGGAATTGATTTTATTAAAAAAGCATAAGGAAAGGATACAGTCTGCTTGGGTGAACTGTTGGGTACTCTATTCCTATCTCCCAAAAAGTGGGCGTGGCAAAAACCTATGTATGGGTGGATTGTTAAGAAGGATATCTATAGTCCAGGTTTTTTTTACCTTTTTTAAGGATTTTATCGAAAAAACAATCCTTTTTGGAACTAAACGCCCCTAAAAAGTGGGCATGGCAAACAACTTTGTAGGTTCATTTATACTTTGCAAAGAATAGAATTTAATTTTCAATGATTTCTTTAATAAAACTGTTATTTTTCAAATAGTGGGCGTGTCAGTAAGCGGCATTCAAAAATGTTCCAACTTAGCGCATACCCCTAGAGGGTATGTATTCCAAATTTCGGATTTCTAGCACAAATTTAGATTTTTTCGACCAATCCTTGTTTTTTTTTGATTTTGGGCGTGTCGGTAGACGGATTTTAAAAATTCTTATACTTATTTATTGCGGGATTTAGTAACGGAAGAAAAGATACCTTGGGCAATCAGCTCACTTTCACCGTACAAGTCATCGGGAAATGACGGTATTTTTCCTTTGATGCTACAAAAAAATTAAACTACATATATTATTTCACATCTGAAAAACAAATTCCTTAACAACCTTGCATAGGGGTATATCCAAAGACCGGGCTGGAGGTCAAAGTGGTCTTCATACCTAAGGATGGTAAGCCCAACCAAACAACCGCCAAGGATTTAAGACCTAAAAGTCTTACCGCATTGATTTTAAAAATGTTTGAAAGGCAAATAAACATTTACATTTGAAGTAGACTGAACCCGGAAGTTGTATCTCCGACTCAGCATGCGTACACTAAAGGGAAATGTGTAGAAACAGCACTCCACATTGTCAGCAGTACCGTGGAAAAAACAATAAGTGATAAGGAGTTTATGCTTGCTACTTTTCTGGACAGTTAGCCCGCTAATGACGAAACTGGTCCTTTTCACCAACAAAAGGATAATACCAGAGTTCAGCATGCCCTCAATTGAAGGAATTCCACTTGATAGCTTTCTATGCCTGAACAAGATATTCGGCAAAACCTGGAGTTCTAATCTTTAATTCATCATGTGGCTCTATACGCGATCTTTAAGCCGGTACTGGCATATGGTAACCTTGTCTGGTGGCAATCGTTGCGCTAAGAAACCAACCTTAAGACTATGACTAGGATCCAAAGAATGGCCTGCATTGGCACTACGGGGACGATGGGGTCGATCCCCACAGCGGTGCTAGAGGTAATAATCAACCTAAGGCCCCTCGATCTTTTTGTTCAAGAATCTGCCGCAAACAGCGGTCTTCGGCTAAGCCAGACACAAAGCTGGTAATCTAGTCAAACGGGACATTCGCAGATTCTTTAGAAATACAACGGCAGTAACGTATGCACAGACAACTTTACTCCACATCTATATTTCGAAAGACCGTTTGATACCTCTTTCCCTGGCATAGAAGAATGGCATGACAACCAACTGCCGGCCAATGATTCAACGATATCCACCTACACAGATGGCTCTGTGACACTGGCGTCGGTCGGCGTAGGCTTTTACTCCGAAGCCCTCGGAATATCCAATTCAATTAGACTTCCTGGCAGTGCCCAACAGCTGCCAAACAGGTTGCAATGAAAGTAATACCATAGTCTTTTTTATTGACAGCTGAGCGGCAATAAAAGTGATTTCTGTCATAGAAAAGAAAACGAAGCATGCAAGTCTCTGTCGGGAAGAGTTACTGGTTCTTGGTGCGCAGCACTACCTAAGACTATGCTGGGTACGGTGGACACAGTGGTATGACGGAAAACAAGGGGGCTGATGAACTGGTAAGAAGGGGATCATCGCTGGAATTAAACCGGCAGATACTTTAGTAAAGACCCCACCCACACACACCCTGTAATCTTAAACAGGCAGTCGGGAACGAAATACTGATAGCAGCAAGGAAAAGGTGGAGTGAGCTCGACTCCTGGGCCCTCATCACGTAACTTTTAAGACGATCATCGTCCAAACGATTGTATAAAACGACGTCGTCAAAAGCTTGCTTCGTGTAACATTAAAATCGCATCGTCCCGTCGTGTCGTCCATCGTTCAAACTGTAGACAGTTTGAGAAACAGTTTGAGAACTACTAAGCACATTAAATGTCATATAGAAAATGGCATTTATGCTGTCATTGTTGTTTTGTTGCGGTTTAGTTCAAATGAAAATTCGAAAACTTGTAAGTATTAAATAACTTTTAGTCAACTAATTGATTTATTAATTAACACTGGGTCAGCAACGCCGAGGCAAATGGAAAGTCTGATTAATTCGAATTGCTATGGTGTGATCGAAGTGCACGACACAGAGCCATGAGATGGCAACTGTGAGACATATGAGGATGAAAATGAGAAGGAGCTCGAAAAGGTGTTAAGTGGGATAAAAGGAAGTCTCAAAGAAGCTGTCGAAGAAGTGACTGACCTGGGTAAGAGGTGATATGTCATACAGATACTCATAATATAAATGAAATTGAAATGTAATTTGTTAACCTTACAGAAAGATACAACCGCATGCAACGACCAGCACACCAAAACGAGTATTTTAGGGTGTTGAAACACCACAATAAAGAAGAAACAAACTTTCATGTCCACGTAATAAAGCTTCTTGAGAAAAGAAACGAAATCGCAGCGGAATTGAACAAACAAATGCAAAATAATATGGTGGTATCCCGATATATCTTTCTATTAAGTTTCTTGAGTTAGAATGAATTTGATTATGCAACGTGGACGATAGATACTTAGCTATCGTGCAATCATTGGCGACGAGACGATCGTATTTGACAGCCTTCCATCTTACGTGAAGCAAAAAACAAATCGGTAAGTCGATATCTTTCAGACGACAGAGGTTTTTATGCGTACGTGAAGCATAGCTATCGTTATCGATATCGACAGGTGATGAGGGCCCTGTGCTATAATCAGGAAAATGTTGCTGCTTTATAGCAATAAAAAAAACTGAGAGAATCCTACAAATGAACAAGAAACCTTTGTCCTCTCTAGTGAGTGTGATCACCGGAGACAACATGCAAAGCAAGCAGGCAAAGAAAATGCAACTTAGCACAGATGACCTGTGCAAAGGTTGCGGAGACGAGAATGAGCATGAGGACACTCTACACTTAATCTGACACTGTCCCTAACAGTTCCTCTTAAGAAATAAAATTTTCGGAAGCACTTCTTCCAAGATTTAGAAGAACTTTCTGGCAAGTCTGTGAATGACTTTGACAAGTGCATAACTGCCTCGGGATTGCTAGGAAATCCATAGGTTCAAAGGTTCCACAATAAGGCAGTCATAACCCATAGGACATCACAATGGGTTGACGTAAGTTCAAAGGGCATATGATTTTACTACCCCTCAACCCATAACCTAACTTTACCCTATTGCGGAACTACTAATCGAAAGATCCCCGGTTCAAATCCCGCCGGGACCAATTAACATATAGAGTTTTTTTCCACTGCCCCACCTCTTGCGAACGTCAAACATCCAAGAGTATCATTGTCATGAGAAGCTTCTCAAATTTGCTGTTCGGATTCGGCTTAAACTTCCACTTCGTATAGAAGCAAGTGGTGGAAAACCTAGGTTTTAGTAGTATGGGCTGTTAATGCCTAATATTTTGTACCCTATTGCGGGCCCGCAGACTGTATTTTTCTAGCTCGAATTTGATGGCTTTAAAATTGCCGACGCACCGACGGACATGGCTAGATCGATACTGATCACAAATATGGCATCGTTTAGGGGTCTACGAGCAATATTAGGGTCAACATTATAATCGGTACCCTTACAAAAGAGTATACAAAAAAAGGAGTACCCAGGAATCCACGAAATTGCTGTCCGTTAATTGGCTGTACCTACAAGCATTCAGTGAATAATTAGAAAGAGTTCAAAAGATGCCCTTTTTCCGTTTGAAATAGAAACGGGGGTCGTGGTGCTCTGTTCGGTTGTTATAGAAGTGGTCAGCCATATAACACACGGCGAATAGCTAAACTCCAAAAGAATTTCAAGCTTTCCCGATGACCGCTTATGCCTAATTCAATTATTTAACCGCTTCCAGCCAACCATTAAACGGCACAAAATATCTTCAACCATTGTCTTTACTCTTCAAACGCTTCCAAAAGGTCTAATTTTTAACCCGATTTTCCGATATAAATCCTCCCTATTATTCCGGTTTTTTTTCTCTTTCTGCTGTTTCCGTTGATAATTGATTACCTACCCTGCAGACTTTTGTAATCTTGCAGCTCTCGCATATGCGAATATTATTCTTTAGCAACACCCAACGACCAACCCTATCTTTGAGGAGGAAATATATTTAAAGGTCATCGATCTCAGACTTTCGTTCTCTCTCACTCTATCGCAGTGACACCCCTTCTTTGCGCCGCGTTGGCTAAAAATGTAAATCTGATTTTCTTTTAGCGCTCCCACCAATCATCGAAAATATCCCGAAGAAACTAAAAAGGGCGAAGAAAAGTGAACTCGAAAAACATCGTCGTTTTCCAGTTTTATTGAATCGAACGAGTACAAGGATGTTGGAGTGTTGAACTTCTCGTGAATGAATCGCAAAGCCTGGCGCAGTTTATTTTCTTTTTTCTCGACTCTCTGCCTGCCATATCGCCGTCGGGAAATAAACACTCGGGGAGGTTAGTGTTATTGCCATTCGCTCATATTGCGGCCGTTTATTTTTTTTGTATGTATTTTTCTGTCAGAAAAAAAACCCATGACAAACGTAAACATGTCGTTTCTGATGATTTTTTTACATTTCAATTTTCCACTCTCCAAAAGTCGTGTGGATAGACAGTATTAATGTGTGCGTGTGCAGTTATTTGCTTTGTGGTGTATTTTCACTTGGTCTAGTCAAACAATAAGGCAAACTCGGTACAAGGAATCATACTCGACTAGGACCGAACACCGAAGTATCAACCGTGCCGACCCTAGTGCTGATGATGATGATGATGAATCCATTGTTGACAAAGTTTTTTTTTTTTTTGAATTTTTGAAAAATGTTTCTGATGATAAGGGCAAAGCTGCTGCAGAGGTTTTTCCTTTTTGAAGTTTTTATAATTTGTGCTGAGGGTGCATACACACTGCACAGTGTGGAAGAAAAGTTAATTTGGAAAACCGTGCCAGGAACAAAATGTGTATGTGTTTATTATGCAAATATCAGAGTCTAACAAGTTAGTTGCCATTGGAGAACGTTGGACTTTGGTAATCTATCGTTTAAGATCCCCGATAGCTCTGGGTGAACTTTTTTATTATAGAGCAATCAGAGGTCTCTCTTTTTATACCCTATCCGAAAGGTATAACCTTAATTCTGCCAGAGCTGCTTCATAGTGCCGAGTACTGGACGATAAGTAGAAAAGGGGAGCTGATATGTATTGGGTTCTTTTGAAAGAGATTTGTGTCTGTGTGCGAGGCGGGCGAATGGAGCAGAAGACACAACCAGTACCAAGATGAAGATGTAGTCCAAAAAGCTAAATAACGTCGACTGTATTAGTTTGGCCATATTAAGCCAATGGACAGCAGTGCTCCAGTTAAGAGGATTTTCGATTCCCAGCCCCCATTTTGAGAAGGCAAGGAATGCCGAACCTCCGTTTCAAAGACCAAGCCATCGCGGAAGCCAGAGTGCTTGGTCTGGACAACTGGTAGTAGCTTGCCCAGGATGACAGAGGATGGAAGGCTGCATTGTCTCAGGTAGAGGCTTTTCACAAGTCGGGAGGCCGTTAAGTAGTAGGTATCCCAAAGGTATATTAATTTTGACTAATGCATAGTTTGTCTAAACCCGTAAAAGTTACTATATTTGGGATCAGCATGCTCGTCCGTCAATCACCAATTTTGGGGCTAAAAAGCTTTAATTTGATATATTTCACGCTCCAGTTGTCCAAAATACCAACTGTAAGGATTTTTCGAGTTCGCCCGCTGACCCGCCCAGTAAATAATGAAACCCGTTTTATCGAAAAATTGCAATTAAGGACGTGTTCTTCGCAAAGTATGAAGACAAAGTTTTTCTTAATAACAAGCCAATACAAAGTTCTGCAACGCCCACTTTTAACAGGCGTGTTTGACGAAAGCATTGTTATTCGAATTACATTTGCATTTTATTGGGGTAGTAAGCCAAAAATTTCGACTACTGGCTCGCGATCAACCTTGCAACGTGCCTTTGAATCACATTGATAAGGAAACTGTCAATCTTTTTAAACTGAGTCCAATCGTATAGGGCCTTGTCGGGTATTATTCTATATACACTGGCGATCGCAAGGATGAGGCCATACATTTTGCAATCGATTTTCAGTCTTTATACCTGTTGGAAATCTTATACCCAGAAACTTTTACTACCTGTCAACAGGTACATATTTTCCAACAGTAAGTCATAAATTTAAAGCGCAAATAAGAAACGACCGCTGAAATTTCCCAAGATCAAACAATGAACTACATTGAAAAGCGTATAAAAAGATGCGCCACTAGGATGAGGCCATTGCGAATATGTATTTCGTTGCACTTCACATCAGCGATTTTTTTCAAAGTTTTGTTAGCAATAGTTAAAAAAGCGTTGAAAAGAACTGTTTTATTTAGTTAAAAAAATGGGTTCCGGAAAGAATTTGACAGCGACAGAAAGAGGAAAAATAGATGCTTTCAAGGAGTTAGGACTCTCAGGACGAGAAATTGCAAGGAGGCTAAATAGAAGTAAGACTGTTGTAAACAGTTATCTTACGGATCCACAACACTATTGAAAAAATCAAAAAGGACGCACGGCATAAGCAACAACATTGCGAGAAAAGCGGGTTATTATATGGTTTGCCTCAAATTCTACTCTACCAGTGACTAAAATAAGGGCCAACGGCAGAGTATCAGCCAGCATAGCAACGGTCCGAAGGATAATACGAAAAAGTGGTACTATACAGAGAAGAAAATTTAAAAAGAAACCTGTTTTGAGTAAAGTACACAAGTAGCATCGAATGAATTTTGCAAGAGAGCATGTCGCTTGGAGCAGTGAATGGAAACGCGTTGTCTTTTCGAATGAAGAAAGGAGGAGCTTATTTTGGCAAGAAATCACAGCCGTACATCAGGTTTAATGGTGTGGGGACCTATTACCCACCATGGCACAATCGAGTTGGAGTTTTTGTCCACAATAATGAACGGAAACAACTACAACGGTCATTTCCAAATGTGAAAAAATATTTTCGGACCCCTGTCTTGGATATTCCACCAAGACAATGCTCCTATCCACACTTCCAGGGTTGTTAGAAGTTGCATTCAATCAGAAGACGTGAAACTTTTGCCTATTCACCGGACTTAAACATAATCAAAAATGTTTGGGCATGTTTATCTCAAAAAGTGTACAAATGTCTCTTAATTATTAAAAAAAAAACTGTATGATTCTATTCCAAACCGTCTTATAATAGAGGTCATATTGAAAAATGGCGGGCATACTCATTATTAATGTAGAAAAACATAATAAATAATATAAACATTTTATTATTTTTTTCCTTTCTAGCGAAGATTTTGCATGTGGCCTCATCCTAGTGGCGCATATTTTTTTACTCTTTTCAAGTACAGTACGAACTCGGTTAACGCAACTCTTCGATTTTCGCAACACTAAAGTCGTCGCACTTCTTGACTCTATAATTGCAACTTTTCAACACATGATTAGTGCAACTTCTTGCGTTTATTCATCTATTTTTATACCCTATTCTAAGGGTATATTAATTTTGACGCATAGTTTGTAACATACATTAATATTGCCCGTAGACCCCTAAAAGTTACTATATGATCAGCATCGATAGTAATGTCGATCTAGCCATGTCCGTCCGTCCGTCCGTCCGTCGGCAAAAAATTAGGCCTTTAAACTGGGCCTAGAGAGCTGAAATTTTAGCCATATACTCTCTAGGGTCCCGAAATAATCAAGTTTACGAATTTTTGAAATCCGCCCACAGACACCGCCCACAAATAAATAAAACAATTTTATTGAAAATCCAAAGTTTGAGCTAGGGAGCTGAAATTTATAATTTATACTCTCTAGGGGCCCTTTATGCTCATGTGTTAATTTTTTTTAAAATCCGCCTACTGACACGCCCACGATTAAATAAAACAATTTTATTGAAACACCCAAGTTTGAGCTAGGGAGCGTTTTTTTTTCGATAAAAACCTTTAAGGCCCGTTTGCTGATACTAGTCATAAAATTGTGTCTTAGCTAAGTAATAGTTAGGCTTATGTGGAACTTAAAGCTTAAGTTCATCATAGTTTATTTCCAGTTGCTGAGAAATATTTAAGTTCAGCTTAGCAAAGAGAAATTTTGAATCGCTTTCCACTTTACAGCATTGAAAAAACTGTTAAAATTTTGTTATTTCATTGAAAATAAGTTAAAATTTAATTTTTAATAGAATTTGTTTTGTTGAAAAGGGTCTCAAAAAAAGCGAACGAGGAGCCAAAACTTTTCAGCAACGGAAAAAAATATACTTCTTCAATGTGTATATTATGAAAAAGACGTGGTAGAAAATAAAAAACTGATTGTGCAACGTGGAAAGAAAAAGAAGAAGCTTGTAGGAGAATTACCAGCAGATTTAATTCTCAGGCATCAGGAGACACATGCAGCCGTAGTACCGATTCACTAAAAGTGTTATGTGAACTACAAAAAAGAAGTGAGAAAAGAAGCTGCCGCTGAAAAGTGTTCTTTGATTCAAACTGGTAGCGGTAAGCCACATAAAGTGAAGGAACCAAATTTTGAACTCGCCATTTCGATAATGAATCCAAAGACTGTGCATGGATTGACCAACGTCTTTGATAGTGATTCAATTGAAATTAATGAAGACGCGGATATTGTTAATGTAAGTTTCCATTTCACACCTAATCCTAAAATCATGTTCGCAATGATACCTACATAAAAAATAGCAGCAATTTTAAAATTTTGACATAAACAACTTGTTTCACAATTCACCGGATGACCCAACAGCAGATTGGGGGAGCTATAAACCTAGTCAGCTTAAGATTTCAGTTCATTCAAAGCTTCAAATTGGGCCAATCAGTGAGAATGTATCAAAACCTTGTTCACCTGTACAGGAATCAACAAGGCTAAAGGCTCAAGAAAACAATACGAGGACACATACGAGAACACTGAGCGTACAAAGAATTGGTCTGATAGTCGTAGACCAGTGGCTTCGACTCTGCACGGTAGTAAAATAACTAGCAATACTCTGAACTATCAAAAATTAAAATTGATCTAGCAAAGCTCCAATACGAAACCCTAAAAGAAGAAGCCAACCAAAAAAATTACCGACTCAATTGAGCATGAACTACGTAAGAAGTCGCTGGAAAAATCAATTGAAATAAAGGCGGAGATTTAAAAAAAAAAAAAATCAATCCTCTAGCATAGGCAAAGCCTGTAATATTTTAAAAGACATGGAAAATTTATTCAACATTTAATTTAAATTTTTTATTTCATTTATCTAATAAAAACTGAAAAATTTAAGTTGTACAGCGTCCATTTTTAAACCTTACAGTCTTCCAAAATAATTATTTATTAAGTTCGCACGCTTTTGCATCCCCATATTAAGCGACGTTGAACTCCTTTAGTTGACTCAAAACGATTCTCAATTTGCCCAAGGTCGATGGCTCGCTGAAGTTCGTCTCTATCAAAATCTAAACTTTCTGGTAAAAACCATGTTCGAAGCACACGTCGCCTGAACGTTAATTGAGAAGTACCCTTTCCTATTCCTGAAGACTTCTGGAACTGAATCACCTAATTAATACGATTTAAAATAAATCAAGTAAAAAATACTAAATTCGCTGAGTTGTCATACCAGGTGACTGAATTTTGATATGAGTTCCATCCACTGCGCCAATTACAGACGGAAAAGAAGCTACATGGACATGGTATTATAGAATTCTCTTTTTACCCATGCGATTTCGGTTGATGTGGTGGAAAATTGTATGTATTGTGTATAGAGAGCAGCAATTGACGTCGAAACTCTTAAAACGATTCTTGAAACTGTTAAAATATGCATTCTTCCGAAATCAGCAATGCTTAAAAGATGACTCCCAGTCGCAAAGAAGCGTAGAGCAACCAAAAGTTGGTTGATTGGCGCTATAGAATTATTTCTAACAATTCTTAAAATAAAATGATCTTAATTGAAGAGCCAAAAATGGATTTTTACCTATTAAAGGGGCACTCCAAACGTGTCTCGATCTGTTCTAAAACAATCAGAGTCATTTCTTTAGTCAGACGGAATCGCTTGTAGTAAGAAAGCTCATCGAAGAAATGAAAATATTCCTTTCTTTCGTATATCTGTCGGGGAACACCTACTTCGATAATTTCAAGTACCGCGACATCGTCTTCCAATAAATCCAGGAGCCTAAAATCCATTGTTGCTGACTGCAATCTTTTTTGTCACAAAATTAATAAAAATGCCAACATAACCTTTAAAAGTCTTTAAGCTTTACTTGGGCTCCTTATGACGAACTATTTCTGGGGCTTAATTTAAGTGGCACATACGGAAATTAAAGATTAACTTGGTTTTTCGTGCAACCCGTTAAGTATTACTTAGGCGCTTAAGCGATAGTTAAATATTTAAGATTCGTATCAGCAAACGGGCCTAAATGTTATATAACAAAATATTTAGAGCGTTCTTAACAATTCAAACATACTTAGACTTTTGTCACGCCCACTTATGAGGGATAGGAATAAGAATAGGGTATTCAACAGTTCGCCCAAGCGGACTGTAGCCCGTCCCTATGTTTTTTTTAGTTTTTTGAACTATGTACGTATACCTACTTAGATTCTTTTTTAAATATAAGTAGATGTAAGAAATATTCCTACACGAACAGGGTGGAATATTTTGAGATTAGGTAGGTAGGTAAGAAATGAACTTGTTTAGTGGGATTTTTTTTTGAGTTAGATTCTTCTTGAAGTTGCAATATTTCAAGTGATATGAGTTAATGTGTAAAAATTCAGCACAGTTGTGATGGATGTTGCTTTTTTGGGCTTAATTGAACAAGTTTTTTGTTTTAAATGCAAATGGCAGTATCCGCGCAAGGTAAAACAAATTGTTCTTACTCCTAGCAATGCGCCCCGGAATTCGGCGCCCTGTGCATTTGAACATCTTGCACATATGGTTGGGCCGGCCCTGCCCATATCGCTTATGCTTGCCTGTTAATATGTGTCTGTCTAAGTGGCTATTGTTTCAAATTCTCGTTTTGGATCGAGAAAAACACAAAACACTCTTTTTCCTTGTTCGGTTTCTTCTGTAAAATTGTTTTCTAATCAAGTTTATCGCACTTTCACAAGAATGGTTCTTTCTAAATTCTGACTGGATATTAATTTATTCGATTCAAAAAAAAAAAATATTTAACTGTTTAAAGACAATTTTTTCGAACACTTTTTCACATATTATTTATTAATTATTTTGGAATTATCCGGGCGGAACTCTTCATATCGTTTAGTACTGCATACTTTCTCTATCGGTGTCACTAACGAGTTCTTCCATGGTTTTGGGAATGTCTTTATCTCTAACGATTTATTAATGATCTGATCATTAATAACGCTTTTTTTGCGATGGAAGGTGGAAACCTTGCAGAGGCACCAATGGCTGGTCCGAGCATATTGTAGTTGTCAAGAAATTTCCCTGGACTCATATATGCATAATCAACTTTGTTTTTCATTTCCTTTAGAACTATATTTACATCTTGGTGCGTCACAAGTTGAAAATTGAAGAATAAATTTGTATCAACCACATTGTTACAGCACGGCACACAGGGAATAGAATCACTTATTGACTTTGTACTTTCAATAAATAAGTCATTAAAATTGTTGGCCATGGCTTTATTATCGCCGAGAGTTTCATTATTAAATTGAATATCTTTTATTTCACTACATTTTTCGACTTTTAGTACCTACAATAGGGTGTTTTTTTATTGAGGTATAAAACTTCTGATACGGATAGGTAACTGTCAAACTAGCTGTCATACTAATAAAGGGTTTTTTTTTAAATTTTTTGTTCAGTATACTTTGGCAAATAACCATGGAAAGACTAACACCAGAACAACGTTTACTAATCGTGGAAATTTATTTCCAAAATTCGTGCTCTTATCGCCAAACTTATAGAGCACTTCTTCCACACATGACTTTGTTCAGCCCAGCGTTTGGTGACCGAATCATCTCAAGAAATGGACCTGTGAGTTGGGCACCTCGTTCGTGTGATTTGACAGCTTTGGACTACTTTTTGTGGAGGTACGTCAAATATGTGGTCTATGCTGATAAACCAGCACCGAGTGGTTGACATTCGACGCACTTTTGACGAAGACCTGGGGTCGAATCGCGTCCTCCGCGAACGGATCGGCAATCGTACGAACAGCAATTACGTGATTCGTTATACGAACGAACGTATTGAGATTGTGTCATACGAATGCTAACGAAACGTAATTTTTTGATTTGACGTAGTAGTTGTAATAGATTAAAATTAAAATGGTAATAGTTCAAACGTCAAATAAATGTCATTCAGAAGTAAAATTCCACAAAATAAAAGTTTTTATATTGCAAATAGGTAATTTAGAGGCTTCAATGGACCCGACGTTGCTATTTTACTTAAGTTCTTCAGACGAAAGTAGTGACAACAATGAAAAAATTGTTCCCAAACAGCTAAGGGATAACAGCAACCCCCTTTCCTTACAAAGCAAAGCGTGAGATCAATTTAAAACTATTTGTGAATTTATGTACATTGGTGTATTTTATATAGATTTATTAAGCGGTTTCGGTTGAATAAAAAGCATTTCAATACGTTTTTAGGAAATTGAACTTCTGTGCTAAATTATCCACGGCAGTATCTCTTTTAGGGAGTGGAGGATACCAACACGGAGGTGATTATCTTATTGGGATGTGATTATCTTATTGGGATGTGCCAAAGCAGTGTCTCAACAATAACTTATAGTGTACTCAAAGAAATTGAGGACAAAATATGTCCTACCCACATATTGTTCCTCCCGGCAAATTAATCTAGATGTAAGGAACACTTTTTCCAAAACTATAAAATACCGGGTGGTAAGAATGTTTGATCTTTTGCAAGACGCTTTATTATATTAATTCACCCTTTTGAATTGTATTTTACTCATTGGGTGCATGGACGGTACTCATATTGGCCTGCAGCGACCAATTCAAAATGAACACATGTTTTTGAATCGCAAGGGTTTCCATAGCTTAAATGGAATGATTGTGATTTCACATGAATATATAAAATCATATCATATCAATGGTCGGAGGTCCAACAGTATTTAATTTTATGGCCAAGCTTTCCCACATTCTTATGGTTTGCCTTGGCAAGTGTTTGGAAGTAGGTTTTTAGCCAAGTTCGGGTATCCCTCATGTATTGTGCCAATACGATTTTCTGTGTGGAGTTTATTTTGTTGCAATTTGTCCTAAAAATGTGTTTTTTCAAATGCATATTTATGAATAAACATTTAAATAGATTTATTGCTATTAAACTTACATTTTTAGGGTTCCGTAGCCAAATGGCGAAAAACGTAACCCTTATAGATTCGTCATGTCTGTCTGTCTGTCCGGGAATGTCACAGCCACTTTTCTTCGAAACTACGAGGGCGGGTCAATAAGTCCGTGACTTTTTGAATTTCTGACCTCTTTACTGAAACGGCAACACTGCTCCTGTCAACAGGCATCTGTCAGTTGACTCCTGTCAAAATTTAAACTTGCTGCGTCAGTTAGTTTGTGTTTGACAGCTATTTTTATCAGACTACTCACTAATTTGAGGAGAAAATGGAAAAAAGTGAATTTCGTGTGCTTATTAAATATTATTTCTTGCGAAAAAAAACCATTACCGAGACCAAGGCTAAGCTTGAAAAATACTATGGGGACTCTGCACCATCGATTTCAATGGTAAAAAAGTGGTTTACTGAATTTCGTTGTGGCCGTACAAGCACTGAAGATGCCGAACGTCCTGGACGCCCAGTTGAGGTCTCTACACCCGAAACAAACGAAAAAATTCACGATATGGTGTTGGCCGACCGAAGATTGAAAGTGCGAGAGATTGTGGAAGCCGTAGGGATCTCGAATGGCTCAATGGTTTCAATATTGAATGATCACTTGGGCATGAGAAAGCTTTCCGCAAGATGGGTGCCGCGTTTGCTCACAGTCGACCACAAACGCAATCGTGTAACAACTTCACAGGAAGGTTTGGCGTTGTTTAATCGCAATATGGAGGAGTTTTTGCGCCGTTTTGTAACCGTGGACCAAACATGGATCCATCACAACACACCAGAGACCAAACAACAGTCAAAACAGTGGGTTTCTAAGGGTGAATCGGCGCCAAAGAAGGCCAAGGTGGGTTTGTCAGCCAATAAAGTTATGGCGACTGTTTTTTGGGATGCACGCGGGATAATCCACATTGACTACCTTCAAAAGGGAAGAACAATCAATGGGGAATATTATGCCAACTTATTGGACCGATTCAATGACGATTTGGAAAAAAACCGACCTCATTTGGCTAAGAAAAAAGTTCTTTTCCACCAAGACAATGCAAGGGTGCACACATGTGCAGTTGCCATGGCAAAAATCCATGAATTGGGCTATGAATTGCTCCCTCATCCACCTTATTCTCCAGATTTGGCTCCGAGCGACTACTTCTTGTTCCCAAACCTGAAGAAATGGCTTGGTGGAAAAAGATTTGACTCCAATGATGAAGTCATCTCGCAAACAAAGGCCTATTTTGAGGACCTCGACAAATCATTTTTTTTGGAAGGGATAAAAAAATTGGAGAAGCGTTGGACAAAGTGTATAGAGCTCAAGGGAGACTACGTTGAAAAATAAAATTATTTTTTTATCAAAAAATCTGTGTTTTATTCCAAAAGTCACGGACTTATTGACCCGCCCTCGTATAAGAGCTATACTTTTGAAACTTGGTAAGTAGATGTATTCTGTGAACCGCATTAAGATGTTCACATAAAAATATAAAAAAAAAAAAAAAAATTTTGGGTGTGTACTTAGAACTGAAACTCAAATTTTTTTTTTCATCAAACCCATAAATGTGGGGTATCTATGGATAGGTCTTTAAAAATGATATCGAGGTTTCTAATATCATTTTTTTCTAAACTGAATAGTATGCGCGAGAGACACTTCCAAAGTGGTAAAATGTTGTCCCCCCCCCCCCCCCCCCTCTCTAACTTCTAAAATAAGGGAATGATAAAACTAAAAAAAATATATGATGTACATTACCATGCAAACTTCCAACGAAAATTGGTTTGAACGAGATCCAGCAAGTAGTTTTTTTTTAATACGTCAAAAATCGTAAACCGCAATTTACCTTTCATTAAATCAACTCATATATAAAAAAAAAAAAATGTAATTCCATAAACATAAACCTTATGCGTAAACCGTGAACCATTATTTTCTAATAATAAATCTGTAATAGGTGCCTAAGTAAATAATAATTATAATTCGCGCGGAACCCTTCATGAGCGAGTCCGACTCGCACTTGGCCGGTTTTTCTTTACTATTTTTCCCACAACACAAATTACGAACACTAAAAACCAATCGAATGACATTAAGATTGAACGTATACGTTTAGGCATCCGTTCAGCCAGGTGGTGATACCAAATTACGATTACGGATATACGTTCACGTATGCGATAATGCCAAATACACATTTTACGAAAACGAGTAACTCGTTCACGGAGGACGCGATTCGACCCCTGGTATGCTCGAAAAAGTGGAGCAAAATTTTACCGACAGGAGGCGTTCATAAGGCACAGTCGCGGAGGCCATATGCCCGAAATTATTTTTAAACATTAAATGCCATGAAATTTGTGAGCTAGGCCAAACTTTGATCATTCCATTAAGTTTGTTGTTTTATTTTTAAAAAAAAAATTGTATGCCTCTATAAAAAACATCCTATACCTACATATATTTTTAATTTTTTCGACATGGACCTTTGATCAGTTGAACACTGAACTTTGTGTTTAATAAATAATTCTATGCATTTTTTAATTTCACGTTTGTACCAACTTATTTATCACTAATGTGTAATCTCGCCAATTAACTTCCGTAGTGCACAAAACCGCTTTAGCGTGTTTTCGAATTTTTAGTATTCTTAACGATTAAAGCCATTCATTGAACCATTTAGAATTGTCGTGTTTATGTAATTCGTGAAACTTGAAATGTTTTCTTTCTTTTGGAACTATCGACTTGTTTCGGTGTTGTTTGTTTGAAAAAAAAAACGTTTAAAAATGGCAAACAAAATGATTTCACTCTCCCGTTGGTTGGTTTGGTTTAACAGCTTTTGGTTTAGGCCGCGGAGCTTATTTTGTACATCTTCGTTCGAATGTTTGGTTTAATTGAAGAATAGAATTTTTTCCCAAACTGTATTTCTGTTGTCTTTTTTTTGCGTTATAACAAAGTTTCAAGTTTTAAACGTTTTAGGAATTTTTAGCTTCATTTATTAACTTTATTTTTCAGAATTGGTGGCAAGTTTTATTTCCAAGTGGCAACCATTGTCGTATTTCGTCCATTATTGAAGCCGCGTCAAAAGTTATCGTCTGGGAAAATATTACCAAGACTGCCGCAAGAATCGATACTTCGTCAACCTCATTTCGTATCCCTATTAATGACCTTCGGCAGTCGAAATATAACACAACCTATATCTCGAATGACTCCCTAACTACTGCTACTGCTTATCGTCAAAGATGCGAACTGATCATCTTAATCAAATTTGGGTTAAATTCTTCTATGGGCTAGAGCCAATGAATGAGAAAAACGACGATGTTATGCTCTAGAGTCTAGATGTCCCTAGTCGTTATGCCATGTCTAGAGTCTAGACTAAAGGGATCATAACCCTCCCCCCTATCCAACGTAGGTACTGTGTGAACGTCTTAAACCGTTTTGCAACACACTTATCGGCACGTACCCGTGTGGCTTCCGGCCAGGCAGATCGACTATAGACCAAATTTTTACACTGAGGCAAATCCTGGAAAAGACCAACGAATTTCAAGTCGAGACACACCACCTATTCATCGACTTCAAAGCCGCGTATGATATAGTATACATCGTCAGGAGCTCTATATGGCGATGGCCGAATTCGAAATCCCGGCAAAACTGATTCAGATGTGTCGCGTGACTCTGGAAAACACGCGGTGCAACGTGCACTTTGGAAATAGTTCCTCCGAACTATTTCAAACATGCACCGGATTTCGGCAAGGGGACGCGCTATCATGCGATTTCTTCAATCTCGTACTGGAGCAGATAGTGCGCAGGGCAGGTGTCAACACGGAAGGCACTATCTTCAGCAGGTCCGTTCAGCTGCTGGGTTATGCGGACGATATTGACATCATCGGCCGATCACAGCGCTCCGTGATAGAAGCTTTTACGGCGATTGAAGAACAGGCGAAATCTGAGGACAAGACTAAATACATGCTATCAACAAACAAACAAACATCTGTCCGCCGCCTAGGACAAAACATCACTATTGATAGCAACAATTTCGAGGTAGTTAAGGAGTTCTTCTACCTCGGAGTAAACATGAACTCCACGAATGACACCTTAGTGGAGATCCGGCGAAGAATAACCCTAGGAAACCGCTGCTACTTCGGTTTGGCAAAACAACTGGGTTCAAAATTCCTAACTCGGAGGACGAAATGTATGCTTTATAAAACCCTTATCCTGCCAGCTCTGCTTTATGGCGCCGAGTGCTGGACGATAAGCAGAAAGGGAGAGCTGATACTGGGCTCCTTCGAAAGAAAAATTCTTCCGCGGATTTGTGGTCCTGTGTGCGAGGAAGGCGAATGGAGGAGAAGATACAACCGCGAACTCTATGAGCTGTACCAAGATGTGGATGTAGTCCAAAAAGCCAAAATACGTCGACTACATTGGCTCGGCCACATCGAGCGAATGGACAATAATGCTCCAGCTAAGAGGATCTTCGAATCCCAGCCGCCAGGTTCGAGAAGGCAAGGCGGATGCCAGAGCGCTTGGTCTGGACAACTGGAAGCAGCGTGCCCGGGATCGTAGAGGATGGAAGGCTGCTGTGTCTCAGGCAGAGACTCTTCACGGGTCGAGAGCCCGTTAAGTAAGTAAGTAAGTAAGTAACCCCCCCCCCCCCCCCCCCACTTCGCTGCATCTCTATCGGTCCGCCTGTGGGGTTCCCTGGCTTGACCTCAAAAAGTATTGGCAGGCCTCTCGAATTCAAATGACTTCGTCGCTGAGGTCAATCAAACGCTGGCGCTGGTGTTGTGGCATTTGTGTAATCCTGGATTTTTAAAGCCTGCCTCTTTCGCGATTGTAGAGAACCGGTGATTGCCTTTTTGACTGGGTTCCTATGATCTTTTTTTCGAACATGACAGTCCCTTGATGTGAAGGGTTCCTAGGATCTTGGAATTTCTTATTCGACCAAGCGTTGTTACTTCAGCTGTCATTTTGCCTTCATACTTTTTGTACGCTGTTCATCGTTGTGAACCGTATGTGAGCGCCGGGCGCACAACTGCGGTGTAAAGCAATCCTTTCATCTTAGGAAGTATTTTTCAGTCACACAAGATGGCTGAGTTTTCCCGGCAAATTTAATTGCATTTTCAGAGCAAAGAGGTACTTTACTCTTAAGCAAGTCCTCTTCTCATCATCATCATGTTAGACCGAGATTGAGTAAGTACTGCTCTCGCCAATGGATTACAAAGACTTGTCGCTGACCTTTGTCTATTTTATTGACACTACCATGGGAGATGTCGAAGGAATTAAACGAAGTAATTGCAAGGTCGTCCTCCTAGGCAGGCAGCTAATGCTCACTATCTGTCAGTGCATTTGTCAACTGTCAGAACAAACAATTTTTGGAAGTCGCTCTTGACAAACGAATACAATTTAAAAGTAGAAGCAATACATATATGAAAGCATCTCGGCACACTCGCTTAGCGTTATGGGTTCACTTGTCCTCAGAGAAGAATTTAAAGAAACTGTATGTGTGTACATAAACACATTTCCTTTAAACAGTGTTATGTTATTCGTTATTGTAGACGTTTATGAGAGATTTATACAAAATTCCTAATGAGGCTTTGTTATAATTAGGTCTGGCCTCGTACTTTTTGCATCGAAATTCGAAGGTTATCAAATTTCGAAGAGTGGGGCTAGACGTCTCTCAGAAATAATTAAAATTACAAACAAGCAAAGGAACGCGTCTTCTACTGTGGACTCTTTCTTTTAAAAAAAATCTACAAAATCTTATTGTATAGGAACCGAATTCAATCATTTTGACAGATGCACTATTTTTTATGTCGGTATGTAAATATTAAATAACTTTTAAAACAACCTTTTTGAAGATATGAAGTATTTTTTATTTAATTTTATCCTTTACAATTTATTTGGACTAGTTTTTGAATAAAACATCAATCAAGTGGGCGCCTCTATTGACTAAAGCAAAAAGTGCCTTTTTTGGTGCGTTTTCCATCACTCTCACGTCAATCTGTTGATAAATGTCAAAGTTATTTAATGTTAATTTACTGACATAAAAGATGACGCACATTGTAACTTTGACTGTATTATGGTGGAAACAGAACAACACTTCAACTCCGACTTCGACTCAGCGTTTGAAGTCGAGTATTGAAAAATGCAACTTCGAAAGCGGAACAAAAAATGGTTGTAAACAAAAGGGAAAATTATGTCAAAATGCAAACAAGAGAAAAAATGCGCTCAAAATACTTATATTTGCATGTTGGGAAAATTGAAAACATCGCCGTAAGGTTGGTGGGATTTGCACTTCAACTTTGCCTTAAGGATTTAGGTCAAACGTTAAAGTCGAAGTTGAGGTTGAGGTGCTAATGCGTTCCATCCCATTAAAGCCCCATTTAGACGATCACTTCAGTTTCAGTTGAGCTATCAGTTAAGATTTCAGTTAACCTGATGTCTAAATGCAACAATTGGATGGTTTATTTGAAACTGAAACTGATGGAATTCCCATAAGTTGTCAGTTCAGTTAACTGTTAAACTGTTGTGTAAATACGTTTCAGTTCGGATAGCGCTCCGTGTGGTGTTGATTTTGTTGATAGACCAAAGCAAATTGCCGTACGGGCATAACACCTGCAGTAATTTGTTTTGCAAAGTCAGCGTGCGTCTTCACTTCACGGCTCTGCTTAGGTTTGTGTTTTTTTTATGTTTGTGATTTTGTAGTGGATGTGAGCAACATCCGTGGGTTGAGGAAAATTTTTTTTTCATTATACGCCCATGTCTCTCTCAATAAACCATCTGTTTTGGCACTAAGTGAAACACAGGTTAGCGTCGGCTCCGATTTAATGGAGTTTAGTCTACCTGGTTACAACTTAGTGCCATTATTCTTCCACCATCGCGGTCTCGCCGTTTATATACGTAGTGACGTAGCCTATCAACTTCAGCCTCAATATGGCCAATGTTCCAATCCAGAATTTAATTTCATTTGGCTAAAATTCCATGTCCGTAGGCAATTAATCCACTACTGTTTTATTTACAGAAGCCCAAATTTGGACAGACATTCAACTTATAATGAATTAGATGCCCTGTCTGATTCCATCACAAGAATTGTGACCCTTCACCCTCGTACTGAAATCGTCATTGCGGGCGATTTCAATATACACAATTCAAGTTGGCTTCGACATTCTGGCCAGACAACACCCGAAGGAAGGTACATCGAGATCTTTGCTCAGGTAAATAACCTGACTCAGCTTGTAAATGAGCCGACACGAATACCGGACATTAGCAGTCAAACTGCCAACACACTGGACTTGTTTCTTACCTCTCACCCCGATAAAGTCGGCTTAAACGTATTATCGCCTCTAGGTTCGTCAGACCATTGTATTATATCAGCTCAATTCTCGTACTCCAACCACATTGTTAAAGAACAAACTCCCAAAAGAACGGTATGGCAATACGAGAAAGCCAATTGGGAAAAACTTAACGGTTTCTTTAAGAGTTTTAACTGGTCGCTGTGCTTCCTCGACAGTGACGTGGATGCTGCTGCTGATATGGTATCAAACATAATTCACCTGGGTATGAAGTCTTACATCCCTAACAGGATAGAAAGTATCAAACCCAAGGTAAACGCGTGGTATGACTCGAGCTGCAAAGAGGCTATCAGGTTAAAAGAGGTAAGCTTTCGGTCATTTAAAGCCAACCCATCTGAGGAAGGCGAAAAAAGTTTAAACGAGCCAGAAATGATTGCAATGCCCACATTAATCGTGTCAAATTCTCCTATGATCATTTGTTAAAAACATCAAGAATTCGGCCTCATCATCTATCCCGACACTCATTTACAATGACATTCCTGTCAGTTCTATAGAAAAGGTATATATAATCTGCTTGCTGCTCACTTTGCAGTCAGCTCAACGCTCCCAGATTGTGCTTTGTCTCCCCCTGTACTCGAGCGCGTAGAATACTCCATGGGACCAATCCACTTCCGCACTCGTACAGTGGCTAGAGTACTTCGAGATATTGACATACACAAATCCGCTGGTCCAGATGGTATTTCTGAAGAGGTCTTCTTCTACGCTGGCAAAACCACTGCGTAAGCTTTTCTATCTGTCCTATTCTTCAGGGCTCTTCCCGGGAAAATGGAAAACAGCATTTCTCCAGCCTGTACCAAAAAAAGGCAAGTCTTCTTCTCCCTCCTCCTACCGACCAATTGCACTTACGTCCCTTCTTTCTAAGGTCATGGAAACGCTGATAAACCGTCAGCTAATGAAATATCTTGAATCGCGAAAACTTCTTAATGACCGGCAATATGGTTTTCGCAGCAACAGGTCTACTGGTGATGTGATGACATATCTAACCGAAAAGTGGAACCAGTCTCCTCACTAAAGTAAGATTGTTGCGCTTGAAATTTCAAAGGCATTTGACAGAGTTTGGTATCAAGCTCTCTTGTCGAAAATGCGTGCATTTGGAATCGATGATACTCTTCTTCAATGGATTAGAAATTACCTTTCGGACCGTTCAATTCAAGTTGTTTTGGACTGTTTCAAGTCTGCAACTCACCAAATAAATGCTGGTGTCCCCCAAGGCTCCGTTCTGTTCCCGACTCTCTTTCTCATTTTTATAAATGATCTCCTGTCTGTTACTTCTAATCCAATCCATTCCTTTGCTGATGACAGTACCCTCAGCTTTTCATACTCGTTTCCTGGGTCACGTCCCACTTCTTAGGGTGTGGAACTGGAACGGCAACGTATGTTAATCTCATTGAATTCCGATCTTAACAGCATAACTCAGTGGGGTACAACCAATAGAGTGGAATTTAATGCTTCCAAAACACAATGCTGTCTCCTGTCATTAAAGCAAAACCCACACACACTGCCATTATCCATGAATGGCACTTGCATCGCTGAAACCGAAAGACTTTCCATTCTCGGTATGTTAATGACAATCTTCGTTGGAATGGCCACATATTCGATGTCGCCAAGAACGCCGCGAAATGTCTAGGCTTCCTTAAGCGTTGTAAGAAATATTTCACCCCTTCTGATCTGGCTACAATTTATAAGGCGTTTATTCGCCCGAAACTGGAGTACAACGCTCATACAACCAATAACTTATTTGGAGCTACTTGACAGGATCCAAAAACGCGCGATAAAACTCATTGGCGACCGAGACATTGCGAGATCGATTGACTCTCTTAGTCATCGTCGTAATGTCTCATGTCTTTCGTTATTTCCACCATAAGTGCTCAAACGAAATAGCCAGTTGCATTCCACCTCTAGAACATTTCAACCGCAATACCCGCCATGCCAGGAATGTGCATCAGTTTACTCTTAAGCCTGTATTCGGACGTACAGTGAAATACAATCCTACACATTATGATTTACAAACATTTAAAACCAACGTGCATCAAAAAATCCCTTTAGTGCGTGTCCATTATAAAAAAAAAAAAAAGTTGTCAGTTCAGTGGTCATTTCAATTGCAGTTGGCGGTGAATAAACATTTTCGAGTTCCTGTTTTTTTTCTTTCAATATGTCGAAACGGAGTGATAATATGGTCCATTTCATTGAAATTTATTGCTCGTGTCCATGTTTGTGGAAGAAAAGAGACCCTTTTTATCACAATTCAGTGAAAAGAGAAGCAGCATACAATATGTTGCTGCAAAAAAGAAAACAAGTGCATACGGAAGCGACGAGGGCAAAGGTCAGGGCAAAGGTTAACAGCATTCGTTCGGAAGAATCGGAAGGTTGCACTTAATCTTTCGTGAGGTGATATGCCTTCTATCATATTGGTATCTTGTTTTTTTTATAATTGGAGTCACTAGTTGCAATAGCTCCAAATATACGCTTTCACTCATACGTAAAACGTTTGACCAATCACCATGTTCGAACCTCAATTCGCTCATTAAATTTAAGTGCGATATGGTTCGTCTTTTTAGGTACCAATCTTTGCTCCATTTCTTTCTTCTTCTTTGTGATTTATTAAGCGACAAAACTATAGCTATTGCAATCGCCCATTACGCAATGTATTTCTTCTGACTTTCGACAAGTAAAATGAAAGCTCATCAACTGAACACCGGACTGACGTCTAAATGCACTGTATTTTTTAATTCAACTGACAACTGAACTGATAACTGATCGTCTAAAAGGGCCTTAAAAAGCATTGGTTCTAAAACGTATGGTCTAAAACGTCAAAGTTAAAGTCGGAGTTGAAGTGTTAATCTGTTTCTACCATAAGGTTTACTCTTGATGGAATAACCGTTTTCATGTAAGGCGGGTTTTAAAACAAGGGGAGGGAGTTAAAATTGTCGCAGGTTTTTTTGATATGTGCGTAGTAAGAGTGCAGTCAAATACAACAAATGAAAATATGTAGTTTTGCTTTCGGGGAGAATTTTACAGTGCTCAGTTGAAAGTCTTAAAATGACCAAAACTTAAAATATTACAACGCCTTTCAAGGTGTGTGTGCGTACCCTGCCAAAACAAAGATTTTTTACGAAAAGTTTGTCCTTTTTCATCAAAGACAGTGAAAATAAGATAAAAATAAACTTCCCCATGCCAATTTTATCCCAAGAAATTTCTTTGGGCTGATTTATGAAAACTGTCAAATGCCTGTAAATTACTTTGGTGTTTGTTGTTGATTATCGTGACTTTGTTTATGTTTTTCTCTGTCTGTCTTATATATATTTTTGACATACGGGAATTGGGTAACTTTGTTGATTACCGCGCTCCCGTGCGTGTTCGTATTTTGTTCACTTTCGAAGATAACAATATCCCCACTCTTTGAATTTTTTTCGAAATTAGGTGCAGAAAATGAGCGAACACAGCTACAGTATCTAGAAGTGGAAACAGTAAAACCATAATCAGATTTATAAATTTTAACACATTTCTAAGTAGAATTTCTGCGATTAGTACTCTCCGCTTAAGTGGCTATGGGGCTATGGTTTCGGTGACAGCGATGTGCTTAAATTTTGAAATGCAAGCATTCTCTATGTTGTGAATGTGATTTGGGTGCATTTAGGGAGTTCGCGCGCCATCTTGAATTGGAACCAATTTTTTGGAATTCGTATTTAGCGTTGTTTTGATTATAGATTAGAATAAATTGAATTTATAAAATAATGAAACTTTCTCGTTTTTCTAAGAAAAGCGAAGAGGCGCTTCAATCATGAACAGCTTAAGTTTACAGCACTTACCACTTTAAAACCAAATACCTGCCATCTGATGCGAGCAAAAGCGGGACAATCACAAAGAAAATGTTCCATTGGAGGTATCGCTTAAGCCTAGCACCTTAAGATGCTTGACATAAGCGTAGTGGCCCATAAGAACGTCAGTATTTTGTCTGCAGTATTTTCTGTTGAGAGACAACAAGAATGCCGCAGATTTTGTACAGACGTCGACAAGAATTCGATTGGTCCGTGTGCATATGCACCCAGGAAAGTTTTACCTTCTGCGATTGTGTTCATATGTAACCCAACCGCCAATTGAAGCCCTGATCGAGAACGCAGGCAGACATAAAGCTGGTTTAGGTCCTCAGTGGTCTGCCCTGTGTAGCAAATTCATCTGAGATCTCGTTTCATGTGATCCTGTTTCGACCCTGGACCGAGACACGAGTGGAACAGAGCACTGAACAGAGCGTTCTGATTTGTTTATGAAACACTTTTGAGCGTTGATATATCATTAGATTAGAAATCATGGGCCATGTTCTGCATTCCACTTTTTGTGAATTTGCAAGGTGAAAGTGAATTTGTGTGTTCTGCATTTCAATCGAAATGAAATTTGTGAATTGAAGCAAATCTGTAGGGAGTTACGAATGGTTCAAGTACGAATCGAGCATTTTTTACTTCAAAGCAAACATTGTGTTTGTTTAGGATTTTGACAGTTCGAAAGTGAATTCGAAAAAATTTAAAACGATCGAAATGCATAACACCAAATTTCATTCCGAGTGAAATTGAAAAGTGAATTAAATTCGATTTCGATCGAAATGCAGAACATGGGTGCATGTTTATTTTTTAAACAACAATGATTTAGTTAAATTTTATTACTTTCTACACCAGAAAACGTATCTTTAATTGTTTTTGATTTAGTTTTCTTTATTTTTCCTGCTATCAGTCGTCTTTGGTTGTATTCAGTTTTTTACTCAGTCAATTTCTTCTGAGCTCATAGAGCACGCTTTGATCAGGTTCTGAACGAAAAAATAAACACAGTTTGAATGCTCAGATGTGTCAGAACTAAAACAGAAGCACGAACTTTTTTTTGACAACTCAGGCTCTGCTGTGAACTAAAAAGAAAAACGCCAAATGAATTTAGCCGTTCGACGAATACAGAGATCCCATCGAGAATTCGCGAATTCTTGTAAAGCGCGCACTCGATTCTACCAACTAGATTTTGGAGCGCAGTCTCGCAAGATTTCCCGCGTTGATGGGCATGCTGCATCTGACATAGTGCAATCGCAAAGCAGTTTTGCGCACATGAAGCTTGACCAGCATTTGACTTTGGTGTACCTTACCTTTGAAAGCGTTACAAGAGGATAACTCCATATTTATCACTAGTTGTCTTAGGCTGGCTTCCACGTTGTTTCGTTCAATTCCGTTAAGACAACACCGGGCTTGTTCCTTAACCTACATCATTCACTGAAAAATTGGACCTTTTGCTAGATTAGTTGCTTCGCAATTTGTTGCGGAATTCGTTGGCTGGGTGGGAAGTGTCGTGACTTTTAAAATGTACAACAAAGGCAGCAGTCCTATTTTGAGGATGTAGCTAGTTGCATTTTCTGGTAACATGAAGATTTTTTTGATTAAGTATCTCAGCAACTTCATCGTATTGACGAAAACCTCATATCTACCCTGCGTAGCACATAAAATACCATGCTACCGCTTCGTATACTTTGTGTTTTGCGCTTGATAGAATGTCCCTTTTGCCGAGCAGATTTTTCCATTGGCAATTTATTGCCTTTTTTGGCTGCTTCAATTTTTCATGTAGATGTTTTTTTAATACAACGGCCTGAGCACCTGCATATGAAGCCGAACGCCAGCGGGTGTATGAGTCAAAGAGTTGTCCAGAGTTTTTAGTAGTAGGAAGGAGCACTGATAATAGTATGTACCTGTGTGACACTCTTCGCGGCTTAAAGGGTTTTAAATTCTACACACCTCTTCGACTCACATGCAGGTATATGTATGTACAAGGTGGGCCAAAAGAAATTACCCTATTGGAAGATGCTGTTATTTTTGCAAATGGCCGCCAATGTCTAATCGGTTTTGACATTTGTGGACTAGACAGATGTAGAATACAAGTGAACAAGCCATGGAGCGATACACTCCCCAAGAACGCGGAATAATCGTGTCTATTTTTTTGCGTAACAATTCGTCTATAGTGTTGGCGCTGCGCGAATTCCGTCGCCGATTCCACGGCCGTCCGAAACCGACTGCGCAAACACTGCGACGTTCGGCCACCAACCTTGAAGAGTATGGGACCACACGAGACGTTGCCAAGAGTGGCCGTCCCCGGAACGCCCGTTGTGCCGAGAATATCGCCGCTGTTGACGAGGATGTCCAGCTGTCGCCGAAAACATCGACCAGACGCCGTGCCTCGCAATTAGCCATCAGCCGGTCGTCCCTAATGCGAATTTTGGTCAAAGACTTGCGCATGTTCCCGTACAAAGTCCAGTCCGTGCATCAGCTGCTGCCTGTCGACGGCCAAACGCGTGTAACCTACGCCCAAGCCATCCTCAATCTCGAGGACGAAGTGGACGATTTTTCGACCAAAATCATAATGAGGGATGATGCTCATTTCCACCTCAGCGGGTACGTGAACAAGCAAAACTGTCGCTTCTGGGGTACCGAAAATCCACGAGTAATGCACGAGGAGCCATTACACCCGCTCAAAGTTACTGCATGGTGCGCTGTTCACGCTGGAGGAGTCATCGAAAATTTTTTTTTCGATAACGCCGCTGGTCAAACGACAACAGTGGACGGTGCGCGTAATAGGGCCATGTTAACCGAGTTTTTTCTACCGCAATTAGACGAATTAGGACTGGAGGACATTTGGTTCCAACAGGACGGAGCTACGGCACACACTGCGCGAGCCACAACCGATATTCTGAAGGCGGCGTTCCCGGGTCGCTTCATCTCTCGTTTTGGCGATTTGCACTGGCCCGCAAGATCGCCCGATTTAACCGTTCCAGACTTTTTTTGAAGTCTTGTGTTTACGTGAACAAGCCCGGGACCCTAGAAGCCCTCAAGGACAACATTCGACACGAGTGCGAGAATCTGTCGCCCGAAGTTCTCGCCGAAGTGATGAAAAATGCCATAAAACGAGCCCGTATGGCAATCAATTGTGACGGCGCCCATTTGGCCGATATCATCTTCTCGACTTGACCAATAAAATTCTAAAGGTGCAAATAAACATAATCAAAAAACAGAATTGAAGTTTTTCATTTAGAAAAAAAATGAGAGCCAAACAACATCGGATGACTTCTTTTGGCCCATCTTGTATATTCTTTCAAAAAGTGAAATAAGGCAAATCGATAAAATTTGGCTTTAGACACCACGGATACTCCCATTTCTGCTCTACGGCCCCGAGTGCTGTAATAAGCAGGAAAGGCGAGCTAATTTCGGTTTTCTTTCGAAAGAAAAATTCTCCGTCGGATATTCGGTTCTGTGTGCGAGTAGGGCAAATGGATGAGCAAATATAACCGCAAACTCTATGAACTGTACCAAAATGTGGATGTACTCCAATAAGCTAAAATACGTCGATTGGCTCGGCCACATCGAGCGAATGGGAAATAATGCTCCAGCGAAGAGGATCTTCGACTCCCAGGTTTGAGACGACAAGGAAGAACTAACCTCCGTTTTAAAGGCCAAGCCGTCGCGGATGCCAGTGCGCTTGGTCTGGAAAACTGGAAGCAGCGTGCTCGGGATCGCGAAGAATGGAACTCTGCAGTGTCAGGGCAGAGACTCTCCACGGCTCGGGAGCCCATTAAGTAAATTAAGTAACACACTTTTCACTTGCTCCACGAATTACAGACTGCGTTTTTTTTTTTTTTTTTTTTTTTTGTGGTTCAGTGATGTTCTCAGCTGTCAAATTTTACCTGCACGTTAGATAGGCCAAAAACTAATGCCACAATTTTTTGTCCATGAAAATAACAATTAATTTGCTTATTATCAACCATTTAACGCAAAGTGGCTGGATACTCATAACTGGCCGGGTACTGTACACCTGGACAGCAATAAAAAATATTTTTGCAAATTTTGTTGTTTTTCTGATTTAAAAAATGCATTAGTCTATAGAAAACCTCGATTTATTCGATTGATCGGCAGTGTAGAAGGTTCACTTATTTCAGTGTCCGGATACTAAATCAAATTGCAGTTTTTTTTAAAAAACATAATTGAAACTACGCACAGTTATTCTATTGTTATTAGTAGTACCATGTAATATTATTAAAAAAAAACTATCTATCTACACTTTAAGAAACACTACAACTATTTGCTGTAGCCTAAATGGTAAGAACATGAAATAAAGTTGAGGTTAAGAAATGTCCCAACTGCCCGGATTTTAAACTAATCTTTACCTTAATCGATACGTTACATCTGTTATCAATATGAAGCACTTAAAAAGTTTCAAAGATGTCGACAAATCCCGGATCCCGTCAACAATAATCCACTTCCAGAATCCCCCTCTCAATTGAACTGTACATAAAAAAGGAAAATGCGCGTTGTTTCGGTGAATAAAAAAATCAACCAACTCAAATGCTAATGGTTGGCCCGCATTTTGTCAACTTCGTGAACTTATTTAACAATTAACAAAAACTCGAGTACAATTACAATATTCGCTCGTTTAATAGAAATCCCCTTTGGCCAGGGGTAGGTTATCCGATTCCCACCACCATTCCACCACCACCAACCGAACGGCTTTAATAAAATTATTTCCAAACCAGTAGGCATTGTTTGAAACTTACCATACAACTCCGAATGCACCGTAACCAATTGGACGATCTGGCTGGACATCTAATGGAACGGCTGGAGGTTGATAATATGGCGCTGCAGCGGCCAATATGGCACCCTGAGGTGCTCCACCGGCGGCACCGCCTTGTACCAATGACATTGAAACACTCATTGAAACCCGGGATTGCTTAGTGGGGCCACCAACGACCGCCATCAGCAATATTCCATACAAATTTAAAACACAATTTAGGTTAAAACTTTTTCTTGCCTTTCTATATTTCTATTACACAAAAATTGCACTTAAAAAAAAAAATAACTTTCCACTTTTCACTAAAATGCCAATGGAGGAGTAGGAAACTCAACTCAAACTTCATAAACTAACACTTGACAAGACGATTTTTACAACAAAAACGGCTATCGGTAGATAGCTTCCTCCTTGTGAAAAGGGACGCACACACTAATCAAGAAAAGAAAATGACTTCCTGCTATCGCACACTGAAGCGGAGAACTCACAAAATTAGATAAATACCAAGGAGTTGTAAAATAAACTTTTTGCACCGGTAGTTTTGACGGTCAGTGTCCCGTTTTTTAGCAGCGCGTCGTCTTCTGTTCTACGTACGGAGAGCGAATGGTCCTGTATTCCTGTTACTGTTACAAGAAAAATGTTCCGTCTCAGAATCTCTCACCGACTAAAATTACACACAACACACACTTTCAAGCAAAATGTAACAGAAATTGAAAAGAGCGCGCGCCCCTGTATTTGGAGACTTCTTTGTTTGTTTTTTGTTTGATTGCGCGTTCTCACTCTTCGCTTCGTCGTCGGTACTGTTTTAAGAAAAGATGACGTCTAAACTGATAAATTCTCCTCAGGAATGACATATGCCAACGATATTACACAAATCATGTGGCTTTGTGTAAATTAAAATTTAAATACAAAAACAATCGCGGAAGAAAAAAACACTCCTCCTCCTTTGTTCACCACCGTTGGCGCTCTTCTGGGGCGTGTAGAGTTCGTCACTGCACTTTTTTTTCATGAAATTATTTCCTTTTCTCCACCAACAACTTTAATATGACAGAAAAATAAACGCTTTTCTCAGTTATTTCCGCAGAGGAGAAAAAAGGACAATGACATTATCAAAAAAAAACTATTTCTTTTGTTCTCTTCTTGAAGAGAACTGATTTATAAACAAAAATTAAACAACTCTCTTGCTGTCTTTTAGTTTCAAACACTTGGCTGACATTTATAGATTCTCGTGAAAATTTACATCAATTGACGCGTGCTTATTTCCTCATTTTACTTCAGTGGTCAGTAATTTTAAAAAAGAAGAACCCTCACAGAACACCGTTTATATAAACTAATCATGAACCGCAGTTTTTTTTATTCACAATTTGATTAGTTTTTTACTTTGCTTCCGACGCGACAGTGAGTGATTGGTTGTGCAGTAGGGCGACAAAAAATTCCGTTTAATTAAAACTATAAATTCGTCCTACGATGTGCGTAGCGAAAAGACGAAGGAAACGACAATCATTTCTGTTGGGGCGTATGTACGCATCGTGTTTTTCTTGCGGTTCTAGATTAATTTTCCGTTTCTTTGTATGTTTTCCCCCATTCTTTCTGCTTCGTCTATCAGCTGCTACTACTGCACTTCTGCACAGACTGTGCTAAACTCAAACACTGAACGAGAGAATTTTCGGAAGAGAGATAGGACGATGTTTGATTTTTTTTGTGCCGATGGTGGGGCTTTCTATTTATCGTATGTCGCATGTGGATTGGATAGAGAGAGACAATTTGTGCCGTTCCAGTATAGAGATGCGAGAATGATTTTGTTTGGTAATAGATTGGGCCGCAAATGTAGTAAATGTGTTGAAGTATATTTAATACTATGTACCTATTTCTATTACTGGCTTAATGAACTGGAAAAAATGAGACATTAGTTTTCAAATAGATAGTAACAACAGATCCACACTTCAAAGAAGAATTAAATTATAGCATCTAAATATGTACGGCAAGAAAATCGCAACTTAAAAATATAAAGTTGACCTGGATAGGACAAGCGACCAAAGAAAGAAGTCATAAATCATAATCCCGCATTTAATACTGGGAGTTAGGAAATAACATTGTGTTATATTCCAAGATGTAATATTAGGTAAGGAAAAGTGTCAAATTTCCAAAATCGAGAAAGAACCCTCTTATTTCAGAGAAAAGTACCCGAAGCATCTTTTTTTGCTGTGAAGTTCATAGGATATCATTTGACAATTTTCTTTCTCTTACTTGCCGAAACTCTGTGTGAAGACAATTGAACGAAAGTACATTTTAATTGATTTCATGTTCTTACAATCTCTCAGTAGGCGCGAACATGTTTGTGTAGATTAACATGAAAGTTTGTATAAATTCACGTTTGCAAATTAGTACGCTAGCGAACTTATTTCCATTTATCAAATTTGTTACCGCTGGCGGTTCTGTATTTCACCTTGATCTCCAAACTCCTTTACTATAGTTCCAATTGACGTCTAACAATTTGACAGCTTCACTTAGAAACTGAACAGTTTTATTTATCCGTCGAAAGAAAGGGCATGGCTGCGTCATCGACACTATTGAGCTTTTCCGATTCGTAATTGCGCAGAGGAACACATTTTGCGTAGCATCCTCTTAGTTTAAAAGACAGCTTTGTTGAGCTGGAGGGTTTTTGGGGACGCTGTCAACTCCTGGGCGTTCATGTGGACCATGTTGGTAGACACCAAAAGTATTGTAGGAAAGTAGCTTATGTATTTAAATTATAGTATGTTGGATTGGTTGAGGTGGTCTAGGTATTGAGGCAAAATAAAAAGAGAGGATAGTAGGCTCCAAAGGGAACATCGAAAAGAAATACGTTGACTGCTCTCAGTTTTGGAAAAATATACGCGCTGCAAGGGGAACAACTCTTGATTAGGTACTTTAGAAGGGGACGGGCAAAGCAATCTAGTCACGTAATGGTTGGAGAACTCCGTTTAACAAATCCAAAGTTATGGGTAAGCTTTTAGGATTATCTCATCGATAAGCTAATAGAAATTTAGCTTTCTGTTGCACAATATCGCAAGAAGTGAATACACATGTGGTATAGCTTGATCGTGAAGCAGATATATTTAGAGAGGCGAATTGTTGATAAGGCAATAGACTAACATTTGGTGATGTTGAGTTCACAGTAGTTTTTGAGGTACAAAGTAAAACAAATTCTATATGCCAATTCCTTAGGTCTAGCTACAAGGAATAAATTATTAATCTGCTACTTTTATTGTTTGACTCCTCTCCCTTTTTTGAAGTTTTAGTACAATACGCTATGCGTGTCAAGTATCAGCCCTGTTGCCTGTTGTACCAGATCGTTGCTACCTTTGGGTTGTAAATTGTGCTGTGTTTGGGTTGCCAACATGTTGTAATATGTTGTGTAACAACACAGCCAGTTATTTTGGCAAGCTTTGTTGTGATAAAATAGCAACTTCCTTGCCATACAAACAAAAATGATTGAAATGAATTTCTGCACATTTTTCCGTTTGTCATATAATTTAATTGTTACTTTAGGTGAAACCATTTCGCTCTTCAGTAATATATCTAATTAGGGAAAACAGCCTCCAGATCTTGAACGTACATATCCGTTGGCAGGCGTATTTTTGGGATTTCCTCATCGAGGCAAATCCATTTCGCTGCAGAAATTTGGCAGCACTGCGTGTCGACCGACAGTTTAAACATACGATAGTGTCTCATAAGCACGGCCATAGTCGTCGAGTTCAGTGTTCAGTCAACCCTTATTACATTGTGCAGAAAACATATTATTCCGTATAACATTGAAGAATTAATGTAACAATCACGCCAAGCATTATTGATGAATTTCATGTTCTAATTGGTTTTGTAAAAGAAATGAGACAAACAATAACTAGGGAATGGCTAGACCGCAACTCCATGATATGTCACATCAAGCATAACTGGCGCTCGAAAATTCTGGATTGAGAAAAACCTAGCAGCTTCTAGAGCTTCGGTTCGACAAATCAACAGGTTCCTAGCCCCTCTTTTCACTTCTAGAAAATCTGATATAACATGCTTTCTGTATTCAAGAGCACCTTCTAATAAGGTTTATTATGGTATTGTAACTTCGTAGCGTGCATAACTTTCATAACGTTCAAAAGTTCAGCATGCCGTTTGATCTTTGAGTGAAACCAAAAATTTAATTCAAACGAAGGACACAAACCCTCAACGAAGAATAAGTTTGACTGTTACTATTGCCAAAAACACAATTGCTGTGGCGCGTGCTTCCATAACGTCCAAAGGCTTTGCGTGTGCTTTGACTATTGATTTAAACTAAAATTTCAAATAAATAAAAAAAATTGACACGAATTCTTAACGAAGAGATAGCTTGACAGTTCATACTTTCCTCTACCTTCGTGTTGACATTATAGCAACGAAACGAAGTATTACTTTTGGTTTTACGAAATATTGTTTGGAAGTTGAAGCAGAACGCAGATTTGTGATAGATTGCATTGATTCCCCATGGCTAAACTTGATGCGAACGTCAACGTGGGGCTCCAAGCGTGATTGTGTCGCCGGCATGCTTGATTCAACCTTCGCCTTGACACATGACACTTTACAGTAATGTTACGAAACATTACGTTCTGGATTTACGAATGTTATTTGGAGGCTAAAGCAGAATACAACTTTGCGATAGGTCACACTGATTTAATATGGTTAAAACCTGAATGTGTTCCAGGTATAATGTCAAAAACTCTTGAATTTACAATGTGGACATGACTTGGCATTGTGACGTCGGGATGATAAATTTTGCTTAGTACCAATATTCAAAGCTTGACACATGATGCTTTACAGCAACGTTTAGTAATGCAACTTTGCGATAGGTCGCACGGATTTCATATGGTTAAACTTAATGAGGTCTATCAACGCGATGCTGTGAAATCTGATTGTATTTCAGGCATAAGATTCTAAGGCCGCTTTCGAGAAATGATCACAAATCTCTCGAATTTACAATACGGGCGTGACTTGGCATTGTGACGTTGGAATGATAAATTTCCAACATTCAAGCTGTATATTTGCATTTAACATTATGCTTGTTTTTGGAGAGCAACTGCCGCGGACCGGAACTTTTTTTTTGCCAAATTCTACTTTATCCGTTTAGATAGCTGAGTTGAAAGACGTTGTCACGTGCAAAAAAAATCTCCTACCACCTTTGATGGCCTACCAATTCCAACCCGAACAAAGGTTACCACCCCTATCGGGAATTTCGAGGGAAAAATGTTTCCCCCGAACATTTTTTGTTCCCGGGAACTAAATCTACCCATCGTGAATTTCCATCGGAAAGTTTTTCGCCGGGAATCAGAAAAGTACTTTCGAAAATATGTTCTAATGTTTTGTCACCATCAAGTAGACAAGATACGGGAATGCCATTTGTTGAAAAAAATTAAAAATAATAGTGTAATATGTTTAGAAGTGCGCATTTTTCAATATGTTTAGAAGTGCGCATTTTTTAATATGTTTAGAAGTGTGAATTTTTTATTAAAATTTAAAAGAGATTCACCAATCTGGTCTAGTTCACGTTGCAGTTGAAGCTCTTTTGTAAAATATCAGTGATTGTAGTTGTTTTCTGTTGGCCTTTTTGTTTCGTTTTATTTCTTCTATTTGCATTTAAATCCATAGCTCTTTCATCCGGGGGTACGCATCATCAGAATTCAAAAGCAATTCAGTTAAGTACGATTTGTCGAAATCTGAAGATAGCTCATTGGATTGCATGGTTTTTTTGATTTGCGATGATCCTGTGGTTGTTTTCTTTTTGTGAATCACCGCATTCCTCCTCATTTCGTGTGTTGATGCAAGAAGCCAATCCGAATCGCTTTGCATCTGAAGAACCTTCAACCGACACACTCATAGCACAAATGTTGATGACTGCTTCTTCGAAGGGGGAATATTTCTATTCTTTGTAAGGACCTCCCCCGGTTGCATTTTTAGCTTGAGGTTCTCGGACATCTTCTTTCTGATGTTTTTTTTTTTGTCATTCCAAACCTTAATTTGGAATTAAAAATTAAACATACGTCTAAAATATGAAACTTACCTTTTTCCACTCAAATACAGACTTCATGGATGGCCCAACAATGTTCTTTTTTTTTCTCCAAGGCTCTCCAAAAGCTGTTCACTTCCTCTTTTTTCTTTGTGTATATCGATTTGCTATATCCGGATATTTTTTCATATAATTTACTTATAATAATGTGCATCTGTTTTGTATTTGTTGCGTTTGACCTTCATCAAAGCTAACTGCATTATTTTTCTAAATATTTGTCAGAAAAAAACTTATATTGTTGCTTTTTAGCTAAAGTTCCCAAACGAAATGGTAGCGGAATATTTCGGGGAAAATTACGGCAATATTTCCATCGGATATTCATTCACTATACCTATTTTTTCCGACTGTATTTTTTGTTCCCTTTCGAAAATAGTTCACGATACCTATTTTGTGAAAAAGGGAAACATTTCGGGGGAAATATTATTCCCGATAGGGGTGTACAACAAAACTGTTCAGAACCACCTCAATTCTTATTATATTTTTAATAAATTCAATGTTGGCTAATGGAGAAAAATTTTACAACATTTTACACAACAAATCTGAAGACTAAATTTGATTCACGAAAACCTTGACCGTTAGTTTAACCGCTTTTGTAGCTTATAACTGATTTACTGTTTTTCGGTTAGATGCCCACACACCGAAATTTGGGTATTGAACGCACTCATTGCCGAAGGCACCAGCAAAATTTCAAAGTGAACGTTGCCCATAAGCTTTGAAATTCCGACTGCGAAATCGAGGGATCCCCAGACAATAAAATTCAACCGTTGCTTTATTTTGTTTATTTATTTATTAAAGTTATGTATTTAGATTTTGCTGTGCTAAATTCACATAAAGAAATATATATAAAAAAAAACAAAACAAAAACATATAATATTTAATAGTGTTATAATATACCTAGAAGCCACAAAAGACACTTGTTAGACAGATAGAAACATAAACAGAGGGCGATATCCCCACGGTCGAAATCGGGAAGCTTACTGCTGTTGCGTGGAGTTTCCATTCCAAGTGTTGTTTTCGTCATCCGAATCTTTTAGCTGATCCGATAAGCGATGAATGTTGGACCCCCCGACTCGACGATAGGCCCCACCCGTCGAATTGGCCGCTGCCAATGCCTCCTTTGAAGTGGATGGTTCGTCTTTAGTTAAGATAAATCGGTCCAGATTGCGCTTTTTGGCCCTGCAATGAAGAAAGGTAAGTACTGAAGCGATTTTGACATATTTATTATTTTATCAACTTACAAATCGTTTGCATCGATGCGCTCTTCGTTGGCACGTTTTTGTGTTCCTGTATTGGCAGGGCGGGGGTCTGCTTCACCATCATTGGGCCCGATTAAGAAATTCCTTAGATACCCAAAGACCGTCATGACCGGCGTCATTAAGGCCCAGAAAATCGTATTAAAGATGTTTACAATTCCACCAGAACGAGCTACTACTGCAGACGGGCCACTTTTCGCCTTAGTAATGACTAGGATAACGGCGCTCGGAGCAAGCCCCAGAGAGAGTAGGGTTTGTGTATCGTCTTTTGTGGTGAATTCGTGCTTTGGGAATGTTGTTGCTAGAGTAAAGTCTTTTATGCCTGTGCCCTTGATGACTTCTATCTTGACATAGGCGCGCACAGTGGCGAACGTGTCTGAGCTTTCGAACGATTGAGTGTGTGTTTCGCCATTTGGAATGCGAAATTGAATGCGTGACATGTCTAAGTTACTTGATGGATTCACAGTGCTTGGTATATTGGGTGTTGCGGATGCTGCGGGCAAAGCAGCTGGTGGTGTGAATTTGTGTGCCCTTTCCACTCGATCGCTGGCAATCTGCTCGAGGATGCGTTGCCGTGTGGCTTGATCTTCCATGCGATCGCGTTTGATGCTATCCTTGAGATCTTTCAATTCTTGTTCCTTTTGCCACTGCTGCACGTTTTGCGAAATTTTGCCATCTTTGCGACGATTGTGTTCTTTTTCGCGTGCCTGTCTGTCTTCCTGGGCTTGTTTGAGTTTTCGTCTTTCCTCGGTGAGTTGCTTAGCTCTTTCGACCTTAGCAGCTGCTTCCGCAGTGTTATCTGCTGGTGGCGGAGTCGAAGCTGTAGTTGGAGTCGAGGCTGTAGTAGGTGTGGAGGCTGTAGTGGGAATGGAGGCTGTAGTATGAGTCGGGGCTGGGTTGACAGGAGTGACAGTGGGTGCAGGGATCTCACGTGTTATTGCTGCAGGCGGTGAGGCGGAAGGGGTTGGAACAGTATCCATAGAAATCGACTCGGCAAAAGTGGATGCGCTTTCGGATGGTGGATCAGTTGTGTCTTCGGAAAATCTAGCGTAGTTAGGCGGTTGGAAACAGATAGTGTCACGGCAAACTTCTCTGTTGTCTGGAGTTGCTGAAGGATCCACAGATATTGAGATTTCTGTGTCTAGCATAGATGTTGGGAGTTCTGTAGAAGATGCAGTTGATTTAGATGAAGACGGAACGTCAACAGATTTTGGATCAGATGCAGTAGAGGATTCATCTTGTGTGGGAATCTCGTCTTTCTTATCCTCGGTCGAGGCAGTTTGAATCGGAGCTAGTGGCTCCTTATTTTGTTCTGCAGAAATAAAAGCGGCTGATGCAGATGCCCCGCTGCTGCTACCACTTTCTCCTCTTAGTTTTAAAACATTCTCGATTTTCTTTTCCAATTCATCGCTGGTGGCAATAACGCCCGTTGCTATCTCCAGCGGTGTACCATTTTTTCCAATGAAAAACAACGATGGAAGCGGTACAATTTGATCTGTAAACAAAAAGAATAATGTTTTCACTAAAATAGAAAAACTTGGGAGGAAATAGGTCAGGTTAGAGTAGGTAAGTCAGGGCTGTGACTTTGCTGCCATAGAAACCCTAGGCATCATAATGAGCCCATAGCTATCCCTTTGGGAACTAACTATAACGCCAGCCATCATCCTTCTTCAAAGTTATTTCTTTAAAAAATTTGTTGTGGTCAAGCGACGGTACTTCTTCTAGACTATCAAAAAAGTTGTCCACATGTCGAGCGATACCCTTTCATTCACAAAGTATGTGCCTAATATCTTCTGTGACGTAAATATCATTGCAGTATCTGCACGCGTCTGTTTCCGAGAGCCCCCAAGCTTTTGGCGTGCTTACTCAGGAGAAAAGTGACTGGAAAGGGCCCCGATTGTCATTCTAAGCTGACATCTACTTAGTTTCGAAAACGACCCAGTTTTCTTTTTGTTAAGTAGGGCCACAGGTTCTTGGCTACCTTATGCTCCACTTTGTTACTCCATCTTTGACTAGCCATCCTATTGGCCTCTTCTGAGAACTTCCCTTTGACTACACACAAGGGGGTTTTATGTCCAATGCCGTGTTTCGCAGACGCATTTCTCCACCTTTTATTGCTGGGTCATCCGCGAGCTAGTTGCCCGCTGTGTCGTAGTTCCCGGGCAACCAGCACAGTCTAACGCGGTGCGGTTCGCATAATGCATTAATCGTTGTGCGACAATATCAGTCTATTTTGGGTTTAGGAGGACATACTTCGTGGACTAGTAGACTTGGCAGTGTAGGCAGCTTGTTTGCAAGCAAGAAAGAACATCTACCTGGTCCAACTAGTATTTGACTATATCCCCGGGACTATGTCCTGTTCTAATAAATATTTTGAAACAAACGCAATAAAGGAGGCAACCTTAGGCTGGCTATGAAAAGACGATTGATATAATACCTATATTCCTACCCGTTCGTTTGGAGTGTTTTTGATAACAATTTATAAAATTTCAATACATATTTAAAAATATTGGGCGTGGTAAAATGGTTTGTAAGAGAGAGATGTCAGGAGGGACACTGCGCACATATTTTATAAAAAAATATTTTTTTTCTTCCCATCAGCTATGCCGAGAAAAAACTGTTTTGTTTGTTTTTAAAGTAAGACGTGTCATTGAGCGAATTTAAAAAGTACAGAACTGTGAGTTCCCTGTGCAGTTATGTTTGTCCTACTTCCTTAAATGGCGGCGGGGCTATGATCAGGATTAAAGGGACCATAACCCTCCCACTTTATTGCATCACTACAGAAGCGCATATGGCTTTCGCCGTTTCGACCTCAAAGAATGGCAGGATTAGTTCATCACTGAGGCCAATCAAATACTGCATTTGTTGCATTTGCGTCATCCAGGAATTTTTTATGGCTGAATATTTTTGTCGGGTTCGCCACAATATTCAATAACTAAAAATAAATATTAGGCATTAACGGCCCATATACAGGGCCTAAAGCCTAGTTTCACCAACTATTTTGGTTGTGCGAAGTGGATGGGACCCACAATTTAAAGCTGAATCCGAACGGCAAATTTGAGAAGCTTCTTATGACAAGCGATACGCTTGGGTGTTTGTCAGCCGTTCACAAGAGGTGGTGCTGTGGAAAAAACGTTTAGATGTTACTTGGCCCATTGAGAAATGTGATGTCAACCAAGGATATCCGTATCTTCTCGGATAGTCAAGTCTTGATTAAATCCCTGGACTCAGTCGCTTCAAACTCCATCGTAGTCCTAGACTGCCGATATTCTCTGAAGGATATGGTGAGTGCCGGTGCAAAGAGACATTCCGGAGAACTGTAGGGCAGATTACCTCGCCAAAAAAGAAACTACATTACCTCTTTTACCTAATAAAGGTTCTACAGGTATATCTATCTCTACATGTAAACTTATGTTTAAGTTATTTGCAATTGAGAGAACAAACCTTAGGTGGACAAGTAGCACTACATGTCTAGCGACTAAGGATATCAAGCCTGTCACGCTCTAAGTGTCTAATCTCACTAACCCCATTGAACATAAGCTTTACTACAGAGTTGCACAAAAGTTAGCTTAGCTAATAGCTAAAAAGCTACAACTAAATTAGCTGTAGTTTCTTTGCACGTACATAACTAAATCATAATTTTAGTTGTAGTTGCCACAAATTGTGAACCTAAATTAGTTATTAGTTGCGAAGTGTAACTAAGCGTGTTTAGTTATGAAAAATTAGTTGCCAGAGTGTAACTAACAATAATTAGCTTTAGTTTTAGCTTTTTAGCTATCGATTGAACACAACTAATAATTTGTTCAAACAATTTAATCCGAAAAGGCTTACAGGAACAGGAGCGATTCTTTTATTTCGTTATACATTTTCTAGTTTTAATTATGTTTAATTTTAGAGATTATTATGTCCTTACGAAACACGGGGAAATAGTGTGGAAGTAGATTTGTCTTCGATAAGTTTTGAATAATTGAGGTTGTATAGCTTGAAGTTTGTTGTACATCAGTTGAAGGTAAGAGGTAACCGATGGCCAATTGAAGAATGCCACTTTTAGTTGTCATAAGGTTATTTACCAAGAGGTCCTTGGTGCACCAAATAAGGTCCTTAAACCCGAAATTTTTTTTTCAAAAACTCCAAGAAAACCGCGCCTAATATCTGTGTTCAATGTTATTTGACTAAGAGGTCCTTGTAATAAACAAAAAAGGTCCTTGAAAATCGAAAAAGGGATATTATTCCAAAATATCATTTGAGCCCATACGGTATATCTGTGTTCAGTCTTATTTGACTAAGAGGTCCTTGCAACAACAAAAAAGGTCCTTAATAGTCGAAAACAGGATATTTTTCCAAAATGTCATTAGAATCCGCACGGTATATCTGCGTTCAATGTTATTTGACTAAGAGTTCTTTGGAACAACAAAAAGGTCTTTAAAAGTCGAAAAAAGGATATTTTATATAACCTTACTTGCCCCGGCGGGATTTGAACCTGTGACCTTTAGATTAGTAGTCCAACACGGTTACACCTGCGCCCACAAATATTCAATAACTGGAGCATGCTAACTTTTGAATATTGTTTGATCAACTTTTGCGACGCCGGTGATCACCAGTCGTATCAATCCACTGATGTATACTTGCAAGTGGCTAGGCTCACATGTGGCTAGGCTCACATGAATGGTAAAATTGTCTAGTTGTGAATTTTTCGCATTGCATAAGACATGTGTGTGAGCCAAATCAATGATAGGGCTCCAAAAGACCACTATTAACACGGCAAATAAACATGGTGGTGGACAAATAAGGCTAAAGCAGTGATAAGTGACAAGAAAGCAACACTCAAAGCTGGTCAAAGAGTACTTCTAATAATGGATATGAAAAAGCTCGCCTCGATTGGATTACACACTTTGCAAGGAATTCGTGAAGAGAAAGTGCACTCAAATTCAAACAAATCTTGTGGGGGGGCATGTATCGGGAGTTAAAACAAATTTCTTCTTCTGTTGCTAAAAGAAACCAGGCTATCCACGACCTCGGACAAACCAGCTTGAACAGGGGCACAACCATTTTCAAAATAGACGCTCGGAGAAGGAGAAATGCTCAGCGAATCCTTTTGCCAAGGTTCATCAACAATGCTCAAGGGCTGCTTTTTGTGGATAACGAAAAAATACTACACAGGTGTCAACAGTATTGTGAAGGACTGGTAAGCGAACAATTTTCTCGGATTTATCGTCCAAGAGCCGTTCCTGACAATGAAGAAGTACGCCGCATTACTGTGGAAGTAGTTGGGAAGGTGGCCAAAGACTCCAAAAACGAAAAGCGGTTATGCTGGACCAGGTACCCTCCGAGTTCTAAAAAAAAGAAGAGAGACATCAGGTCCAGATGGCTCATGATTCTCACCTCTAAGCTGATAAAATGCCAACCCAATAAAGGGAAGTTATCTTGTTCCTTTGTAAAAAGGATTATGCGATACGTGAAACTGAAAACTACCTCCTTAAAGTCGTTAACCGGGTATCAGATAGCCGATTGTGGAAAATAATACGGCTATCTAATGACCAGTGCTGGTTTGTCCCAGGTAAATCAATCACAGATGGAAACACATCGCGATTCTTTAAACATGTGGTGTTGTTTGTTTTGAAAAGTCATTTGATACACAACAAAGAGATCTGTTACTGGTGGCGCTTGGTAAATATATTCGTAGCATGGCAGCCAAAGGAGCCCACCGCCTCAAGAGCAAACATCTGGAGACACAGTTCCTATGGACACGGCTCCATAATTCACAACTGCTTGTGTATCGATCTATCCAAAAAACGGACTATATAATCCCAAACGAAACTTCGAGAAAAACAAGGTAGCAAAAACAATCTCCGTGAAGAATCTGGATATCTCTAAGATTACAATCTTCGTAGACTGTCAGGCGGCGATCAAAGCACTAGACAGCAAAACCATAAAGTCAAAAACAGTCAGGAACTGCCAAAAATCACTTAACGAAAAAGGCGAACGACACAAGATCACTCTCTGCTGGGTCCCCGGTCACAGCGCCATTGTTGGGAATGAAAAGGCAGACGAGCCAGCAAGAATGGACGCCATTACGTCAAAAGACATCCCAATTAGTGCAGCAAAAAGGAACATTGACCAAAAACTGAGGGAACAAATTAACACTACCTGATCTCAAAGGCACGACTGTGTTATATCTCGCAGTCTATGGCCAAGAATCGACGAAAAAAGAACAAAATACATTCTGGAAATGAACAAGCAAGAAATACGTATCTTAACCGGCGTACTGTGTCAAGAAATAGAAAAAACCGATACCATCAAACACCTGCTCTGCGAGTGTCGAAACCTCCAGACATCGTGACTCCGCTATCTGGGCAACAGATTCTTCGACAAGGCATCACAATGGACCAATGGGCCCCGGTGCAAGCACAGCATAGCCTTGACAACGAGGAGTTCTAGTAACCGAACCTTAGCTATCAAAAAGTCCTCTGTCTATGGATCGACATCGATCGTGACACTTCAGCTTATTCCTCTTCCCTGCTTGCAATCAGGGTACCCGGCTTCGCATGTACTTTGTGTGAGCGAGAGGTAGAACTTTGCCGATTTATTAGGCGATACTTAAAAAATTTCGTGGGAAATTCATATTGCCCTGCGGCATCTTATTGCGGTCGCTAATCTCACTTTGAGTCCTTTAACACTTTGTGGGATATAGGATCGTGTTTGATTATCTCTTCACTCAGTTTGAGTAAGTACATTCCTCTGCATTACATATTTTTACTTCTCTCGTTACCAATCGATTGCCTCTTTTTCGACGTATTGTGTTGCAGACAGATAAATGTTCCGTTCTCATATTGAATTGTTCGCTAAAGGTAGAATTCGTCCAGACAATCTTCAAGATGATGTGGACCCCAAATTTACTACTCCCGGCAACCAGTGTGTGTGTGCTAGATACGCGGGGGCTGTGTATTCGAAGACACTCTTGGGTGGAGCAGATTTGCCACATCTTGGACAGCTTATAGAGTTCGCGGTTTTTTCCTTCATCCTCCGTCCTCTGAAAAATGTTTCTCTTGAAGGAGTTCAGTATTTGTGTGTCGTCTAACAGTCGGACTTTCGGAAGTTGGTGTTTACTCCAAAGTAGATGTTCTCCCTAACTAGCTCGAAGCATGCGATTGGTTGGTCCTCATTGACTTCCAAGGCCATCCAATTTTGCCTGTTTTTCAATCAACATCAAAGCCTCTACCAAGGCACAATAAGATCGGCCAATGATGTCAATATCGTCCGCTAACCCCAGTAGTTGGAAGGTTTTATTGAAGATATTGCTTTCAGTGTTGGCATCTGCCATTTGCCATATCTGCTCCAAAACAAATGCAGATGGGCTTCTCGACTTGAAATTCGAGTGAGTCTAATGTCGAGGTCACACTGGTGCGTGTGGGTATATGATTGGCCAAACGTCTTGAGACATTTACAAAGTACATTGGATACGATATTAAAAGCGACATTAAGCAGGGATATGCCTCAATATTACTTGCAAGGCATGGGATCACCTTTCTGATAGATAGGGCTCATTTTGATAATCAAGCCATTCGACAAGCTTTCTTAAACCCAAGGTAGGTCCATTCGAAATTGTTAATGTCGGCTCTGCAGTCATTGACCTAAACTAGCCCTCCTAATGTTGGCAAGTGCGGGACACGTGCACAGAGAGTGCAGGACTTTCTCATCTTCTTTTCTACCACCTCTGCAGAAATCGTTTTAGGGAATGCCCTCTGATCATGCCTACCTGTGGGACAGTGTCTCAGTGATTATGTTTGTAAGGCGGAGAGGGTTCGTTTCTTATGCCATAGAAGTCCGTAGGATCTTCTCTGGTCCAGCTTTGGGCATTGTTTAGCAATTATAAAATGGATAAGCTGGCCCCATCAAATGTTTGCATTTTCTTAAAGCATCGGAGTGGATGGGGTTCCCAACTGACGACATTGGTGCATGGTGTCTATTTTTGTTGCTGTTTGTACCAGAGGAGCCTCATCTAGCCAATTCGTCAGCTTCACTATCTTCTTCCAACCATACTTGTTTGATGATTTGGTGCATCCCCCCTCTTAGAATCTCTGCTCAATCCATCAGAGCCGATGGCCTTGTTGTTTGTTAGCCTTTGGATAGCAGCATCAACCTCTTTTCTACTCCTAAATAAAAAGCACAGTCTATAGCTACACCTTACGGTGTAATCAAGTCCATCGACATCAACAACGTCATATTGGCCTTCATAAAAAACCTTCCCTAAGTACAATACAAACCTAATCCACATCCAGATATAACCCAAAATTCCCCACTCTCTTTACAACTACGCAATTAACTCAACTCTAGCTGTGTGCTTGTTTTTCTAACATTCAATAAATTTGTCGCCTGTATCCCTAGCAATAAGAACAACGATGTTGACATGTGCGCAGTCATCGATTAAATTAATAACTTGAAATGAAATAGAATCGGTTACTTACAGATCCTTGCAAACTGCATGTACGCCTCGCTGCCACCCTCAATCTTGATTGCCACAAAGCATTCTCTTTCAAGTTTCTCTCTTATCGCCGGCTGGTCCAGGAATCCAGTCAATTTTACAGAGTTCTCGTCTTTTCCTATGAAAAAATATAACAGAATCGTAAATTAATCATCACTTCAACGCTGATAGTGCTGCGCTATGATGAATCAGTTGGTGTTATTTTTGAGGGTATTAAATTTTGGAAATGACGTGGTTTCTCCTTGGTCCGTGTTCTAATTTGTTCTTACCTTCGACATAAACAACAAAAGTTGCATTCTTCTGCTTTGAGATGGTGACTGCCTCGGCGATATTTCCCTTGAACCAGTTCATTTAGTAATTCTTGTTTTTAAAAAAACTTAACTCGTTTTGGTAATTTTTCTTCACTTAAATTTCGTTTCGATCCAAATTCAATATTCCAAGAAAGACAGTTTCTTTTGTTGTAAAATTGTTAAAACATTTGCAAGTGACAAGAACGAAAAATTTTCTTGTTAATTTTTTTTTTCGGTACGATGAGGCAAATATTTTTTGACAGTTGCAGTCAGTGGTATGGTGAAATGTGGATTGTGGAAACGAGTTGTGATGAACTCACAGTGCAATGAGAGGTTATAATAATATCAATTATTATAAAATGAATACCACTTAAAAGGTTAAATTGCAAATATAAATATAATGCCCAAAATGAGAACTTGAATTTTATAAAAAAATGACAGTCTACGATATTTGGGCAAGACGAAAATGCACATATTCACAATAACTGATACCACTGGATACAGTATAGTATAGATGATTTGTGGATGCGGTTAGACTTATACTGCCTTCTGATGGAACATTCAGAATGCTCTCTAACGTAGAAATTATTTATCTGACACTAGAATTTCGACAGGGGATGTAGCTCAGATGGTAGAGCGCTCGCTTAGCATGTGAGAGGTACGGGGATCGATGCCCCGCATCTCCAGTCGTCTTTTTTACTTTTTTCAATTTTATTCAATTCAAGTTGTATTTGCTTATCATCTGGAAAAGAGTGAGATATGAATGATGTCAAACATTATTAGTTTCCTTTTGCAGGTGTAGGATTACACAAAAGAATGCTCATCGCCGCGAAGGAAATTCATTGAAATACTTTCCAGCAACGTCAGTTGTTTGATTTTTAAGGCCCCTATTATACTATCAGCTCTGTGTCGTGGAGTGCTTAAAGCAAGCAACTACGAGTATCACCAGCAGAAATTGCCGTCACAAAAAGTGCTCTCACAGGCTCATCATTTAGTGCAGGTGTTAGTAAGGACAAAACAATTAAAAATACAATAATTATGTACCTATAAAATACTAACACATACACAAAATAATGCAAACAATTTAAGACATTAAAGCATTATTACGCAAAATATTGTTTAGCTTAATTTTACTAACATGCAAGTTATGGAATTGAATCAACAGGAACCGGAATGACGATGCGTTAACTGTCATACTCGTAACATTGTATGACGGTGTGGTTCCATCCAAATTAAAAAGATATCTGGAATGCAATAATTCTGATTTAGTACATAAAGGTGAAGAAAAGTTCAAATGCCGCGCTTTATCTCTTCAGGCAGGGCCATTAACGATGAAGAGAATTTCTAAAAATGACAATGAAAACGCAACCGAAGCTTCATTTATTGGCAGCTTACACATTAAAAAGCTGGTGAGCCTCATACTATTGCCGAGGCACTGATTAAACCTTGCGTGAAGGATATTGTTAGTTGCACGTATGGTCCAGACACGGCCAAGAAGATTAAAACTGTGCCAGCTGTCAATAGCACTATAACCAAGCCAATTTATACAATTTCAGAGTCTGTGGAGAACGAGCGTATAAGAATAAACCGTCTAAGTTCATTTTGCGAGTCTTGGGGCTTGCAAATTAATACCCAAAAAACTAAGATTGTTATATTTGAAAAGAGACAATCAAGAAGGCGAGCGGAAGAAAAATGGTCTCTAAACAATAAACACATTGAGGTTGTACAGGAGTTTAAATATTTGGTTGTCCTCTTGGCCTACAATTTAAGCTATCTAAAGCACTCCAAAGAAAAAAGCAACGAAGCTAAATTGGCTCTTAATATAATGTGGCCAAAGTTTTTTTCGAACCAAAATGTTGATTTAACGTCCAAGTACAAAGTTTTCAACGCGACAGTGCAGTAAATGCATGCATGGCATATGGCGTCCAAGTCTTCGGATACACACACTTCGAAGCTTTTGAAACTGTACAAAGGAACTTTTTTAAGAGGATATTTCGTTTGCCTAACTCAACACCCAACTACGCCATATATGTAGAGTCAAGAATAGTCCCTATATATGTAACGAGAGAGAAACAAAACGAAAATATATATGTAAGGAGAGGGAGACAAACTCAGTTCTAGTTCAGTTGTCGATAAACCTTAACCTGTGCGGAAGACGGACGTCAACTCGGATACTCGTCGAAACACTTTTTAATCACTTTTTAATAATTAATTTGTAGCCTTTAGCTATGTTTATCTTACATTAATATTCTTTATTTTATCGAATAAAGAATTGAATTATATTATTGACATTAAGAATTGAATTACATTCTTGACATTTGGGGGCTCAACCGGGATGAGCTTGTGACTTTGAGCAAAAGAAAATTTGGTGGCAAGATTCAGGTGGTGAGAATCTGCAAAGTGTTTAAATCGTATTTGGTGATCGCGCATTTGAATTGGTGTTTCTAGGCGTGAAAAGCGATTTATCTATATTGTGAGAATTCGCGGTGGCGAATTGCAAACGGTGTTGGTGTCCGTTAAATTTAAATTTTCGTGTCCTGAAAGAGTAAGCGAGATGGCGTCATTTATTAATGCGGTGGATAAAATGAACGTTAGCCAACTCAAAAAGGAATTGGTGAAACGGAACGAGAGCGACGGTGGCTCTAAAGCAATTCTCAAATTTCGATTGATGACTTTACTGGATGGTGAGTATAAGTTAAAAGGAGAAAGCATGACTGGAGTGGAAGAAGTCAACGAGGCGCACTCTTCAAAACAAGTTTCATCTCGTTTTATTTCTTTCCGCGATGCCGAAGAAACAGTTGACAAATATAGTGGTGATGGTTCCATTCCAATAAGAATGTGGTTAAAACAATTAGATGAACTAAATAGAGTTTTTGAGTATTCTGAAGAAGAAATGTTAGTGTATGCAAAAAAACTAGTTGTTCTTGGTCCGAATTTAAAGCTGAGATGATAAAAGAGTTTGACATTCAAGTGAATAGCCGCGACATACACGAGAAGCTCCGAAAACGAAAGCTCGGATCAGGTGAAACGTGGCGCGAATATTTTTACGAAGTACTAGCTTTGGCAGAGCAAATTAATTTGGACAAAGAATCTGTCATTGGTTATATCGTCAACGGTGTTAACGATTCGGGTGTAGAAAAAGTCATTCTCTATGGTGCTACGAGTCTCACCGAACTAAAAATTAAATTCGCAGAGTATGATCGCATGGTTAAAAAACGGACAGTCGTAGTGCACGAAAAGTCGAAACAGGGCAGAGGCGAAAAACAGGAACATAAAGTGAGGGTCAAGTGCTACAAGTGCGGTGTTATTGGGCATATCGCTAACAAATGTCCAGATGCAGCAAAAGGCCATAGGTGTTTTAGATGCAATGGTTTCGGCCACATCTCAATCAATTGCCCTCAAGCAAGTGAAAAAAATAAAGAGTTTTCTCAATTTTCTTTCTCAAGCAATATGACCGTGGTTGCTACAATCGATGGACTAGAGTTTGAGGCGTTAGTTGATACGGGCAGTCAGGCAAGTTTGATTAGAAGTGATGCTTTCGATGCTTTAAAAAAGTGCGGTGTGGAAACTACTTTGAAGACATTCTGAGGTTTGGGCAATCTAGAAGTGAAGCCTCATGGCAAGATCATTAAGTCTATAGCCATTAGTGGTGAGAATTTTGACATTGCGTTTTATATTATACCCATTGGCAGCATGCCATCAAAGTTGATCATCGGCCAGGATTTTTTAAACAACACTGATTACATCATTAAGAGAGGTAACATAATAATAAAACCTATTACACCAGATGTTCGAGATACTCCGCAGGATGTAGATGAGGACGAAGTCGGAATCCTATCGATCGAGATGAGTGCTTCGAAAGACGAAATCGACGTTCCATTGAATTTCAGAAGTGCGGTTAAAAATCTAGTGGGCAATTATAGACCAGAAAAACGGAATGTAAGTAGCGTGCAAACGAAAATAACCTTAACAGATACAACTTCAGTCTACGTGCGAGCAAGAAGGTTGGCTCCGCTGGAGAATAGAGTGGTGAGCGAAACAGTCGAAGAGTGGCTTAAGGATGGTGTCGTGGTTCCCAGTCGGTCAGAGTATTCAAGTCCTGTTGTCGTCGTCAGAAAAAAGGACAGGAATTATAGGCTGTGCATCGACTATAGACGCCTTAATACCTTAGTGCAAAAAGATCGGTTTCCTATGCCGCGTATCGACAATCAGCTAGACAAGTTATCAGAAGCAAGAGTATTTTCCACTCTGGATTTTAAAAACGGGTTTTTCATACCTTCAGTGGACTATGAGGAAGGATTCTGTCGTTTGAAAATGGTGTTGGAGCACGCAAGCTCCTTTGGTTTGCAAGTCAACTGGCACAAGTGTCAATTTCTCCGGAAGCAGGTGGAATATTTGGGACATGTGGTCGGGGACTCTAAAATCAATCCGTCGCCCACAAAAGTTAGAGCCGTCCAAAAGTTTCCCGAACCAAGAAATGTGAAACAACTGCAAGGATTTCTGGGACTGGTGGGATATTTCCGGAAATTTATTGACGGATTTGCAGAAAGAGCTTCTCCGTTGACAGCGCTGTTGAAAAAGGACGCTTCCTTCGATTTTGGACCGGCACAGAAGCAGGCTCTTGATAGTCTTAGGAGGAGCCTGATCGGAAAACCAGTGCTTCAAATCTTTGATCAGCAGGCGGTGACAGAATTGCACACGGATGCAAGCAAGATTGGTTTGGGTGCAATTTTGCTTCAAAAGCGAGAAGGCCAGTTTAAGTTCCATTCTATTTACTACTAGAGCAAGTCGACATCGGACGCAGAGAAAAGATATCATTCTTATGAGCTTGAGGTATTGGCGATAATGAAGGCGCTGCAAAAACTTCGACCATACTTGCTTGGCATCAAATTTACCATCTTTACAGACTGCTCAGCTTTTCAACGAACAGTCAGTAAAGTCGATATACCAGACCGTGTGAAGAGGTGGACCTTATTGATGGAAGAGTTCGACTACAAATTGGAATTTCGTGCCAGTAATAGAATGAAGCACGTCGATGCCCTAAGCCGGAATCCTGTATTGGTTGTAGATGATACAGTGACAGCGTTGATGGAACAGGCCCAGGGGAAGGATAAATGTATCAAAGCGATCAAGCAGATTATATGTTGCAGAATGGCGTTTTAATGAAATCAATGGAGGGCAGAACTTTACTGGTGGTTCCTTCAAGCATGGAGAAGGATATTATTCGTCGTGCCCACGAGAAGGGTCATTTTGGTGTCAAGAAAACAGAGGAGCTCTTGAAGAAGGACTTTTATATTTCGAAGCTGCCGGAGAAAGTTGAAAGCTGTATTAGTTGCTGTATTCAGTGTATCTTGATGAGGCGAAAATATGGTAAACCGGAGGGGGAACTTCATCCCATAGTTAAGGAGTCACAGCCTCTAGACACATTTCATGTCGACCACATTGGAACAATGACTGGAACGGGAAAAGGATATCAGTACATCTTCGTCATTGTCGATGGATTTTCAAAATTTTCATGATTGTATCCAGTAAGATCGACTGGAGTACGAGAAGTCTTGGACAAGTTGGAGATGCTAGCGAAAACGTTTGGATACCCAAGGAGAATGATATCAGATCGTGGAGCAGCGTTTACCTCGGCTGACTTCAAGAATTTCTGCTCTAAGAACAACATCGAGCACGTAGAGGTCACGACGGGAGTAGCTAGAGGGAACGGGCAAGTTGAGCGTGTCAATCAAGCCCTCATCTCAGTCCTGAGTAAGCTGTCCATTGAACATCCGGAAAAATGGTTTCGTTACGTGCCGAGAGTTCAACGATGCTTAAATTCGACTTTTCATAGCAGTGTAAATCTAACACCGCATGAAGTTCTGACCGGCGTAAAGATGAGAAATGACGACGATGGAATTGTCCTAGAAGTTCTTCAGAGTGAGCTAACCAAACAGTTTACCGACAGTCGTTCGGAGGATCGCGAAAGAGTTCGGCAAAGCATAGTGCAAGCTCAGGAGCAACAGAAGCTGCAGTACGACAAACATCGCCGAAGTGCTCATCGATATTCTGTAGGCGATGCAGTGGCAGTCAAGCGTACACAATTCGGAAGTCACCTGAAGTTACGTAACCGTTTCTTTGGTCCTTACAAAGTCATTAAAGTAATGGGCAATGAACGTTACGAAGTGGAGAAAGTTGGCGTCAGCGAAGGACCATACCATACTTGTACCTCGGCTGACAATATGAAGCTTTGGCAGATGGATTCATCGGAGCCCGATGAATAGTAGGAATGGCCGTGTAACGAGAGAGAAACAAAACGAAAATATATATGTAAGGAGAGGGAGACAAACTCAGTTCTAGTTCAGTTGTCGATAAACCTGTGCGGAAGACGGACGTCAACTCGGATACTCGTCGCAACACTTTTTAATCACTTTTTAATAATTAATTTGTAGCCTTTAGCTATGTTTATTTTACATTAATATTCTTTATTTTATCGAATAAAGAATTGAATTATATTATTGACATTAATAATTGAATTACATTCTTGACATATATACTCGTATACAAAATTTGAAGGCAAGTGCGAACTTCATTACTAGAGTGATGAAAAGAAGTGAAACTTGTCTTCACAAAATCATCTTAAGAAAATTACTTCGAGTGAATGCTTCCCCGTTTAAAAACTGGAACGAACTAGCTTTAGCTTACGAAACAAGTTTAAACTTAACAGAAACTAATGTGACCGATTGGCAGGCTCAGTTTTCTGATGTGATTGCTAAGGTGGATCACAAAATGTTTATGGATAACCTTTCCAGAGCATCTTCGTCTACTTCAAGAGCTATTTATAGTCATTTAAACCATGATCTGCCCTCGGAAGTCTTTTACTTTAGTAATGAATTTTCAGCCTCGGTTATAAGTATTATTTTTAGAGCAAGAGTTGAAATTTTAAATTTGAACTTTATACCTCATCGATCAGACTTGCCCCAGCTATGTGATCTATGTAACGGAAGAGCGAATGAAGATATATACCATTTCGTTGCTGCTTGTCCTATTCTACAAGAAATTCGCCGGTTGCATTTTCGGGAAAGTTTTATATCCTTGGACAAACTTTTTGAAATTTTAAATGGAGCAATGGGCTGGCTCAGCCTCTTTAAATATTGCCAACATGCTCTTTCTTACCGTAACAGTTTCACATATTAAACTTAGTCGATTACCCGCTTATTGCAGTTTTGACCAAATTTTATACCTAACTATTTATTGTTTTATTGCTGATCATACTAAATTTGATAATATCTCTTTTGTGTTTCAAATCACGTTAAAATTGATAATATTGTATAAACAGCTATTTCTAACCAAATTGTGTATTATTTTGTGTTACAAATCATGTTAAAATTGATAAAATTTTGTATAAACAGCTAATCAAATTAACCAAATTGTATAATATTTTGTGTTTCAAATGACTTTAAAATTGATATCATTGTTTTATATAATAATATTTCTTCATATCTTTTGTTAAACATTTTTTTTTTCTCTTTTTCTTTATATTTTAAAATTTTTGCTTTTTATTATTTCTTTTATTTCTTTTTTTTTAAATCATATTATGAAATGTCATTTCAGGCAGACGGCAGTATTGCCATGTCCTCATTCTTAAGTATACGAGTACCAATTTGTAAACTTTATGATGGAAAAAATAAAGAATCTATCTAATCTAATCTAATATAATCTATAAGAAGATTAAAAACTTGCGAATTTATTAGTTTACAGCTTGATGAAAGTACCGACGATGTTGCGGGACTTGCTGTTCTTCTTGTGTGTGTGAGGTATCTATTCGAAATGAAAATAGGAGAACAACTTTTGATGAATAAAGTGCTCGAAAATTACACCACTGGTGACGGAATTTTCAACGCTATCGACAAGTGAGCACAGAGAAATTATTTGTAATTGAGCAAGTCTGTATAATTGTATCGATGGAGCGGCTGCTCCTGCTATAGTTCAAAAAGTAAAGGGAGCCGTATCTGCGATGAAGCAAGTAGCAGGAAATGCTAGCAGCAGGCACTGTGTCATCCAGCGGCATTCTCTGGCAACTAGAAGAATGCCGCAAGGGGAAAATTGTATCCAGGCTGTTCGAATTTAAAGATGCACTCTGGTGGTCACATTTGCAGAGGATCCCTCTATCCAACAATTAAATGATGTCGATTGGCTGCTCCAATTGTGGTACCTTTCCGACTTCTTTGAGAAACTTATTGAAAACATCAGTTCTCCTCAAGAGCCAGGAGCACAATTAAACAAAATAAAAGCCTTGCCTCAATAAGATAAATTTTGAAAGCATGTGATGGGAGCAGAGATATCTCCAACTTTCCTCGGTCGCAAGAATTTGTCAAAAACAATGAAGTCAACCTTCAAACCAACTTCCTCGAAATTATTATTGTCCATTTGCAAGGTTTGAAAAGAAGAATATTTTCCTTAAATTGACTCTGATGACATCTACAGCTGTACCCGTTTTCCTGCGACCCAAAACATAAACCCACTGCAGTGTCGAATGAAATATTTCAAAATCTGCTTGAGGTCAGCAAAGAAGCATTTGAAAAGAGTGATGCCGTGAACGAAGCCAAGAAGAGTTCTGGATGCAGAAAACTCAGAAAACAATACTATTGACATGGCTGCAGTGAAAAGACTTGTTAATTTTTCTTTAACTTATCACTGAGAGTCTGCATTCTCCTAAAAAAGCGATACAGGAGAAAACTTTCTGGTTCAAGTGATTTGAAGGTAAAATTAACTAAAATTCCCATAAACATAAAGGAAATAATGAAAAATGCGTCTAAACAATTCCGTTCGTCGCAGACAAACAAATAAAATAAAAAATCAAAATAAAAATTTATTTTTCTTATCATTAAAGATGAATGAACATTAAATTTGAAATTTTTATGCAGAGTAGACTTTTACTGTCAAACCCCAGTTCTGTTCCTATTTTTCTGCTCGGCGGGAAATTAACATACCGAGGGTGACTGCTTCAGTCTAACCTCATGCATCTTATCTTGCCCTAAGAGTGCAGTGCTGATTGAAGTGAGTGTTCAAGTCTAACCTCAAGCAGTAACGCTTTCTTTTGTAGGAGTACAGGTTGACTGATCTCAGTCGATTCCCAGCCTCTTGCTCAAAATCCCTGTTGCATATTTTAAGGAGTGACTAGTGCAGTCGAGCTCAGCCCGACTCAAGAAACCATTTGTTCGGAATCGAGTGGGGTGACTGTTATCAGTTCAAACCCCAGACTGATCCCGATTCATTGCGCAGCGGAGGGAGAGCTTCTTGGAGTGACTGTTTCAGTACGAACCCCTTTTGCTTCCTTATCCGCGGAAAGGAAAGTGTTTTGAGGAAAGGAGGTATTGAGGGATGGTTTTTACAGTCGTAGGGCGTTCAACCTCAAGTTAGTTTAAACATTTTGTTTCCTTATGTTGGCTAGTTCAGGGCAGTTACACATGAGGTTCGTGATAGTTTTCTCTTTCTCCACGTCGTCATTGGAGGGTACTCCAATTTTGTCGGCGTGTCTGCCTAGAAGCCAATCACCAGTGGTAGCTCGATTTACCGATCTTATAATTTTTCTGCTTATGGAGATGACATTGGATGTTCTTTTTGCATCGTACTTTGTCCATATCTGATTGGAGGACGAACATGTGCTGATTTTTGATGAGTTTGAACTTTAACGATTGAATGGGCACGGCCGATGCATCTGTTTGTCAGAGAGGTCTTGTGCGATTCCTTTTCTGGCTGACTTGTCCGCCTTGCAGTTGCGTGGAATGTCCCTGTGTTCGGGAACCCAGAACAATGAAATGTTGCACGCATCTATCAGCGATCTCATTTAGAGATTCGACATTTTTTAACCTATTTAGATCTTGTTGTCGGTGTTTGTAGGGCTCTTATTGCTGCCTGACTGTCTATGTAGATCACGATAGTTCTGCCGGCTATCGGGCTCATTGAGATTTTGCATAATGCTTCCGACTGGAACACATCGCAGCGGTCCGGAAGTCATAGCGCGACATTGAGTACAGGGTCATCTGAGAAGATGCCTGCTCCCGTGCCGTCCACTGTCATTGACCCACCGGTGGTTATTTCAATGGCGTGTTTGTCCAGGTGGCTCGGCCTGGGATGACTGTCCAATATTTTTTGCTGAAATCGATTATTGGGATTAAGTAGTCAGTACTATAGGCAATCTTGCGGGCAATTAGGATGCTAGTTCCTAGGCCAGCTAAGTACTCGTGTGAAAAAATTGGCCGTAACTATTATTATTCTCAAAACCCTGGAGCGTGTCCTAGACATCCATATGCGAAGTTCTCTGCCAGAAACATCGCTTTCCAAATCACAGCACGCCTATCTCAAAGGCCGATCCACGGAAACGGCTCTCCATGAGGTAGTGCGAACTATCGAAAAATCCATACACTACAAAGAATACACCCTAGCCTCCTTCTTGGATATAGAGGGAGCCTTCAACAACGTACACACGGAAGCTATTCTTGAATCTCTGGTCGAACTGGGCATAGAGGAATCTATTAGGAAATGGATAGCTTCTATGCTCGGAACAAGAGTCATTCAGGCAACACTAGGCAACAGCCACTTAACCAAATTTGCCCATAGAGGAACGCCACAGGGTGGCGTCATTTCTCCGCTACTATGGCTAATGGTTATGAACAAAATTCTAGTAAAACTAGACAGGGAAAGGGTCAAAGCTGTCGCGTATGCGGATGACGTGGTGATACTAGTGTCAGGGAAGTTTCCCTCCGTGATAAGTGATATCATGGGGAATGCTCTAGACAAGGTAAGCACCTGGGCTACAAGGTGTGGCCTCGGCGTTAACCCGAGCAAAACCGAACTGATGCTGTTCACCACCAAAACCAAAATACCCGATTTTACCGTACCCCGCCTAAACGGTCAACCACTTACACTATCCTCCAGCGCTAAGTATCTGGGTATCCCGCTCGATCCTAAACTTAACTGGAAACATAACATTGAACACAGAGTGAGGAAGGCGTGTATTGCCTTCTATGCCTGTAGCAGATCCTTTGGAAAGAAGTGGGGACTTCAACCAAAGATGACCTTGTGGATGTACGCAGCAGTAGTGCGTCCAATCCTCACCTATGGATCACTAGTATGGTGGCCCGCGTTGAATAAAGGTTACAATCTCACAAAACTGAAAAGATTGCAAAGGACAGCCTGTATAGGCACCACGGGTGCACTGAGGTCAGCCCCAACGGACGCCCTCACTGTGCTTTTGCACCTTTTGCCTCTTGACCTACACGCAAAAGATACCGCACTATGTAGTGCGGTAAGACTTAGGGAATCGGGGTGCTGGACTGCAAGGCCATACGGCCACAGCAGCATTCTGGACTCGCTACCAGAAGGCACGGTCACGTTTCCAACCGATTACATCACACCCAAACTAAACTTCACAAAAGGCTTCCCAGTAAGCTTCCCTTCCAGAGCTTGTTGGAATAGGGACGAAGTAGTGAAAGATTTCGACACGGTCATATACACCGACGGTTCTAAGATGAACTGTGGTGTGGGGGCCGGTGTTTACTCGGAATCACTAAAAATATCAAGATCCCTTCGCTTGCCGGGTTTTGCCAGCGTTTTCCAGGCGGAACTACTGGCTATCCGAGAGGCCTGCACGCAACTAGGGCGTGACACAGCGTACAAACAAAACATTGCTATCTTCATAGATAGCCAAGCCGCAATCAAAGCTATTGACTCGGCTACCATATCCTCCAAACTGGTGCAGGAGTGCCGGAACGAGCTTGCGCGACTGGGCGAACGTTTCATTGTTACACTACTCTGGGTTCCAGGGCATAGTAACATAACAGGAAACGAGCGTGCAGATGAGCTGGCCAGGCAGGGCTCAGCTCTGGACGGCTCACTCGCTGCAAGGGTTCACATTCCGCTAGGTGCGGTCAAGACACAAATACACTCACAATTCCTGCAGAAAGCCAATCTTCAATGGAGAAGGTTAACTAACTGCATCATATCGAGGAAGATATGGCCTATTTATGACAAAGGAAGAACAGGGGATCTTCTAAACAGAACCCGCCCGAAGTCTCCAGAATTACGGCGATAATCACCGGGCACTGGCCAATTGGAGACCATGCGGCCAAACTAGGTATCCCATTTAACACCCACTGCCGAAGCTGCGGGAATGTAAACGAAAGAGAAACTCTCTTCCATTTCCTCTGCGAATGTCCGGCACTAGCAAGAGCTAGACTGCGGGCACTGAACCAACCATTCTTCGACGACCTTAGCGCTATTGCGGGCAAAGGGATACAAGATCTTATCCGTTTTCTCAATTCCACAGGTTGGATATAGCCACACATCAAATGCTCTACAGCCACTACAACATAGGTCACACGAGTCGTGGTAACAAAAAGGCACAATAAGTGCTAATTGGGTTCAAGCCGAACCGCCACTTCTATCTACCTACCATTCTTATTCTTTAAAGTAACATAAAACTTTTCGGCAACCAATGTATAAACAGATAGTAAATAAATTTGTTCGATTAATAATAGGTCCGTTCGCCAACTAATCTGCAAACGTAAATTTATATAAACTTTCATGCAAAACTACACAAACGCGTTCGCGTACTGAGAAAATGTTAAAATGATGAACGAAAGAAAAATGTACTTTCGTTAATTTTTCTTCACACCGAATTTCGGCTGGTAAGAAAATGAATACTGTCAAATGATAAAATCCTACGAGTTTGCCAGCAAAAAAACACGGGTTGCTTCTTTTCAAGTCAAACTTAGACGTTTTTAATTTTTTTACACAAAAGCGTTCGTGCACTTTTCTTTGAAATGAGAGGATTCTCTCGATTTTGGAGATTTGGCAGTTTTCATTTTTCTACACATAAAGTACGCGAACGGACCTAATAACTCGTCTGACATTTGCTAAAATTTTAGTCTGTTTGGTCATTCAGCGGTTCTTGGCTTCTGCTGGTATGAATATGAATGTATGTATGCTACATTTTTTCTCCATTTTCTTTCTCATTGAAAATGCCTGAATGTCAGTCGTACACAAAGAAGACAGATAGATGTTGAGCGAAAAGGACAAATATAGCATATGTTAAGTAGTTTCTATTATTTTTATTTTCCGCACTGAATTACACACTTCTGAATACTATTTACTAAAAGCTATGAGGCAGCAATAAAGGACACTTAACTAGTTTTCGAAGAATATTAACCGAATTAATGAGTAAATGAATTGAAATGAGAATGACAAATAAAAATGCGAATGGATTTTCGTTTATTCCTCGTGTTTTCTTATGTTGCGTTATGTTTTCCCCATTTCCTTACGTTTTCACTGAATTTCTGTAATTTCGTGACTGTTGTGTACACACTCAAACCTATTGTAATTTTGTATGTTCCATATTTGGTGCTCATAGAAGTGCATTGAAAATGAGAGAAAATGTTGTATCATACCAGCATAAGTGGCAGTGTTCGGTTATCTGTTGACAGTGGAGTCAGTTCTGTCACTTTTCATACTGGTTTCTGTTTCTGTTGCTTTTGACAAGTCGGGCTAAGACATCTTCTGAAAAATTTATATTTTTGAGCAAAACAGCAATACACACAAATTCATTTGGAAATTCCAATATTTTTTTTCAGTCACCTCGATTGCCATTGTCGTTTCTGACCCCAAAACACGCGATTCTTCCAAATCACCATTATGCTTGTCGTTTTAAAACACGACAAAGGTCGGATAAAAATGCCGAATGTCTTTTTGTACTAGTTCTGTAGTCGTCGCACGACTTTACTACATTTTTTTGGCTAAGGTACTACATCTGCTCTCGATTAAAGTGGCAACGCTGGTTATGAAGTGCATACCTACTGCTTTGCACATATAATTTGAAATTTGTTTCAGCGCTCGGGTATATAAAACGATGCTGATGGTTAATTTTACTACCTATTTGCTTTTTTAAAACATTGAAAATGTATCTCTCTGTCTCCGAAGAGGTCGAAGTGGAAGTTTCAAGTAGCACAAAAGGAATTCATCGGGGACTAAATAATTTTTCGCAAATTAGAAATTCACAAGAGCCTCTATCCGAATGCACCAACAGGAATGACATTTCTACACCAACTCACTTGGCTGTAGCAGATATTCAAAGAGTAATACGATTATTTTTATTGTAAATGTTTTTGAAAGCAGTTTCTATTTTAGCTCGCACAAACAAACAAGGAGCGATGGAGTTATGTACTAAGCGTGTTTGACCCGGTAAAGGGTTTGCCTGATCGTAAACAATCGGGAAAGCCTTCGTTTTTGGACAACAGTTCAAGATGTAAAAGAAGAACGACTCGGCAAAGTTATTCAAAGCTTTATTTTGTCAAAAACAGAACTAGGAAAAACTTAAGAACTTCTGAGACGCAAATAGGAACTGTGCTAAAAATATTAAAAGAACGAGATTCAGCGGCAGCCGAAAATACAGATATTGATTGGTCGTCTTGCTATGATCGTGGTGGTTACCATTTTAACAAACGAAGCACTGTAAGGCTTCACAACATTTGCACATCTAATAAAAGGAATGTGAGAAATGTTGCAACTTTTGAGAATAGAATAGAAACGGACGACGATGGTGATGAATCACAAATCGTTTGCGAATCTTCTGGTGAAGAACCTGATAACGTCAAGTCTGGCTTTGACCAGTTCAGCGGAACATCTAACTCAAAAGCAGTCGCAATGCCTTCAAATGATAAAGAAAGAGAAGATTATTATATTGTTAGTTATTCTAGCGAATCAGACGATGGTTTAAGAAACAGTTCTTGCAAAGAACCAAACATGTGTGCAAAACAATACAAAGATTCAAAGTGCGAGTTGGACCTATTTATTCAGACAATTAAAACCGATTTTCGGCGAACAAATAAATTGAAAGAAAATTTCAAAAAGGATACTTATTTGAAAAAGATGAAAGCAGTGATTGGCAGAGCGAATACGGATTTAGGGTTTTTAGATTACGAACAACGCGCTGGGATACTTAAAGGGCTGAGTGAAATTGTTATAAAGACGGAAAAGTCATACGGAGTGTGTTTAGCTTTTGTTCAATCAGATAATGATACTTGCCGTTGTTATATTTTGGATCAAAAGGCAGAGTCAGCCGAAGTTGGATCTAAGATAATTTCGTTTGTAGATACTTCTAAGGCTTATATTGTTCAAAATCAATATATATTTATACAGCCAAATAAAATCTTGAACGGTTGAGAAATACAACGCATTTGGAACCGATAATTGAGTCGTGTTTGGTGGGCTTACTATTTCAATGGTGGAAATGTCACAGTGTAGCACTTCATAAAAATGGGGGCCCATAGAGTATTATCCATAGATTGCTATGAACTGAGCAATATAAAGAATGCAATATAGCATTCTATGAATATTGCTCTTGGAGACACCGTGTGGGAGTCAAAGATCCTCTTCGCTGGAGCATTATTGTACATTCGTAGACATGTTTATAGTCACATAGTGCGGGCATTAGGGAAATGGGGAATAAAGGGATAACGTTGGTTGTAAATGTTTGCATATTATAAAAGGTAGGGAAAACAGCGACGAAGAGCATTCCACATCGTGTTGCACGGCTAAGGAAAGATTCTTGGTATTTCACTGTATGTTCGAAAAAAGGCTTGAGGCTTAACTGATGTGCATTCATGGCATCACGGGTATTACGGTTGAAATGTTCTAAGATTGGAATGCAGCTGGCTATTTCGTTTGATTTAATTTAATTTTGGTGGGGGCATACACCCCCCTTTATTCAGCTTAATACAAGCTTTAGGTCTTAAAAACTAATTACACTAAGACTTACAGCTAGGGCTTAAAAACTAATACTTAAAACTAATTAGGTGGATGGTGGGGGGTGAAGGAGGGTAGATTTGAGGGAGGAAGTGCAGTGATTAAAATCAAAGAGGAGGGGGTTAGAATTGACCTTCTGCAACATACGGGATATCGGCTCGTTCAAGCCGTACGACGTGCGACGGTTGGGAAGATAGAAAAGAGGAGGGGATCTAATTCCGAGGGTTAGTGTTAAAGTCAATGTAGTTCAAAAGATAGGAACAATCAACGGAGTCAGTGACAAGACGATGTATAAACAGAATGTCAGCCACATCTCTTCTTTTTTCAAGGGTCTGAAGGTTTATTAAATTAAGGCGTTCGTGATATGGTGGAAGGAAAAGTGATTATTCCACGGGAGCCCGCAAATCAAAGGTCCAAGGTGGCTACCTTGGGGAACACCAGAGGTGGCTTTAAAAGGCAATGAGAGAACAGAGCGAAAACGAACATTATAAGATCGGTTCTCAAGGTAAGAAGAAAACCGATTCAATAGTGGGGGATCGAAGCCAAGGAAGGAGAGTTTGAAAAGAATCAAACGATGAGATTAAATGCGATTAAATCCACTTCATTGCCACTTTCTAAAGCAGAAAGTGTAACGGAGACAAAGTCAACCAGGTTGGTGGTTGAGGATCTACCTTTAAGGAAACCTTGCTGAAGGGGGGGAGATAAGAGACTTGCACTGAAAGGATAATGAATCGTACATCATACTTTCGAAAACCTTTGGTAAATGCGACAGCTTGGCAATAGGTCGATAGTTAGATACGTCATTCTTTGGCCCTTTTTTGTGAAAAGGTGAAATGAAGGACGTTTTCCAGATTTTAGGAAATTTCCCAAGAGATAAAGAATGTTTAAAGAGATTGGCAATGAAAGGTGAAAGAATCGCAGAACACTTTTTGAGAAGAATGGCTGGAAGGCCGTCTGGGCCGGGTACAAATTCATCATTGAGATGAAGAAGTCTGTCGCACACCATGGAATGGTCAAAGGTAGGTAAAATGAATGGGCCAACGGTATAGTTTTTCAGATAACTGAAGTAAGAGTGATCCGGTTCAGGGCAGTCATCAGTGAAGGACTGCTTGAACACGGTAGCAAAAGAGTGCGATTACAAATGGGTCCGTTAATGACTCTCCTTCAAACAAGAGTGAGGAGGGATATCCATCAGATTTCCTTTTATAATAAACAAAATGAAAAAATGACCGTGGGTCGTTGATGAGGTTAGCTTGAGCATCAGAAAGATAGCGTTGATAGAGACAGTGAAAAAGGTTAGAGAACTGTAAGTACGAACCGAGATAATTCGAATAATCTGTAGTAGTTCTGGTTAGAAGATAGATTGCCCATAGTCTGTTACGTTTATTACGAAGTGAACGCAGTTTCCTATTATACCATGGAGGGGAAGATGGTGAGATTTTATGGCGCGAATAAGGAACGAATAAAGAAATGCATTTAAAGATTTCGTCATAAAAATGGGTGGCAGCTTCATCAACGGATAAGTTCGAGAAGTTGAGTTCGATTCTGCTCAGAAAGTCATTGATCTTTTGGAAGTTAGCTTTGTGGAAGTCGTAGGAGTACAGGTTAGTTGGAGGCAGGGATTGGGAAGAGGGATGATAAAAGAAAGAAAGGAGCAGAGGAGGGTGGTAAGCGTCAATATTAGAAAGGTGTAAAGAACTTTCAATGGTTGAGGAGTTTACAGGGTCAGTTGTGAAAACAAGATCCAACTGTCGTCCCATATAATTTTTAACATCACTGTCTTGACAAAGACCAGAATCGGTTACGCGGTCGACAAAAAGGCATTCCTTACTAGATATCGGGTTTATTGGGACGAAGGAAGATTGATCTTCCGATAAGCTCCACTGTAGATTAGGGAGATTAAAATCGCCAAAAATTATGATTTCATCGTTTGGCTTACAAGTATCAAGTAAATGGTCGATGGCATCCACGACGAGTTGGTAGGATTCGATGGGTTGAGACGGACGTATGTAGAAGCATATTACGTAGAGAGAACGGTTAACGAGCTAGATTTTTACTACAACAAAATCTAGAAGAGGGAAGGTTGATGTTGAGATGATGGAAGAGTTCAAGCTGTTATGAACTGCAATGAGAACGCCACGGCAGGGAAGTATGTCTAGAAGACAGGTGACGTTATCATCACGAAAGACGTTGAAAGATGCTGGAAACAACTCTTGGTTTAAGATATTCGGGGAAAGATTAGTTTCGGTAAGAACATAAACATCAAAAGGAAGAGTGTGAGTACGATGGAAAACTGCGTGAGTTTTGGTGCGTAGTCCTCTTACGTTTTGATAGTAGAAGGATAGAGGCAATTTCAGATCTGAGGCGGCCAAAGGTGATTTAGGGACGAAAAAAATTATTGTGATCAACTCGGTTACGTTGAAGATATGAGATACGTTTGGAGTTAATATGAGAAGCAAAAGCAGATAGATCCTTAGCCACATTAGTAGAGGAAATGTTAAAGCTTTCATGGAAGCGGGTGTAAATATCACGGAGTGCAGTGGGATCAGTTGGGAGGCCTTCTTTCTGAATCGAGATTTGAATATTCGTCTTGGTCTTTCCGTCAATGCAGATTGATTCAGGCTTGTCGTGCAAGTAGGCAAGGTATAGGCGAACGTTTTCAAAGAGTCTGTGATCTCGAAGCCGAGCCATAACGTAACGGCCGTCGAGGTCATTGTTCGAGGACGTAGGGCTAACAAATTGGGATGTTAGTTTGATGGTTGGGGGAAGTAAAGGATCGATAAACGCTTCAGAGGTTGGCGTGTTAATATGCGAAGTCTGGGCAGGATTGAGAATATGGGAGTGAACGAAATTCGGGTAATTGGAGGAAGTTGTAGCAGAAGTTGAAGTATGTCTCGAAGGGTCAGTGGAGTTTGGGGTCAAATTAAAGGATACCCTTTTTGGTTGAAGCCCTGGTGACTTCGAGTTGGTCGTGGGTCGAGTGGAGGAACTGTGAGGAGATGACAGCTTAGAGGAATTATGGAAGCGAGAAGGAGTAGATATTTTGGGGGCGGGTTGAGAAATGGGAATGGGTTGACGGAGTTGAGGGGAGAATAATGGAAAAGTTCCAGCTTTGAAACTCCAGTTAGGATCGAGGTTACTGTTGGACATGGGGTTATATGACTTACGTTTAGTAGGCTTAATGTTAGACTTAACGCTATTGGATCTGATCCTAGGCCGAACAACTCCTGCGTTAGACCATTTCGCGATGGTCATATCTCCCAAATTCACTTCGTTGGAGGGACTCGAAAAAAGCCAGTTGTATTTCGAGTGTATGTCGAGTTTGAAACTGCTACTATTGGACTTAGCCGGGGAAATCTTCTGACAGTTGGCAATGGTGATAGAGAATTTCTGCTGGAAATAGTTCTTCAACCAAGAGGCGTCAGCGTGCCGGGGGGCGCTTTTTATGACGAATGAATCGTCGTTTTGAATTTTGTCCAGCCTTTTGTTCCAATCAGCCAGTGTCCATAGCGTGCCGAATCGGTTAAGGTAGATCGGTGTAGGTGGTCCCTTGATGGCAGGCACTTGTATTGGAAATATCGTTAAAACAGCGATAGGCAGGACACATTGCGACGATGACTAAGAGAGTCGAGCGATTTCTCAATATCTCGATCGCCTATAAGCTTGATCGCGTTTTTTTTCTATTATCTATCTCCAGATAGGTTATTAGTGCACCAGATCAGATATGAGCATTGTACAAGTTTAGGACAAATAAATGGTTTATAAATTGTAGCCAGATCAGAAGGGGTGAACAAATTCTAACATCGCTTGAGCAAGCGTAGACATTTCGCAGCGTTCTTGGCTACATCGAGTATGTGGTCATTCCAACGAAGGTTGTCATTAACACACCTACCGAGAATGGAAAGTCGTTCTGTTCCAGCTATGCGAATGCCGGCCATGGACAATGTCAGGCTGTTTGGGTTTTGCTTTAATGACAGAAAACAGCATTGCGTTTTAGAATTTTTTTTTTTTTTTTGAGGTGTTGATCTTTTTCTACTATAATGTTTAGTTCTTTATTGTTTCTTTAAAAACGTTACAAATAAATATGTTACCTGCGAAGCTTAAGGCTTATCTGCAGGTGATTGCGTTTCCCATTTCTAATTTGAATATTTGGAAGGAATACAATATTAGGTGAATCTAAGATTTCATGATAAAGTTTTAATATGTTTACAAAGAGGCATTTGAGTTTAGGAAATATACTTTCAGATCTTTTTTGCGTTTTTTAAAATTAACTATATTTTTCAGGTTTGCAGGTAGTGAGTTCATCAACGTTGGAATACAGTGGGCTAATTGTCTTCGTCCATATTTGTTAAATACTTCTGGTATTTCGAGAAGTTGTTGTGCTCGTCTTCTAGTATTCTGATTATGACGTATCGGTTGTTTGAAACGGGCGTCATCGTAGAACTCCAGAACAGCTGTCATCTTGAATATGCTCTTGACCTCTAGAAATTTATATGGGTTATTATTATTATATATAATTTTTACCAGACGTCGTTGGAGACTATGTATTTTGTCCAGGTGTGTTTTAGATGCATTTCCCCATGCCAAAATGCCGTATCGAATTCGCGATTCAGCCAGTGAGTGGTACACTTGCCTCTGGACATTTGTTGTAGTGTACTTCTTCAGGTAGACCATCGCAAAAACAGCACTTTTTAGCTGTAATCGCAAACGCTGAATGTGTTCGTGCCAAATGAAATGCTCGTCGATGATTATTCCCAAATACTTGATTGATTTGACTACCTCGATTGCTTCGCTTCTGTGTGTAGTTAAACAGCTTTCATTTTGATGAAAGATATTGATATCCTCTGGTCTCTGACTAGGTGTGCGTATGTGCATAATCTTTGTCTTTTCAGAGTTTATCACCAAGTTGTGATCGTGGCACCATCTTGACACTTTGTCGAATTCCTTTTGCATTATTGCTATCGCCGCTTCGAGTTTTTGGTGTTTGACCACTATGGCGATGTCATCTGCGTATGCAAAAGCAGTCGATTGTTCAAAAACTCGGAGAAGTTCATTAGTGAACAGAACGAACAATATTGGGCCAAGTTTGGAACCTTGTGGAACACCGTAGATGCTATTCTTTTCCTCGCTAACTGTGTTTTCAATCTTCACCTTAAATGTTCTTTCCGATAAATAGCTCTTTAGCCACTTTGCTGCTTTTCCTCTAACTCCAATTCGGAAAGGCATTCAAGCAGCTTGTCGTGCACCAGGGTATCAAAGGCTTTACTGAAATCCACGTACATAACTAGCACGTGATGGTTTTTATTCAGACCGGTGGTTATAACGTTCGACATCTCTCCCAGTAGTCTTCCAGTGCTCTTTCCTTTTTGAAACGCATATTGGTTTGCTTGCAAAACGTTGTGCTTACATATAAAATTCTTTAGGCGATCAACAAAAATCTCCTCCATGCATTTTTCGACCACGGGTAATATCGAAATTGGCCTGTAGTTTCCAATTTCTGATTTTACTCCTCCCTTGTATACAGGTCGTACAATCGATGTTTTAAGCGCCCTTGGTATAAAACCCTGATCAAAACTTTGATTGATGATTTTCTTCACAATCGGCGCAAGAGTTAGAGCGTTATATTTCAGGTCAATTTGTGTAATGTTGTCTGCTCCAGGACCTTTATTTGGTTTTAAACAACACAACATTCTATAAACTTCTCCTTCACTTGCTTCCTTGAGGAACATAGAGTGGGCAATATTCCGGCTTTGATGTCTAGATGTTATTTCGTTACATCTGTGCAAAATGTTGGATACCTGTGTTGAGAAATGTTCGGCAAACTCATTTACAATTGTCACTATATCCTTTTTTCCGGCGAAGTTGTTGATAATTATATTATCTATTGACTTTTTCCTTCTACCAAGAACTTCGTTGAGAACATTCCACGTTTTTCTTATATACTTATATTCGCGTTGGAAATCTTCGTTTAGCGGATTGTTTTTCCACCTTCTATGCAATGCATCTCTTCTTTTACACATTTGAACTACATCGGGTGTGATCCAAGGTTTGTACTGACGTATCTTTTTGTTTTGGCTTGTATTTGTTGATTGTGTATATATGTGATTCATTTTATCCACAAGTTTGCTGTAAAGGCATTCTAGGTTGGTTTCCTCACAGAGATTTTGCCAATCAGTTTCCTCAATCAAAAGATTTACACTCTGTTGGTCGATTCGTCCATGCACTTTGTGTACACCTTCAGTCCCGGTATCCTTAAATGCAGCATACATCAGTGCGTAGTGATCTGATATATCAGTTTCAATGACTGCAGACATAATTTCGCTGTTTGTAATGCTGACAAATAAGTGATCTATTAGTGTGGCGGTGTTTGTGCCAGGCACTACACGAGTACTTTGTTTTATAATGTTTGTTAAACGATTAAATTCTACTCTATTGATTATACCATACTGAGTTATGCTGTTATGATCGGCATTTAATGAGCTTAATATTCGTTGCCGTTCCAGTTCCACATCCGAAGATGAGGGGCGTGACCCAATAAACGAATATGAGAAGCTGAGGGGGAGGGTACTGTCATCAGTGAAGGAATAGAATGGGCAGACAGGCGATCATTTATAATAATAAGAAAGAGAGTCGGAGATAAAACAGAGAGAGAGGGGAACACCAGCATTTATTTGGTGAGTCGCAGACTTGTAACCGTATAAAACAACTTGAATTGAACTACCCAAAAGGTTATTTCTAATCCATTGAAAAAGAGTGTCACTGATTCCAAATGCACGCATTTTCGACAAGAGAACTTGATGCCAAACTCTGACAAATGCATTTGAAATATCAAGCGCAACGATTTCACTTTCACCATCATGGTAAATAATCAAATCACCAGTGGACCTGTTGCGGCGGAAACCTTACTGCCATTAAGAAGTTTTCGGGATTTCGTAAGCTGACGGTTAATCAGCGTTTCCATGACCTTGAAAAGAAGGGACGTAATTTCAAGTGGACGGTAGGAGGAGGGAAAAGAATATTCGGCTTTTTTTGGGACAGGCTGGACGAGTGCTGTTTCCATCGTCTCGGAAAAAGCCCTGAAGAATAGGACAGATAGAAAAGCTTAGGCAGTGGTTTTGACAGCATAGAAGAACACCTCTTCAAAACAATAGGGACAAGCGGAATTGTGTATGTCAAGATTTCGAAAAACTAGCCACTGTACGATTGGGAAAGTGGATTGGTCCCATGAAGTATTTTACTCGCTCGAGTAGAGGGATAGATAAAGTACAATAAGGGAGCCTTGAGCTAGCTGCGAAGTGAGCAGCAAGCAGATTGGCTATATCTAGGGAGCTTACAGCTGGATTGCCATTGTAAATGACTTTCGGAATAGATGACGATGCTGAATTATTGATGTTTTTAACAAAGGCCAAACGTTTTTACTACCCATGGGACTTTGTAGTATTTTTTGTAGTAACAATTCTTGTGATGGAATCTGACAATGCATCGAACTCATTATAAGTTGAGTACCTGTCCAGATTTGGATTTCTATAAACAAAACAGTAGTAGATTAATTGTCTGCGGACATGGAATTTAAGCCAGATAAAATTGAATTGCGGATAGGAGCATTGGCCGTATTGAGGTTGAAGTTTGTAGGATGCGTCACTGCTTACATGGACGGCAAGACCGCGGTATAGAGAAAATAATGGCATTACGTTGTTCCCAGATAGGCTGAACAAAGTGCCAAAACAGTTGGTTTGTTACGGAATGCATGGGCATACAATGAGACAAAATTATTCCTTAACCCACGGCTGTTCCTCACATCCAACCTAAAATGCCTACACATTGAAAAGACAAATATAAAAACACAAACTTCGAGGCTATCTAAACGACACGGTGTTGACAGATTGAAGAAGTCACATGACAGGGCATCCCCTTGCCGGAATCCGGCTCAGGTTTTGGAATAGTTCGGGAGAGCTGTTTCCATACTGCACATTGCACCGCGCTTGTTAACCATCAGAGCCGTCAGCCTTGTTGTTCCTTAGCTTTCTTACAGCTACGTTAACCTCTTCAATACTGGGGTGATGGAACCGGTTTTTTGTTGACTGTAAGTGGGTTCTCTTGCCCTATTACTCTATCTACATGATGACCACTTAACAGCTGCTGCTGTTTCAAAGAGTCTGTGTTCCGGTCTAAAAGACGGCTGCTGGCTTGCTTTGCTTGGCCTTTTTATAAAGCCTCGGTCATATTTCTCCAATTTCTGCTCGTCTTCATCAGCGCTGCCCCATTCTGACTCGGAAAGTTTCTCTTCTTTTGCCAGGAAGGAATTTGCCTTCGTTATTTACCCAATATTGGAATGCTCCTCAGAATTGTAGTCGATGAAGGTTTGTGAAATTTCCTCATTTTCCTTTGGGTACTGGAGCCTCTGCTTCACTGGCTCCTCTTCGTCGACATCCTCATCGAGTTTGCTCGTTTCTTCTTTTTCTTCATTTTTAAACGTAAATCTATATAATTGTTTGTCCGAAACTACACAAACTCGTTCGCGTACTGCGAAAAGGTACTTTCGTTAATGTTTCTACACACAGAATTACGTCTCGTACGAAAATGAAAACTGTCAAACTAAGAAATCTTATGAGTTCGGCATCATAAAAAAACAGTAGATGCTTCTTTTCAAGTCAAAACGGACGTTTTTCATCTTTTAATGCAAATGCGTTATCGTACTTTTCTTTCAAATGAGGGATTCTCAATTTCGGAGATTGGACAGCTTTCATTTTTCTTCACGTAAAAGTACGCTAACGGCCCCAATAACTTATTATTGTTATTGATATCCATATCTCTTTTATGAACATGAAGTGTGTTGTCCAGGAACTGGGAAAGCGTTCGCGTACATCTGATTGTGTTCCCCCCTTAAAATAAAAATGGCAATATAATTTCGTTATCGAAAATTCGAACTAGCAGAATGATGAAACTGTCAAACACAATAAAAAAATATTGCCTGTCATCTGTCAAACTGTTGTCGCCATCGGCTTTTCTTCTCTTGCTTCATTAAATAGTTTTTCACAAAATACGCGTAAAATACTTCATTACTAGAAAAAAAAAGAAGATTTTCTACAAAATTATTTCATAATGTCCGAAACTCAAACATTAGTTGACATGGGATTTTCCCAGGAAAGAGCGTACGTACAACAAAAACTTTTCCAAATCAAAGTTTCTCTAGACAAAAAAAACGCGATGCATAATCCTTTTTTTCTTCTGTAGCGAGTATGCCATTAAAGTAACAAATTACAAAGGCGTCGAACCAGCCATGGAATGGCTTTTAGCTCACGCCGATGAAGAAATCCCTGCTGCTGCAGTTGGAGCTAAGTTAACCCTCGAACCGGTAGTGGCAACCACCACCACTTCCTCCGTCCCCTCGCCTAGTACAGACATCGAAGCTTCTTCCAGTACTCAGACGGGAGGTGGGACTGCCAAGTCTTTGAAATGTGACGATTGTGGGAAATTATTCAAGGATCAATCTGAAGTGGAGTTTCATGCTGCAAAGACGGGACACAGCAATTTCTCTGAATCTACAGAGGAGAAGAAACCTCTAACGGAGGAGGAGAAAAAAGCTCAGTTGGCACTCATCGAGGAGAAACTTAAACAGAAGCGTCTCGAGCGCGAAGAACGTGAGCGCATCGACTCTTTGGAACGCGAAAAGAATCGAATTAAATCTGGTAAGGATATGACTGAAACACGCAGACGAATGGAGGAGCTGGAAATGAAAAAAATTCTCGAGCAGCGCAAACGAGAAAAGGAAGAAGAGAAAGCGGCCCGCGAACGTGTTAAATCACAAATCGAGGCCGACAAAGCTGCTCGTCGAGCTAGGTTAGTTAAAATCCTTCAAAATGAAACCATTTCTGAGTGTGAGATCGTTTCAGGGATCAAGGGCCAACTTCGCCGCAATCGGCAGTCAGCTCAACAACACCGACTCCTGCCCCAGTTGTTGCGTCGCCAAAACAACCGCCCAAGGACTACACCAATACCAGAATTCAGATTCGTCTGCAAGACGGCTCCACACTCACTGAAACATTCAGCGTCAAGGAACAGCTTTCCGCTGTTCGTGTTTTCATCCAGATGAAACAAGGCGCTGACACCCCATTCGGGCTGATGACAACCTTCCCACGAAAGGTCTTCTCAGACGATGACTTTGAGAAACCACTCGAAGTGCTGGGCCTGGTGCCATCAGCTGTGCTAATAGTAACCAAGTCGTTGGCGTAATTTCGTTTTTCCATTTTTTTTTTATAACAAATTTTCTTAAAAAGCCAGTAGAGAGGGAGTCTCGCAGGACAAAGTGGGATAGGCGTACTTGTTCTCTATTCTTTTGCTGTTCGTTTATTTTGATTTAATTTATCCGAAAATCAAGAAAGGAAGGTTGAGGGTCATCCTTTAGGTTACTTGGTGGTTTCTTAAACGTAAGGATTCTTCTTTTGCACTGAAATCGCAGAGGAAAACAAAATGTTGGTGTACGAACTAATATGATAAAATGATAACTATTAAATTCAAAAATAAAATAACAGAACTTTTTCGTAAACAAAAAGTTTTTTTGTGGAGGACTTTAAGTGGGCCTAACCTTCATGTCATGCAATTTAAATGACTTATGCATTTGTGTGAGATTAATTGCTTGCAGGTAAAGAAACCTGCGACCGCGCTTCTTAAAGTGGGCTCAGTCCAGAAGTCAACTAAATAATGGATTCAACAATTTTTTGATCTTCAAAAGAGTGCGCAACGCCAACTTTGCGATTATAAATCTGTGTTTGGATACAAATTTTCAAATCGGCCAATGTATCATGCGGTCGTGCGCGTCGTAATACCTTAGACGTAGCTGGCAAAATCAGTCTTATGCGCCTAGCCTGAGCCGATAATAGGAATCAGCCAGGGACTTAGCTTAGGGGGAAGAGTTGAGGGCATCGTTTCTGGAATAACTCGCTGCTTCGTATATTCTCCGAATCCCGTTTCAGCAAGAAAACTGTTGGTAAGAAGTGTGAAGTGAACTCACCTTAGTGGAGACCATAGAAGAGTTTCGTGCCTTTGACTGAAGGTAGCGCGCCATGATTGTACTCTTTTAGCACGTTCTTTAAGCAACGGTTAAAGAAATTGGTGTCCCCGATTTTCTACATTCAGACTTTGTGGAAATAAGTTTTGATGGGATGATTTATAAGTCTTTGTATTGTTGCCTTATAGTTTGTGGTGAGTTACAAAAGCCCTGTACTGCCCTCTTCCTCAACCATCTACAGTTGGAAAACGATTCGTCTTTTACGCCGGCTCCATTTGCATTGATTGCTGGATTTGGAACCAGTCGATTACACTCAACTGCGTTCTGCTGTTGTTTTGATAGTTTTCGGGAAGACATTTATTAAGGATATTAATGCAACGTCGTAAAGCCTTCGAAAAGGTCAAAAATTTACGAAGTGATAAATGAACTGCCAAATGCCTTACATATTTTAAAAGTCTTACGAAGTTTCCAATGGTTCTACGACGTTGCATGAATATCCTTATTATCTTTGTAGGTTCGTTGCTCGTAACACTCTGTTCTCCACATGGATTACGAAGTTGGTTGCAGGTTGCAAACTGAACCAATTTGTTGCTTAAACAAATATCAACTTGTCTTCATTAGGTTTCGAAATCAGTTTCTTAACGACAATTATATAGGGGTAGGTGTCGTACGGTAGGAGTGAGGAGAATACGAAAGCCATTGTTGGTCGGTTCGTTAGCAGACACTGAGGTGATATTTTGGTATCCAGTCTGTTATCTGGAAAGCCATTTATCGATTTTCATGCAGGACAGGCCAAAAATACCGCTGCAGCGACCCATAAAAACAACGCTTGTCGTAATTGCCGACTTAGGGGAAGGAATCACATTTACGCAATTGTTGTCTAGTGGAACATTTACGTCTTAAAACTATCCCGCAAGTGTGCATGCAAATCCGTTGGCTGACACGACTGGAGATCACCGGTATCGTAAAAGGACGATCAAACAATAATCAATAACAGTTGCATGCGCGTGTCATAATAGCAGCATTTGATGGGCCTTACAAAAGAAGTGATCCGAAACCGTCCGGGAGGACTACCGATGATTATGGAGATCGAACCATTGAATTCCACAGGCGGAACAGTAGAGAGGCAGTAAAGTGGGAGTGTTCCTTGTTTCTCTCCTTTAATGGGCAGCGTATGTTGTTGTTCCCCATGGGGTTGAACCTGCACCGCACGGGTCACAAGCCAACACGCTACCTTCTACACCATCGCCACCACGGGAGTGTTATTTACTTTACTTAACGGGATCCCATTCCGTGGAGTCTCTGCCTGACACTGGAGCCTCCACTGCGATACCGGGCACGCTTTTTTCTGTTTTTTTTTTTGTTTTTATAATTGACACGCTTATAAGGGAACACAGCGCGGGCATAAAGGAAACAGGGGATTAGAGAGCAGGATTAAATTATAATGCAAATGAAAAACAGAGCTTTGTGGAGCATTCCACATCTGTGTAAAGGTTAAGGAAAGACTCCTTTATAACACTGAAAGTCCATAAACAGTCTTAATGATAAACTGATGCGTATTTTCATGGGTGGGTGGAATGCGACTTGCTATTTCGTTTGAGCACCTATAATGACAATAAAACAGCGAAAGACAGGAGACATTTCGAGGAGAACTAAAGAAGTCAAGCGCGTTTTTGAATCCTGTCTAGTAGCTCCAAATAGATTGTTGGGTAGCTCCTATATGAACGTTGTACTCAAGTTTGGGGAATAAAGGGTTTGTAAATTTTAGCCAGATCAGTATGGGTGAACTATTCAAGAAGCTGTTCCAGTTCCACACCCGAAGATGAACCAGGAAACGAATATGAAAAGCTGAGGATACTGTCATCTGCAAAGGAATGAATTGGATTAGAAGTTACAGACAGGAAATGAAAAAGAGGGTCGGGGACAAAACCGAGCCTTGGGGAACACTAACGTTTATTTGGTGAGTTGCAGACTTGAATCCGTTCAAAACAACTTCAATTGAACTGCCCGAAAAGTAGTTTCTAATCCATCGAAGAAGAGTATCACCGAATCCAGATGCATGCATTTTCGACAAGAGAGCCTGATGCCAAACTTTCAAACGCCTTTGTCAAGCGCAGCGATCTTACTTTCACCACCCTTTTGAAGAGACTGGTTCATCTTTGGGGTTAGATATTTCATCAAATCACCAGTGGACCTTTGGCCAGACCAAGCATCTGCGATGGCTTAGTCTTTTGTCCTCGTTGTGTTTAAGGGAAACCAATTTTGCCTTTTCTTCCATCCGCATTAAACCTCTACCACGTCACACTGAGAATGGTCGATGATGGTGATATCGTCAGCGTACCGCAGTAGTTTAACTTATCTGTTAAATTGTCCGTGATGACACCGGCCATGCGCCCAATCTGCTCCAGAACAACATTGACGAAGCTACATGCACATCTCCTTGTCGGAATCTGGTAAAAGTTAAGAATAGTTCGAAACAACTGCAGTTTTGTCCCAATCCCGAATTCAGCTTTCGAAACGTAAAGCGTCTGACGATGAATGCTATCAAATGCGATTTTAAATTCGATGAAAAGATGGAGGTTCTCGATCTGCAATTCGTTGGACTTTTCCAGGATTTGCCTAAGTGTGAAGATTTGGTCTATTTTAGATCTGCCGGGCCGTTGCAGAACGCCTTGAGACGTTCTCACAGTACTTTGGATAGGAATGTATATGCGACATTAGGTAGTGATATGCCTCGATAATTCTTGCAAGACATAAGATTGTCTTGATAGTTTAGTCATCTGGCATGTGGTGGAGCCGGTTCCTCATTGATTGTACGTGGGTTCTCTTATTGCCCTATATCTCTCTGGACATGATGCCCATCACCCCCAACACCTGCTGAAAATGCTGCTAAACACATCTACTATTCATTGTGCCATGGTGAGTGACTAGGTTTCCTTCTCTGTTTCGACAGCCGGTCTTAAAGACAGCAGCCAGTTGGCATTTTTTATAAAACCTCTGAATGTTGTTCGATCTCCTTGAGGTGGGAGACTACGTATTTCCTCTTCTTTCTACGCAGGATTCTCTCCCCCCTTCTCCTGGCTTGATACGCTTCCCTTGCTGCCCATATTCGCACGTTGTGTCAAAACTGTCCGGCGGGTGCACTCATCATCATCATAAAACGGACTCTTTTTCTGGAGTGGCTTTAAGTGCTTTCGACTGCCTCTTTGATGAAGTTGCGATACCAGTTTCACATATTGTTGACCGTCTGTGGGCGGTGAGGGCACAGCGAAAAATCTCTTGCTCAGACGCCTTCTGAGCTCTGAACGGAAAAAGAAATTCAGTTTGAACGCTCTGATATGACTGGGCGGTTAGCAGCTTCTTCTCCTTGAACAGTCGAGCTCTGAATTAGCCGCAACAAGACATAGATCAGAGTCGACGTATTTATTTTCTATGTATGCCCAGCGTAGATAAGCACGTGGTCGATTTTGTTGGCGGTTTAACCAACTGGAGAGCACCAAGTGCTATATAGATGCGCATTGTAGGGAACGCTTCTTATAACCGTGATTCGAACTGTTGCCAAGTCGATTAGTCGAAAGCCTTTGTCTGCTGTCGTACCGTGGATTCTGTGCTTGCCAAGTTATTACCAAATATGTTTTTCTTACTGATTTTGGCATTGAATTCACGATCTTGACATCGCACAGGCTCCGTACTGGAAGTAATAGAATTCCGTCTTGATAGGGTCTTCTGCTTCGTCAGTAGGGAGTGTGCACATAATAGACTTATTTTGTAAAATGGTTCTTGTGTGCGGATTACAGCCAGGCGATCACGTATCGGCTTGAGATCAATGACTTGATCGCACTGTTGCTGTTTTTGCATACGCAATCCTTTCCATCGTATCTCCTGTGTCTCGGTGATCTTCTCCCTTAATGACGGTGAGGCTATGATAAGAATTAATGGGATCATAACCCTCCCACTTAACTGTGTTGTGGTGATATCTGCCTTATATCGCGCGATGACAGTTTCAAGTTTTTGAGCAGCATTAGGAGTGTACAGTGTTCGTACGTTCCAGGTACATACCCGCAGTTCGTTGACGTAGTATCGTGAGTGGTGTCCATATCCGAGAATGGTGTTTCTCTCATAACAGATTTTTTTCTTGACGTGGTAGGGGAGTTACCTCGACGACAGAAAATGCTTGGACGAGAAGGAGGAGGAGACAGTACCTGGGATTTTTTGCTATGACCATCCTTGACATCAAAAGTCTCTCACGCTACATAAAAAAAAGTCAAACTGGTCCAATGAGAAGTGTGGAGATAGATCCACGTTGTATCATAATGGTTTTTTTTATTGGGGTTTGGTCTAAGTGTGTCGGTCTGGGCCTAATGCCGACATTGTCTCATCAAAGGCTTTTCAATAGAGCACTATATGTTGCTGTTTTCAAGTTGTTTAACACTCGCGCTTATAAGTTTAGCAGAGTCAACCTGGTGGTTTCAACAAACCTAATATGTATAAATATCACGCTACCAAGTGATGATTGAAGCGTTCATAAACAAATCAAGCGAACAAATTGCAGCTTCCTATCAAGATCGACTCACATACTGTTTCGACTTAATTACATTTGATGTATATAATATAATGTTTTGCGCAGTTGTGGCCGGCTGAGCTCTTGATGAATCTAATGTTGTTTTCGATTGAAGCACTCGGAGTAATCTTGTTATCTTCCGGAACTAAAAAAGCACGCTCAAAATATTTCTGGAAGACAAAAAGAATACTCCGAGTGGTACGAGATATCGAGAATTCCTTCCAATTCTTGCAAAAGTGCTGAAAGCAAAAAGTGTCTTTGCACTTTGGGACTGATTAGCAATTCATAAGTTCATTCGTTACGCTAGATTATTGTTTTTAGCGCCAAATATTATATTGTATGGCTTGGGTCAACCTCAAGCACGAAATCATTTTATTTCAAGTACAATCATCAAAATGTTATCAACTGGGAGTTTTGTTTTACTTTCTGAACAATGACCCACTGATTGGGGCGTTGACTTTTATTACGTAAATTGTGTTATTGTACTTTCGATTCATTTTTCACATTGGAGTTGGGTATTGTTCAACTTTGCTATTGTCGTGCTGAACAATGTAGGAACTTGGATAGAAGTCTCTTTACGACACATTCTCGCAGCAATTTCCCTTCTCTAAAATTGGATTTTGTTTAAATTCTGAACCTTAAAAGAGCGAAATACCAATCAGAGCCACATGACATGCGAATCGGTTGCACTATCGGTAGTAGTTAAATTTTTAATTTTTTTACATTTAAGAGCGGCATTTACTGTCGATCGAACGACGGTCGCAAATACGCACACACGATACAATTCGGTGCGCCGAAAAATACGCACAAATACGAATCAATAGTTTTCGTAAGAAAAATAAAAATTATATAAGTTTGTTTTTTCCTTTTATTGTTTTTTTCCGATTCGTTCTTATATATATTTGGCGCTCATTTGCAGACTGAAAAGTTCGGTCGCACGGACGGTCAAAAACAAACATATGCGATCTACGATCGTAATGGTCGTATCGCAAGGTCCCAAGAGATTTTCAACGAAGCTCCAACATTTCGTTGGTCGCACGGTCCGATGTACGACATGCCCATTCACGACCATCCTTAAGGCTGTCTCAGCATGAATGAGCCCCTTAACGCGCACTCAAGGGATTTTTGGTACCCTTGCAATGTAGATAGTTACATAGTGCGGGCATTGAGAAAATGGGGATAGTGATGGGAGCGGAGAAACCGATGCACTTTGGTTTTAAATGTTAGTAAATTATAATCAGTAGGAGCGGTGAAGAGCATTCTACATTCGTGTTGAACGGTTAAGTAAGGATTCTTGTGGTTCACTGTACGTCCGAAAATAGGCTTAAGGGTGAACTGATGCGCATTCCTGGCATGGCGGGTATTGCGGTTGAAACGTTCTAAGGGTGGATTGAATGCAGCTGGCATTTTGTTTGAGCACTTATAGTAGACATACCGATAAAATCCCGAGAGTCATTAGACATTGCGACGATGACGAAATGGATCAAGCGATTTCGCGATATAACGGCCGCCAATGGGGTTTATTGCGTATTTTTGAATCCTGTAAAGTAGCTCCTAAAAAGTTATTGTTGCACCAGACCAGATATAAACGTTGTACTCAAAGTTTGGCAGGTTGCCTTATAAATTGCAGATCAGACGGGGCAAACTATTTCTTGCACCTCTTGAGGAAGCCTAGATATTTCGCATCGTTCTTGGCGATCTCGAATATGAGGTCATTCCAACGAAGGCTATTAAAACACATACCGAGAAAAGTCGTTGCCGTTCCAGTTTCACATCCGTAGATGACATGAACGAGAAATAGCGGCCGTATCGGTCGAAAATTGGGTTCAACATATCGACCGCTGCATACGTTCCCGTGGTGGACGTATAAACGACCCAAGAAACAATATGAGAAGCTAAGGATACTGACATCAGCGAAGGAATGGATTGGATTAGAAGTAACAGGTGATCGATTACATCTGCGTCTTCTTCTTCCTTTACGACGAGGTTATGACCAGGATTAGAGGAATTATAATTATAATAAATTATATCCCAACTGATCCGCCTGTGGGGTCCGCAGGTTCGGCCTGAATAAGCATCGGTAGGCCTCCAGGTTTCTGTCGGAGATCACTTCATCAATAAGGCCAATCATGTTGTTTGATTTGTCTGATCCAGGAAGTTTTAGGCCTGCCTCTTTCTACGACTTTGGCAAGTGCATGCTCCTTTAATTGGTTATTGTTTGCTCGACTTTTTACGACACCAGTGAACTCCAGTCGTGTGAACCCACCGGACTTGCGTGCACACTTGCGGGACAACTTTAAGATGTAAAATGCGTCGCTAGGCTCACCTCGATGTTCAAATTGCCTAGATGTGATTTCTTCCCTTAGTCGCCTTTTACGACGAACGCTGTTTAGGGGGCCCTGTAGTGACCAGCCGCATTTATTTGGTTAGCTGCAGACTTGAAACCGTCCAAAACAACTTGAATTGAAATTCAATTCCAAATGCACGCGTTTTTGATATAAGATCTTGATGCCAAACTCTATTAAATGCCTTATAAATAACAAGCGCAACGATCTCACTTTTACCACCGTGGTGAAGAGATTGGTTCTACATTTCGGTTATATAGGTCATCAAATCACCAGTTGCTTCAAAAACTGTATTGCCGGTCATTAAGAAGCTTTCGGGATTCAAGATATTTCATAAGCCCGACAGTTTATCAGCGTTTCCATGACCATTGAAAGGAGGGTCGTAAGTCCTTTTGGTCGGTAGGAGCCGGGAGAAGAATAATTGCCTTCTTGGGGACGGGCTTGACAAATACAGTTTTCTATCTGCTCGGAATGAACCCTGAAGAATAGGATAGATAGAAAAGCTTACGTAGTGGTTTTGCCAGCGTGGAAGAACACCTCTTCAAAACGATAGGGGAAATACCTATTTGTCATCCTAGCATTTTTAATGGACTCTACTCCGTAACCTTGCTGTCACATTATCACTGTTTGGCGATTGTCACTGGTTTATTTTTAGCAGACCAACGCCATATTCTGGTGTTTTCGAAACAAAACAGCACAACATTTCGAAAACACTCATGTTTGCTTACCAGTCTCCTGAAAATGAGCCAAGTGTAGTTAGGCCTTAACACGGAGCATTCATTTCACGTTTAGTAGGTTACCAGACAACATACTGCTGGTGTTTATTTTGCTTTCGCATTCTTCGTTTTGCGTTGGGTATATTATCAAAGAAGCAACCAATGGAGCTCCTCAATTTGTATACGTCATTTCGGATGTTTTCTCGCCTGTTTCTCTTCTGCGCTTGTTTCTTCAATGATCGTGAGCGGTGAGCTCTATCACAGATTGTTATTTAATGTTTTTTTTTATGTGGTGGTTTTGTTTATTTTGTTTCCTCGATATTCTTTACTCATGATTTTTAACGCCATGTATCTTTATCATCGCTCAATTTGCAATGTTATGTACACCCGACACCGATCTCTTCATCTTTCGTGGGGTTCTCAGCTTTTTGATATTCTCTCTCTCTCCCCTGGTGTCGTACTCAATTACAGCTCAGCTAACTCCGTACGATGGCTTTATGTTTAAATAGCAATGACTGTGCTGTTTGAATATCGTGGTACCTAAGGTTTGTGAGACACGCAATACATTGAGATCTTTTAATTGGATCCCTCTATATTAATAAATCACCAGTCAGTGGACGATGAACCGCCCCTTATTCGAATTGGTCTACAGACACATCTTCGTTTGGACTCTTTTTAACATATAGTTCCCAAATTCAAAATCCCCAACGCTACCTTGCATAAAAATACTTCTTTTATTTACTTAAAATGATGAATCTTGTTATGTTATGAGTTTGTTACATCTGTTTTGGTCTTAAAACTATAATTTGATAAAAAAAACACAAATAAATGAGAAACACAATATTTTGCTTACTATGTACGTCTAAATAATTCAACTCAAAATGACGATGAACCAAAAAAAAAAAATCATAAATAACTATATACTCCTACCAATACAATATTTGCGAAGTTATTGATTTTTTTTTTATTTTCTTCCTCTCGCTCTCTTTCTTTTAGTTGATTCTCACTCATTCGTTGCGACTTTTGTGATTGATGCGCGCCTATAGAGTGCACCACATCAAGAACTGCACAAGTTTGTAAATATTCACAAATGGGAATTTCCATGGCTCCTTGCGACGTCCGTGCTTTTCCAGTGGGGGCATATTACTTGGATAGTGTATTGGCTTGGAGACATGACAGTTAGTGTTCACCTTTCCGCCCGGATAGTCAATTGAAACCTGATCAAATCGCACGCCATCACAGTCGATGAGTTGAAGAGTCTTATCGAAACATATACGGATCTCCGACAGATAGCTAATGTCCTTCTTGTTGTCATATAGACAGTGAATTGACGGATTCTTTCCGAGCACCTTAACGACAGCCGTATGCAAACCAATCACTGTGTTGTTGGAGTCCGGATAGATGCCAGCCTTCTCAAGCACATCAGACATAAAGAATCCCTTGTGCCAGGTCAGTCCCTGGTAGAAGTACTTCAATTCGTTACCAAGTACGGCTAGTTCAGCGGCGCAAGTGCCATGTTTTAGCCATTCGTGTTTCCACAAATAATCATAATCATCTCCGGTTTCAATGTCGGGCCAAAAGAGGTACAGTTGGTCGACAATTGGTTCCAATTGATTTACATTGAATTTTGAACTTTTATTACAGAAACTTGGACCAATTGTTTCGAGTTTTGTCGGCCAAATGCCATGAATAGTCCAGATTTCCTTTTCCGTTGGCAAATTGCATTTATGATTCTTGTCTTCCTCCTTCCAGTGGAAGCAAGTGGTAACGGGCCACTGCTGGGTAAATATCAAAACATCCCATTCGTATGATTGTGTTGTTTTGTTCAGTTCTACTGATCGATCGTAGTCTTCCGAGTATTCTTCAGACTCGAGTGCCCTAGAATCGACATGAGAACAACAACCGTATACAGACTATCAACAATAAACGACAGCACAAAGAGCCAATTGCTTACCTAATCTCATCAACTAGACTGCTGGCAATTAGTATGCTATATACGCATAATATAAATTGTTTTTTTCCGCCCTTGGGTGGCAGAGCAGATTGGATTTGTGTCATCGTTTAGCTGCCTCTTTCAACCCATAAAAATGTAACACCTGCTGGTGGATTGCAAGTGGTTTCCTTTAGAACGGTGATTGATGTATTTGACCGAAATATACTATGTTTTCTTAGAAAGTTGTAAATACTTTTGTTTTTTTTTCGGAAATGAAATTTTTTTACTCGAAAACGATGATGTACATAGCTTGGGAAACAACAAATGTCAGATATGAGGAATTTTTTCTATTTCTGCTACCACGGCAGTGTGTTTTTGTATAGCTATGGCGTGGTGACGTTAGTAGTGGGCTAGTGGGGTGAGTTCGACCTTTATCTCGTTGCTTCTCATTCTTCATTGCCCCTTCCCCGTCGATGAGTTGATGGTTTGTTTTGCAATTGGTTTGACTGCTCTTTGCTGATAGTGTCACCATCTCTGGGTGAACGTGTGAATTGTGGTAAATTTCTCGGAAGTTAAATGCAAGACCGTTGGTTTTGAATTTAGTTAGGGTTGGTGATACATGGTTTGATTAGTGTTTTGAGCATTTGGAGAACGAAATTGATTTAGTTGCTTGGCAAGTAATAAACAATTATTCGTGTTGCCGAGACAAAGTCGACTTATAATTGACCGAATTTCTGTTTAATCGTCGAAATCTGTTTCTATTTGACTAGTTATAGGGACTGAGGTTTAGTAAGTAAGTAAGACCAAGTATTTTGTAGTACTAACAATAGCTTCCTCTGCATTATGCGCATAGTAAAAATATATAATCATAGATAGTGCAGATAAGGTTAGGTTGAGGTGGTTGTGTCAGCTTTAGCCAACACACTTAGACCAATGTGAGGTCCATTGTGATACCACGTGGATATTGGGAGTTTCTCTCACTACTCGTTAAACCAGTTGTAGCTTCTTGTGAAGCGCGATAGACTTTTAATATCAGTGTTACCCAAGCCACTTAGATCATGTAGCAAGAAGGAAGATAGAGATTTCTTTTATGCGAGAGAGCAGGACATTCCCTCCTCCTCTTCGTCCATTCAGCTTCTGCAGTGCCCTATAATGACACCTATAGTAGAGCTAATGTGCAGTCGGTTTAGTGAGATTAGACACTTAGACCAGATATGCTTAGTTGCTAGACATGTATAGACTACTTGCCCACTAAGATTTGTTCTCTCGATTGCGAATAGCTAAAACAAAAGTAAGCATGTAGCGCTTGGAACACCTAGAGAACCCTTATCAGGTAAAAGAGGTAATGTGGTTCCTTTTTTGGCGAGATCAACCGCCCTACAGTTTCCTGGAATTTCTCTATGCCCCGGCACCCGACAGAGGTGAATGTTTAACTGCTCCGCTCTCTCCTTAAGAGATGAACGACAATCTAGGCCTACGATGGAATTTGAAGAGACTGAGTCCAGGATGTCCTTCGTGGATATCACATTTCTTTTTAACCACGTCAAGGCTTCTTTTGTCACTATAATAAAGACGAAAAGAGAGACTAAGGTTTAGTCTCTCTGAGAAAACGCCTCCACCTACCCCATCAGTAGTTTTTGATCCATCGGTGTAGAAGTGGATCGATTTATCTTCTGTAAATGCATCGTCGTCCCAGAATGATAATGTAGGAATATTGATTTGGAAGTTCTTTCCGAACCGTTATTGGGGTATAGTGTAGTCTATGTTTCTTGTTAGATACTTAAATGAGTACAGAATGATGGAGATGCTAAATATATCGAGTGGTATCAGATAAAGCAGAATGTCTAATGTCGCGGAGGGAGTAGTGTAGGGGTGTTCCGCTAATGCACTGCGTTGGATGTAGGATGGACTTTGCAAGATAAAGGTGCTACTGTAGCTTCTTTGACTCTTGCTTGCATATTGGGTTTCCAGCTTAACTTCCTATCAAAGATTATACCCAAGAATTTAGGTCCGTCGGAAAAAGTTAATCTTGTACCATTAATAGACGGTGGGTCAATATGTGGGAATTTGTATTTCCTGAAAAAGAGGACGAGTGTGGCTTTGTAGGGGCTTACACAACGATTTGGTCTTCTCATTAACTTGTTTAGAGCGTTTTGCATGAGTTCCTTAAAGGTATTGAGGTGTTTACTAGAGACAGTAATAGCAACATCACCCGCATAGGTAATCACCCTGCAGCTCTTCCCTGCCAGGCATATCAGTAGTTCATTAACCACTATCGGTGTACCTTTGCTGACAGACCTCCTGGCACATGTTTCGCCCAGTTTTGAGTTGATAATCCGACTTGTGAGCAGTAAATTGATCAATTCACCAAGCGGACTTTATACATTCAGTTCTGTCAGTGCATTTGTGACTGCAGATGTCTTGACGTTGGTTAAGGCCTTCTATTTCTAGGAAAACGACCATTGTGTGCTCCTTGTGATGAAGGGAGTATTCGATAATGCGTACCAAAGAGTGAAGGGCGGTTCCACAGACCTCTAGCGTTTTAAGGAGGAATGATGATAGACTAATAAGTCTGAGGTCATTAAGACTCGCATGGAAATAGTGTCCAGCCTTGTGTATAAAAACCACTTTCACTTCTCTCCAAGCCCGAGTAATTTGTACCAGATACAGGCTCTTCAGAATCATCTCCAGAACTGGCAGGATGATATCCGAAGAGATTTGTTGTTCGGCAGGTATTATGCCATCTGGCCCTGCTGATTTTTAGGGCTTGAAGCTTTGTAGAGCCAAAAGCAGCTTGTCCCTAGTAATCAGATTTTAAGGGTTAATTACCTGCACTTGTGCCCTGTTCAGGTTACTAAAGCTGGTTAAATTGGAGCTACCTGGGAAGTGAGTATCAAGTAGCAGATTGAGCGATTCCTCGCTAGATGTCGTCCAAGAGCCATCAGCTTTCTTTCGTAAGCTAGGGATAGTTGGATTAGCAGCGAGGATTCTTCTATTTTGCCACAGAGGAGTCTCCAAGGTGATCTTTAGACTTTCCTTAGATCTTTTTTTATATAATTCGAGGGATTCGTTGTAGGCGTCCCAATCGTGGTGCCGATGGTGTAGAGGGTAATGTTTTGGCTTGTGACCCCCACGGGGAACAACAACATACGCCACCCATTAAAGGAGAGAAAAGAATAACACCTTGTGTCTTCAACCTCTACACCAAAAAGAGGATTTCTGCCTGGTATTACAATTGACCGTTACCGAGGCTGAGTGCTCTGGGATTTGGATTTCCTTTTTAATATAAAACAAAATAGGGGTCCCAATCGGTTATAGATCTGAAGCTTTTGGCAAGATTAAAACGTCTCCTGCAATCATTTCTGAGTGGTCCCAATACTGAGTTCCACCAGTGTGGCTTCTTTTTTCCTCTTAGTCATATGATGGGACAGATGGCTTCGATGAGGGCCAGTGTATGGTCTTTGACATTTCTGTAAAACTCGTTAGAGTTGCAGGGGGGGACTTAGGAGTTCAGAGGTAACTAGTTTGCGAAGTGTTTCCCTGTATTGAGGCCAATTAGTTTTTGTAATTAAATTAAAACATCAACCTTAGATTTAGGGCACTAGCTTAGCTGCTAGGGCTAACGGCTACTAACCTTACATTTCTTTTGTGCTAAGGTACTATTTTCTTAATAAAGGCTTTGTAGAAGTTTAAAAACTGTTTTTATGTTTTGTTCGGAGGGAACTTCCGACAAGTTTGTAATTGGGAGTTATTTCCATCATGGTGGAGTCGATTGATAAAAGTACATTATTGTTGAAGTGAGGGGGGGGGGGGGGGGTGTGTCTCGTTATTATGTGGCAGTGCGTTAAGTTGGTGTGACCTAGATCAGACGGAATCTGACAAAGTGCTGCTGGCGAGATTGCTTAGAGTACTTTTTCTGATTCAGGGTTTATGCTGGAGTAGTGGTAGTGTTGATATTCTTTCCAGGTTGAATGCAAACAAGCTTTTTGTTCAAAGCGATAAGTTTGTCCCGTATATTTTCTATCAGTTCGATTCTGTTATCGTTGTTCTTCAGAGCAGAGATGGTAGATAGGCTGTCTGTGAAGATAACAGTTTTGTTGTTGTTGTTGAAGACTGATGAAATGTTGTTAAGGAGTCCTTTGGTAATAGTGTTACCGTTTTCGTCTACGATACCGAAATGTTGCGCTTTCAGGCTTAGAGCCGTATGTAAAGACGGGCTTCCTATTTTGAATTTTGATCCTTTCGACGATTTCTGCGAACCTTGCGTTAAATGCCTCTTCTGGTTGCAGACTTTAAATATTTGGTATTCATGTTGCCATTAGGTTGTCTTCTGGGTGGATAAGATGGACCATTTTTGGGATCGGGACATATTGGTATATCTAACTTATTTTCAAGATAGAAAGAGTTGTTTAACGTTGAAGAGTATCTCATTACTTTCCTGCTGCGCAGTATTTTCTTGGCAAGTTGGTAAATCGGGGTTTTTTGGTTCTAATTGATCTTTGTTATGATTAGTGTTGAGCATGATTCTGTCAGTATATTTTTAATAGGCGTTGTTCTGAATGCTCTCAGGCTCGTTCTCGCTCCCAAGTGGTACGGCGATTTGTTGAATTTGTTGAAGGGATGATGTTGAGGATTCTCTATATACAGCGAGTCCATAGTCGATTTTGGATAGTATTATTGATTTTATGATATTAAGGAGAGCGTAAGTATTACAATAACTATTTTTGGATGGGATATATGTAGTTTATAATGTTGACTCAAGTGGCTAGGCTTTTTTTGACAAACGGTGGCTCTTAAAGTTAAACTTAGCATGAAATATTATACCTAGTATGTTAAGGCTATTTACATTTTCTATATGTTCATTATTATAGTTTAGTGGGACGGTTTCAGTCAAGCCCGAAGCCAGACAATTATTTCGGGGTGGTTGGGGGGGGGGGGGGGGGGGGGGGGGGGTTATATTTATTCCATACACCAATAAGTGTGTACCTGAATGGTAGATGTAATGGTAGATGTAATAAATAAAATTAATACAGCCCATTTTAGCCGAAAATCGACCAAACACGATTTTTTATTGGTATTATGGTACTATACTATGTATAAAGCACTTGATGGATTGGTGGAAAAAAAATTGAGATAACAATTAAACATGACATTACGTTGGTAGGGAAGTAGAAAAAAAATGTGTTGGAAAATTCTGTTCGTCCGTCTGCCTGTTTGCAGTTCTGCAGCCTAAGCTGATGGGCCGATTTGCAAACTTGGTTCATAGTGTTTATTTAGTAGTATCGCTCTAGGCGTTGTTGAAATTGGAATTTTAGGTCTAAAACAATGGTATATGTCATATAACGGTTTGTCAAAACATAATTTTTTCTAAAAACGGCCTTAACGATTTAGATAATTCTTTTGGTAAGAATGGATTTTGCGGAATTTATCTTAAAACGGTACCTCCTATAGAACCGATTTTTTAACATCGCTAACAACAAAATCGAGTTCAATTAAATTTAAAATTTAGGAAGGCTTTTATGATCAAATTCATACATACAGTAGTGGAAATTACCATAAAAACACTGTTATATCACATATAAAACTTGTTGCACCGATTGCAACTTGGCAGCACTTTATTTAATTAATCCACAATCATCAGCCAGACAAATGGGAAAAGAAACGTTATGTTTTCAACGTTATTTACTCATCTTGGAAATTTATTCATATTGTTTTGCGAACTGATGTCTAAAAAGTGATCACTATAGGTGGAAATTCGCATAAAAACAGTCGAATTAAAAGTGGTTTATCTGTAATTGAAACGGGTAGGAAATTATTTTTTTTGTATTTAAAAGAACATAAGCATAAATTATGTTTGCAGAATCTAAACATGCCGCGTGGGAGAATTTTGAGTGCGGAAGAAAGGGCCAACATCACTGCATACAAAGATTGTGGCCTTTCTGATCGTGAAATTGGCAGAAAAATTAGCAGATCAAATACAGTCATTCATAGTTTTTGTAAATGCTAGCCATGCACAAAATAAAAAACTCACAGCACGTCAAGTCCGATTGATATCCAGTGAAGCGGTCAGAAACAAACTGTTTTCATGATTAAAGCCAAACTTGACTTGCCTGTTTCAGCAAGACGCGTAAGACAAATTTTAAAAGCCAACCCAAACATTGTCTACAAAAAAGATCCAAGAAGCCATCTTTGAATGCAGCTCATAAGACAGCAATGCTAAATTTTGTAGAAAGTCACATCAGGTGGACCGAAGAATGGCGAAAAGTTCTCTTCAGTGATGAAAAAAAATTTAATTTAGATGGCCCAGGTGGATTTCAGTCTTACTGGCATGACAAACGTCTTACAGATAAGGTGAGAATGAGTCGCAACTCCAGTGGAGGCAGCGTCATGGTCTGGGCAGGTTTTTCGGCAAATGGAACCACGGATATTGCTTTTGTGAGTGAAAGAACGAACTCAGAAAATTACATTGAGCTCTTGGAAGAAATGATGATCGAGAAAGCTGAAGAGTTATGCGGAACTGACTTCATATTCCAGCAAGATAACGCTCCTATCCACGTCTATCGAAGGCTAAAAAACTGGTTCGAGGAGAAACAAATTGCAATTCTCAATTGGCCATCTAGAAGTCCCGATTTAAATCCTATTGAGAATCTCTAGGGAATACTGGCCAGGCGTGTTTATGCCAATGGGACCCAATTTAATAACGTTCAAGAGCTCCGAGTACGTATTATTGAACAATGGGCTGCGATTACCACGACAGAATTGAAGAACCTTGTTGATTCAATGATGAGGCGAATGCTGGCGGTTGTTAGAGCAATTGGTGGATCTACAAAATGTTGAATTAACCACAGAATTCAGATTTTGCAATTTCACCCACTATTTTTTACCGAATTCCTTGATATTTTTGTTAAAAACTTTGGTGTTCTTATGGGAATTTCCACTTTTTTTAGTTTATTTTTGTTGTTTGTTCATAACTTTTATTTAATTTAGGTAAAAATGAATACATTTACTTTTTTTATAATAATAATTTTAACTATGTTCATACAAATTTATAATAAAGTTGCATAAAACAAAGAAAAAATGCGTAAAAACCATGCGTTTTTATGGGTAATTTCACTACTGTAGCTTTTTTGGTTTTTTGAATATGCTGAAAACGGGTATTCTGAATTTTTACAGATTTTTATCCAGATGAAAACTACAGATTTCCTTGTATTGAAATACTCAAAAAATTGCAAAATATTTTTCAAAAATTAAAAAAAACGGTTTAAAAAAACTGCTTTAAAGATTTTCAATATTTTTTTTCCTGGGTAGACTATTGCTAATAAAATAGATACTATTCCATACTTAGTTTTTCCAAAAAAAATTCTCAAATAAATTTGAAAAACTAAAAGATTTGTCCAATATTTTTTTAAATAATATTTATTTATTATTTATTAGGTACATTTCTTCATTCTTTAAGATTTTATTATTACAAAAAGTATTACATAACATGTGGGTATTATTAATTTTTATAAAATTAAATTTAATATTCTGTTCTTCTGCGCTGCAAATATATCTAAAACTTCCTCAGTGTCAATCTCAATTGGTCGATGAATTGACATTAGCGCCAATCCTGTTAATCTTTCTTCACCGGTAGAATTTCTTAGATAAGTTTTTATACGTTTCATTGTCGAAAATGTCCTTTCCGGTGTACATGTTGATACCGGTAGTGTTGTCAAAATTTTAAGAAGCTTGTGGATGTTAGGAAACAGATCCTTATTGCATTCCCCAAGATCTGTTATTGCACTCTTTGAACGCTCTGTATCTTTTTATGTATGGCATTTTGTCTTCCATAGCGTAAATTCAGCTTTTAAAGTGTCCCAATCCAAAAAAGATTTATAAAATTTGAAGTTTTCTTCGTTATAATTTTGTTCGTTTTTGCCAAGGATCGATGGAATCATAATGCACAAAGATGAAAGTATGGACTTATGGTTTTCAAATCTCATTTTAAGCTGACTTAAAAAGTTGTGTTCATGGTTTGTCTGTTGTGCTCATGTTTTGTCTGTTGTGCTCATGTTTTGTCTGTGCTGCTGGCTTAACACAATTCGTGGAATTTTAAGTTTTTCATCCACAACATTTACTAAGTTTTGTGCAGTCTCCGGAATGATATTTTCGCATATTCCTTGCAATGTGTTTGTTATTAATTAATGTTCATTAACACATGTTCCAATCCAGACACTAAGTCGCATGAATGGGATTGTAAGATCTTACAAAGCTGCTATAGATTCTAAAGTACATGTCTGATTGGCAAGTATGAGGGATCATAAGAAAGCTTAAAAGATTGTCAAGGTAGGACCTTGGGAAGAACATTTCATTTTTATTGCGCATACTTAAATGAAAAGTGAGTGATGCTGATTCCTCCTGATGTCACATAAAAGAAAGAGATAGGATAACGAAATACGTAATATATTACCTTGTTTTCTGTATATTTTGGCCTGGGGCTATGTGTCGTTTGGGGTTGTATGTACATATTTAAAAATTGTTTGTTTTAGGCATAGCTATCATTTTTATTTATTTAAACCGTCTGGTTTATTCAGTATCCAGAGGTACCTTACTAAATTCATCGAAAATTATGTTGGTACTACTTCGACTTAAAACTAAAATCAGAAATTTTGAACATTATCAATATTTATTTGAGTACAAATTTCATACTGATGCGGAAAAGTATGATTTTTGTGGTCAATGTTTATATCAATTCTGAATCGAACAAAAAAAACCGAATGTTTTTATGTCTTCTAGATTTTAAGAAAATTGAAAATTACTAAAACTACTTTTTTATGAGATTTTTGGTATTTACAGTGATTTCATTTTGAGGATTAATGTTAATGTAGTTCATCTTTGTAAGTAAAGTAGAGCAATTCATTAAGCGTTACCCAGAATGCACCACGAGGAGGTAGAATTGCATTGCATTACGCGTCTCAGTCAGTCAGTTTGTGAGTAAGTGAGGAGTTACTCGTAGTTAAAAATAGTCAAGTCAATTTTTCAATTTTCAACATATTAAAAATGTATGTAAGTCTCGTCAATGAAGTCATCGTCCGTACTGTTACTGTCGAGTTTGTTGAGTTCGTCGTTGTTGGTGAGAAGCCGAGGTTGTTTTGGCGGTAAAACTCACTGTGAAGGGTGGGAGGGTCGAAGTCATTTTATTTATTTATTTATTCAATTAAAACGCTGCACATAATTAAGAATTAAATTCTTTTTGTTCTTGTACAGGTAACAAGAGGATGACAAAATTCATACTTAAAAATAGTTACACTAAACGTTTACACAGAAAAAAGATAAAGAAGTAAGGTAAAGGTAGTATAGAAAATGAAACATGAAAGCAGAAAATGAATGTACTCTAGTGTTAAAAGTTGCAAGCACGTGATCAAATAATTTCGTTTTATTTGTTCCGTCCGCGTTTATTTTCCTTAGATTTTATGGGAGATTATTCCAGAGGAGAACTACATGTACAAAGAACTGCCGACTGCTGACCAAAGAGCGATGAATGGGCGGGACTATTTTAAATATTCTTTGGGAACTATTAAATTTAATTTTCGTATAAAGATAATTTGATAACTTAGTCGTAATAATTTTATGTAATGCAAGGACTGTTATGTATTTTAGTACGGCATTAAGGGAGTCATATCGACTTAGATTAAAAACATACCTTGCACAATTCTTAAACGCAACCCTTAATTTCCTGAATGATTCAGAATCTAAGTTTGAGAACATTTCATTTTTTTTTTTTTTTTTTTGTCGGGGTGTGTGAGACTTTCTACATTTCATAGTCATATATGATAATAGCAATAGGCAACACGTAGGACTTGATCAACTTAAGTTTTACAGCCACAGGTAGGTACATTTTAGTAGGACTCAAGCCACGAAGAATACAATTAATCTTTGAACCCAAATGATTAATATGATCTTTCCAATTAAGGTTCTGATTGAAGTATAAACCGAGATTCTTTGCTTTGCTGACGAACTCTATAGTTGAGTTATTTATTTTCAACGGTGAAAGAGTAATATGTGGTTGAGAGGTGTCCTGCATAATGTAATAGCTTTGGTTTTGGATGTGTTTAGCTCAATTTTATTGCGTTGGGACCAAACAAAAATGTTGTTTAAATCGCTATTCATACGTTCAACGGTAAAAGGGTGGCTGGATTTATTGAATTTTATTGTCAATTGTGCGTCATCAGTGAAAAAATGACATTCACAATTTTCAATACTTCTTGTAAGGTCATTTAAATAGAGTGTAAATAATAGGGAGGCAAAGCCAGAACCGTGAGGCACCCCAGTTGGTACATTTAGCAGTGCTTAATTGTTATTGTTCTGATAGACAGCCTGTGTTCTATTAAACATGCCATAAAGATTGCAAGCAGTATCTTCGAAAGCAAATTGACTGTTTACTTTGTGGATTAAAATAGAGTGGTTTACCGAGTCAACTGCCTTAGAGAAATCCAGGAGCACCATTAATGACATCAAGTCATCATCAAACCCTGAACGAATATCATCACTTACTTTCAAGAGTGCAGTAATACAACTATGTTTGGATCTAAGTCCAGATTGATACTCCGTCAGAAGCTTTTGTTCTTCCAAATAGATTTCATTTGACAACTGAAAACTTTTTTAAAAACTTTGCTTAAAAATGGAAGAATAGCAGTTGGTCTATGGTCTATAATTATTATTATTAGGTGAAGATGATTTCGGAATAGGCAATACTTTGGCACTTTTCCACCCTTCAGGGAAGACACCAGTTGTTATTATGGTATTATATATGTAGGTTACGTACTTGCCTATTAGAGGCAGGCGAATTTTTATTAGATTAGGGTGAATTCCATCCAATCCGATTGCCGTAGACTTAATAGAAAGTATGACCTTTCCCACGTGAATTGCATCCACACATTGCAGGGAAAATGACCATTGCGTGTTTACAACAAATGAGTCAAATTGATCCTGCGATGTCAGAAATGACCCAACAAATTTTTGGTTTACCTCATCAAGATTAATATTTATATTCCCGGATGTTTTGGTAGGACAGATACCGGTTTTCCAAAAAGCTGCACTTGATTTGTTAGCATTGAATTTGTTTTGATAATAAGTGCTTTTGTTCTTACAAATAAGGTGCGTTACCTCATTTCGGACACGCCTGAACTCTTCATGCATAAGCGGACAATGATATCTTCGCCATCTATAAAAAAATAAGTCCCGTTCATTAATCTTGTTCTGGTTGAACCAAGGGACATCGGAATTTTTTATTCTCTTGGTTTTTGAGGGAATATTTTTTTTTTATTTATAATTATTATTCTTTATAACAATGCAAATATAATTTCCTTAAACTATCATAACACAAATTCAGGTATAATAAAGAATAGTTAGTGTCATTTTGTATTTAAAAATTCAAATAGTGATAAATGCTACTTCATAAATAAAATTCAGAATGACATAACAAAACGAAAAGCTATACAATGATTTTAGGGAAAAACAAGCAGTAAGTAAGCAATTTAAGAAATTATTTTAATATTAAGCAATATAAGGCAGCAGAACTTCAATTTGACTGTGATCAAAATCCAGAAGCCACAGTTTAACTTTTTTTAAGAACATTGACAAAGACCTGGTACACCGAAGAGCAATGGGAAACGTATTAAACAACTTGTAAGACACGATGGAGTATAGTTTCTAAAATGCGTGGTACGAAAAGTGGGAACAGGAACATAATTGTCAAGATTGCTTCGCAGAGTACGGACGTCAGATATAGGACTCTGCATATAGTCACCTCTCATATAAAATAACTTGGAGACTTTAAAATAATACAAATGTCTGACCGGAAGGATTTTAAATGATCTAAAGAGGGGCATAGAGCGAGTCAAGCTGTTAACACCGCAGATTTTCCTTATAGCACACTTCTGCAGGACGAGGTTAGGTTAGGTTTATGTGGCTGTCGGCAGAAGCCGACACACTTAGACCAATTTAGGTCCATTGTGATACCACGTATATTATCTACCTCAACTCTGTAGATGGGACTGGCCAACGACACGCGGTTGTTCTCAAACGGTCCCCCATCTACGTACTAACCGCACCCAACGTCGTTTAATTTCGGTGATCTAACAAGAACCGATTAACTCGACGTGGTATGGTCGTTGGTTTCTGCAGGACGAAGAGAGGGTGAATTTTTGCTAGGTAGGCGCCTCTCCAGCAACTTATATCATATTGAAGTCTTGAATGGAAAATGCTGAAATAGCCTGTGCTTAAATTTCTGCTATCACAATAATTTTTTGAGATGATAGAAGAGCGGAGATATTGCTTCAATGTTGAAATATGTTTGGACCAGCTCATATTTTGATCAATTAAAACACCCAAGTTTTTAAAATGATCAACTCTTTCTATCTTAAAACAATTCTTATTTCAAACATTACGCTCATTGAAAACCACTAAGGAATCGTCCCCAGTACATGTGCAATTTAGCATTTTATATCGTAGGCAATTTCCATCGTGAAAGTAGATTTCAAAATCTGGAAATTCTTGTATTCTTAAGCTGAAATACATCAGTTTGGTTTTGTTACTTACATTTAGCTTGTGTTTGGCGAACCAGATTCTCAGTAAGTGAACATTGAGGTTTATTTCAGTCAATAAGCTTAGAGTGCTAGATGGGGCATATGTGATACCGAGATCATCTGCAAAAGCTGTTACTTTACTTGCGAATGATAGGTTAAACAGGGAGTTTATGTAAACAAGGAACAAAATCGGACCAAGGACCGATCCTTGTGGTACACCTATGCTTAGCGTCTTGGTGTTACTGAGGGTGTCCCCCACTTTTACTTTTTGTGTTCGGTATTTTAAGTAGGATGCAAACCAATCATGTACAGTACCACGGAAACCAATGGAATGAAGCTTGTTAAGAAGAATGCTGTGGTTAACCATATAAAAGGCCTTTGTGATATCCACGAACAAACCAGCGCAAAGTTTTTTCTCATCAAAACCTTTATTAACTAAGTAGTAGAGCTGTGTCAATCGTTCAAATTTAATGATCGAATCGTTCAAGTATTGGTTGAAAAAATGATTCGGTCATTTCAATCAATCATTCAATCAATCAATGACAGATGGGACATGGGAGTATTGTATTGCTCCATTCAATTTCAATACAATCAAAAACCCCAATCATCATTCGTTCAATTTAGTTTCGATAGAGACAGATACATTCGAATGGATTCTAAGAGTGAATACACTCAATAACAAGAAACTGCTGATTGTATATATAGATACCAAAACGCCTTTGAATAATTAGGAAATGGAGGTTATTGCACAGAAGCGATATTTTTGTAGAACAAATTTGTGTTGGTAAAACGAAATAAGCCGAAATAAATAAAAATATTTTGATATATTAACACATTTATTGGTTCGGTAGATACGAAATCAGTAATAAAGAAATGAGTTAGTCAGAACAGAACAAAAGTATTGACTCGATGAACGATTGACTTCGGGCTTCAATCTCGCTTCCGATTTTCTAATCACACAACTGTAACTGTAAGTTCGTATATACGATTATAAGGATTCTTGAAATAGATCACAAGCCCTACTAGAACAGCTTTCAGCATAAACTGTCTCGCAGTTCTCAAAACGCAGCATGTTATTCAGAAGATCAAACCTACATAATCTTTTTTACAGTGCGTGAAGAGGTATTTCTTCTGGGCCTCATATTTAAGGTGTTGAACAAAATGCCAGTCATACAGTGATCTGTAATCAGAAGATCAAAGTTAATACCAGCGCAATGACTAATAGATATGTCCTTAAAGCAGCCAAGTACATGGTCTAAACAGGAATTGGAGATTGGCCTTGTTGGTTCATTTATGAAAGAATAAATACCTTGCTCAATTGTTAACGCTAGATAAGAGTCTGTAGCAATGTCGGAAGTTAAAATATCTATGTTAATATCACCTAGAAGATAATAAATGCCTTGACATTCCCATTAGGATTTGTTTTTCAAAAATGAATGATCTATATAATTGCTTGAAAGAAATAAATCAGTGCAAAGATCTGTCTTCGTGTGCTACGTATAATGGTGATAATCTGCCTCATCGTATAACAAGATCAAAAGCAAAAGAAAATGTAAGCGAATCTCCCTTTATTCGCGTAACCAAATCTGCCAAGTACTCTGTAACATCGTTGTCGAAAAATCGCTTAATCACAACAAAAACTGCGCTCTCGTGTCTCACTGTCAAACGTCAATAGTCCAATTCCAAATTCAACAGTAAAGAAATCATCTTCGTTGAAGATACTCGCTCCCGCAACAAGTGATGGAAATGGACCCATCGCCGCCGACTGTTAATAACAGGGCAAATGACCTCTTGGTAAATGGAAGTGCAAGTGATGATCTCGCTATCCGCTATCAACGCAGCTGATGCGTGCGACGTCAATAAGGTAAAGGAGAATTGGGAAAAAATTAATATGCGCAAAAAACGTAAACAAAATTGTATTATTGGAAGCAATGTTACTGGCAATGGGGAAATTGAAGTAATTTCCAAAAGGAAATGGCTGCATTTGTCTAAATTTAAGCCAACAACGTCTGCGCAGTCTATCATTGACTTAGTTGCTGCCAACCTAAATGTCCCCCCTTCAAAATTCAAGTGCTTTACATTATTTAAGAAAGGAGTGGATGAACTTCTTATCAAATACGTTAATTTTAAGATTGGTGTTCCATCTGAACTCTATGATGCGGCATTCAATTCAAGTTGTTGGCCTGCTGGTGTGTACGTGAGAAATTTTCAGTACATTCAAAGAAACCAGGTTTTACCTTAGGAGATCACATTGCGTTAAACAATTTTAAATGTTCCACATCTTCGATTTCAACCAATGATTCGTTTTCGTTGTACTATCAAAACGTTGGAGGTATGCGGAGGTAGTGGTGTATTATTTCATGGTTGCCACTGGACTGGAAAGTCAGGGAAAGTCAGGGAACGAACATTTGGTCAGGGAATGTCAGGGAAAGTCAGGGAATTTCGAAAATAGTCAGGGAAAATTCCCTCTGTGTGTATTTTTTATACCCTATTCTAAGGGTATATTAATTTTGACGCATAGTTTGTAACATACCTTAATATTGCCCGTAGACCCCTAAAAGTTATTATATTTATGATCAGCATCGATAGTAATGTCGATCTAGATATGTCCGTCCGTCCGTCCGTCCGTCCGTCGGCAAAAATTAGGCCTTTAAACTGGGCCTAGAGAGCTGAAATTTTAACAATATACTCTCTAGGGTCCCCAAATATTCAAGTTTACGAATTTTTGAAATCCGCCCACAGACAAGCCCACAAACTAAAAAAAACAAAATTTTGGAAAAAACGAATTTTGAGCTAGAAAGCTGAAATTTTTTTTATATGATCTATGGCTCCTAAAACGGCTCGGGATATAAAATTTTCAAAATCCGCCCACTTTGTGGCCCATAAAAAAATAAAACAATTTTATTGAAAACCCAAAATTTGAGCTAGGGAGCTGAAATTTATAATATATACTCTCTAGGGGGCCCTTTATGCTCATGTGTAAATATTTTCAAAATCCGCCTTCTGGCACGCCCACAATTTACAAAAAAAACTTTTTTTTGAAAATCCAAAGTTTGAGCTAGGGAGCTGAAATTTATAATATATACTTTCTAGGGGTCCTCTATGCTCATGTGTTAATTTTTTTTAAATCCGCTTATTGACACGCCCACAATTAAATAAAATAATTTTATTGAAAAACCAAAGTTTGAGCTAGGGAACGTTTTTTTTACAAAAGCTTGGTTTTTGTTTGATAAAATCTTTTAAATGTTATATAACAGAATATGTACACCGTTCTTAACAATTCAACCATACTTAGACTTTTGTCACGCCCACTTATGAGGGATAGGAATAAGAATAGGGTATCCAACAGTTCGCCCAAGCGGACTGTAGCCCGCCCCTATGTTTGTTTATAATATTGAACAAAATTTTTATGTCGGGCTCTGAAGTTTACCCACACAAAATTTTATTTGTGAAAAGGAAGACAACTTTATATCTTTTCTGTTCTGTGCAATACTTTTGAATAAAATTTCTGTGGTTTTCCATTGGGAGCAAAAATATTACTTTTCATGAATCCACATTTTTTCTTATTTTGGGATCACATTTCGCAGATCTCGATATCTTTCGAGACGCACCATTTCACTAATCCACCATTATTATCTAATAATGTATATACCTTGGACATTTTTAATTTGATTGATTGAGACGATTTTGGTTTCGAGAAAATATAACGTTTGCACGCAGTTGTTTTAATTGCTAAACAGCTAATGGAGAATGCTACTTGGCAAGTGTTGTGCCGCGTAGACTACACCATGTAGACTACGCAATTGTCGACGCGTCGTCAATTACATGTCGTTGATTCAAAACTGACGACACGACATGTCGACAATAGTTTAATCAAGCAATACATTATAGTGTAAATTCAGAAACGTCAAACATTTGCGCAGTGATGCGGCATCACTGCTTATTTGCGATGCTGATGCGATGCACAGTTTAAGCTGATGCCTTGCTGATTAAATATGGCGTTTGAGTTTTAGAACGCATTGTTTAAATCAAACATTTAAAATGGAAGTTTTGCTAATAAAAGTTTTAGTTGATAACTTTGATCGTAAAGACGATAAATTTAGTTTTAATATGTGTGAATCAAGAAGAAAGAGGTCGAAACGCATACGGACTTTAATTAGCAGATTTAAAAGAAGGAAAATTCCTAAGATTAGGGACTATTTCAAAGTTCTAGAAGAATATCCAGACGATGTATTTCAAAATCATTTTAGAATGTGCCGATCCACCTTCGATGTAAGTCCACTAATGATTTAACTTTTCTAAATGAAAACCAAACCATGTTTCTAGGATTTGCGAAAATCATTTAATCCTTTTTGTACACCTTCTTATACATCTTCTTATAGTATCTATCAATTAAAATGTTTGTTTACTTACTTGTCTTTCTCTTCCGACATTTTTCTTGCTTTTTTTCAGGCGAATCAACAGCGCATCAGGTATTTCTGTGATGCTTTTTGTTCGTTATGTTTGCGCATCAGTTTGATCAACTTTGCAATAATGAACACTTGACGTTGAAAGTGATGCCAATAGTTGCGTTAATGAACATTTTGCAAAGCATCATGAGCATCATGATGCCAGTGATGCGTTACTGAATTTACACATAGTTTTTTGAAAATTAAGACAGTTGAAATTTGAAATATAGCTTTTTATTTTATAATGGGTACAAAATTCGTTTTATTTTAACATTCAATTATTCAAAATCCTTTTCTTCTTCTTCTCCGATAAAATCGTCTTTGATTCTGAGCGAATAATATATGTGCAAGAGCTTCTTTGATCTTTCAAATGAAAGACGATTTTTTATAGGAGAATGAACATGAGCCCAGCTTGAAAAGAGTCTTTCAACTTGAGCAGATGAAGCAGGTATCTGCAACAATTTTCTTGCTAGTTTTGCTAAAGTTGGGTATTTCATCTCTGCCATGTTCCAGAAAACGAGAGGTTTTTTATACCTTTTTCATATAGCATTTTGAAGAAACCAGATTTATTCCGAAAGCTATCCCACTCTTCAATATCAGTTGCATCCAGGCTTTTAAATAGAAAATCGAAAATAATGTCATTATGTTGACTTTTAGGTTTTGTGTTATCTAAGAATGGATGCAAATAAAAAACTGTTAAAGCATATTTATTCAAAGCCAGTTCTTGCCTTGACTTAAGCTTTTCAGAAAATTCATCAGGCAACTGAAGATTAAGCCACATTTCGACTGCTTCTGCTGCAGAAAAATTTGATGATTGGCATTTATTAATTAAATTACAAATCGGATCCAATAAACGTATATTGCTTTTAATATCATCCATGAACTTTGAATCAAAAAGCAATACAACAATACTTTCTTTAACCTTTGAATTAGCTGCAATCACCTTCATAAATTGAGCATTTTCGATCAAGCAAATATACGCATCGCGATGTGAACACCATCGTGTTTCACATGGAAGTTTAATTCTGGTTCCACCTTTTTCAACAATTTTTTTTTCTAAATCTGCTTGTTTATATTCTTTTAAAATAGATGTGACTTTTAGATTTAACTCTTTGTTTAAAATATCTTTGGGGAGTAGGTTTCCTGTATGGCTACTGCAATTGCGTTTCCAAACGAAATGTTTTGTTATTTTTCCCATTTTTTTCATAGCACTAGCATTGTCCGATACCACTGCAGAAACATTTGTGTAGAATACATTTTATCTGCTATATATACAGATTGTGACGCAATATGCGCAAGTTTTTCCGCTGTCTCACTTTCTCCTGTCAGATCCCAAGCTTCTAAGAATGCCTGTTCACCATTCGCGTTATGCAGCATGGAAACGACGGTTTTACTATTACTGGAGGAATTCTTCCAACCGTCAATCAATAAAACGGAATCGGAACTCAACGTAGCCCTGGATGAAGATAAACATTTTTCATATACATTATCCAGCAATTTGGTTGATAACACTTTTCTTCCAGGAATTTTGTCTGCATATGCTGGTCTCAATTTTTGTATGAAGTTTTTAAAATGAACAGACTCTACAACACTTAATGGAATATTGCATCCAAAGAAAAATTGAGCCAGAGATTCATTTAATACAACTTCTTAATTTTCTGACAATCTGTCAACAAAGCCAGAGATTGAGGAGTTGGCAGTTGGTTTAGATAATGAACGCTTCCTGTTTATACCCTATTTTAGGGGTATATTAATTTTGATGCATAGTTTGTAACATACCTTAATATTGCCCGTAGACCCCTAAAAGTTACTATATTTATGATCAGCATCGATAGTAATGTCGATCTAGTCATGTCCGTCCGTCCGTCCGTCCGTCCGTCGGCAAAAATTAGGCCTTTAAACTGAACCTAGAGAGCTGAAATTTTAACAATATACTCTCTAGGGTCCCCAAATATTCAAGTTTACGAATTTTTGAAATCCGCCCACAGACACGCCCACAAACTCAAAAAAACTAAATTTTGGAAAAAATCGAATTTTGAGCTAGGAAGCTGAAATTTTTTATATATGATCTATGACTCCTAAAACTGCTCGGGATATAAAATTTTCAAAATCCGCCCACTGCCACGCCCACAAAAAAATAAAACAATTTTATTGAAAAACCAAAATTTGAGCTAGGGAGCTGAAATTTTTAATATATACTCTCTAGGGGCCCTTTAAGCTCATGTATAAATATTTTCAAAATCCACCCACTGACACGCCCACAAATAAATAAAACAATTTTTTTGAAAATCCAAAGTTTGAGCTAGGGAGCTGAAATTTATAATATATACTCTCTAGGGGCCCTTTAAGCTCATGTGTAAATATTTTCAAAATCCGCCCACTGACACGCCCACAAATAAATAAAACAATTTTTTTGAAAATCCAAAGTTTGAGCTAGGGAGCTGAAATTTATAATATATACTCTCTAGGGGCCCTTTATGCTCATGTGTTAATTTTTTTTTTAAATCCGCCTACTGACACGCCCACAATTAAATAAAACAATTTTATTGAAACACCCAAGTTTGAGCTAGGGAGCGTTTTTTTTGATAAAATCCTTTAAATGTTATATAACAAAATATGTAGAGCGTTCTTAACAATTTAACCATACTTAGACTTTTGTCACGCCCACTTATGAGGGATAGGAATAAGAATAGGGTATCCAACAGTTCGCCCAAGCGGACTGTAGCCCGTCCCTATGTTTTTATTTAGTTTTGCAAATGAAGTTAGTAATGGCAATGATGAGCAGCTGCTATATCTTGATGTTGCCGAGCTCGGTCTTGTAAAAGAAATAGAAGCTGAGTTGTTTTTTTTCACGTTCTTAGAATATGCCAGAACGTTCTGCTGTTATTTACTGCTGGCTGCAATCGAACTACTTTCCATCTAAAGAACACCAGTAAATATTTTATTCAATTTTATTGCATTAATAACTTTCACTGACATCAAGAGCAAAACCATCAGATTCAGAATCTAAAAGTATAACTTCGTCATCCATGTAGTATACAACCGGTGGTGCATCAACAACAGTCGATAAATCTGCGTTATTGGTTTCATTTTTTGTATTTGAAACTTTGCACACATTTCTAAAAAAATTAATAAAGAAAAATTGCCCATAAGAATAATAAATATACGCACAAAATTATTACCTGTGTGCTCTGAGGCGAGCTTCAGCAGTGTTTAAGAGATTTTTTTTGCAATTATTGCAACACGCTGCATGTTTATACCCTATTCTAGGGGTATATTAATTTTGACGCATAGTTTGTAACATACCTTAATATTGCCCGTAGACCCCTAAAAGTTACTATATTTATGATCAGCATCGATAGTAATGTCGATCTAGCCACGTCCGTCCGTCCGTCCGTCCGTCGGCAAAAATTAGGCCTTTAAACTGGACCTAGAGAGCTGAACCATATACTCTCTAGGGTCCCGAAATAATCAAGTTTACGAATTTTTGAAATCCGCCCACAGACACGCCCACAAACTCAAAAAAACAAAATTTTGGAAAAAATCGAATTTTGAGCTAGAGAGCTGAAATTTTTTATATATGATCTATGGCCCATAAAACTGTTTGGGACATACAATTTTCAAAATCCGCCCACTGACACGCCCACAATTAAATAAAACAAATTTTGGGAAAAATTGAATTTTGAGCTAAGAAAGCTGAAATTTTTTATATATGATCTTTGGCCCATAAAACTGTTTGGGACATAAAATTTTCAAAATCCGCCCACTGACACGCCCACAATTAAATAAAATATTTTTTTTGAAAAACCAAAATTTGAGCTAGGGAGCTGAAATTTTTAATATATACTCTCTAGGGGCCCTTTATGCTCATGTGTAAATATTTTCAAAATCCGCCTACTGACACGCCCACAATTATTTATTTTTTATTTTTGAAAGTCCAAAGTTTGAGCTAGGGAGCTGAAATTTATAGTATATACTCTCTAGGTGCCCTTTATGATCATACTTAAATTTTTTTTAAATCCGCCTACTGACACGCCCACAATTAAATAAAACAATTTTATTGAAAAACCAAAGTTTGAGCTAGGGAGCGTTTTTATTTACAAAAGCTTAGTTTTTTCGATAAAATCCTTTAAATTTTTGTCACGCCCACTTATGAGATATAGGAATAAGAATAGGGTATCCAACAGTTCGCCCAAGCGGACTGTAGCCCGCCCCTATGTTTGTTATTGAACTTGACCAATTCAAAGCCAAGTTCTTCACACGCTTTGTTTTTTTGTCGTCCAGCCATTAGATATACCTACTCTTATTTATTATAAATTATTACTATTATTAGTCCTGTCCTGTTCCTTGTGCGTATGCTTACTTCTATTACTAGAGACGTTTTACTAACAGCTGTTTTCCATGACATTGACAATCCAATTGATGACATTGACGACATTGACGACGCGATGAACGACATTAACGACATTAACGACATTGACGACAAAGACGACGCTATTGTCGACATGAGAGTGTCGACAATTAAAAACGACGCTTCGTGAAACAACACCACAACAACATGCCAAGTTGGCATCAATCCTATTTTTCGATCCATGCGCTGCGAAAAGTCTGAGATAATGCTTAAATGGAAAACCACATCTTCATGCTTTCCGAAAAAAAGACATGCAAACTTATACATCAAAAATCAAAATCTATTTCGATTGACTTTGTTTAGCGAAATTTGTTCCCTTTGCTAAGGAAGATTTTGTATAAAATAGTTTTTATTTTAAGGCAATAACGGCAAAGCAAGATTATGTAAAAACATAGGGACGGGCTACAGTCCGCTTGGGCGAACTGTTGGATACCCTATTCTTACTTCTATCCCTCATAAGTGGGCGTGACAAAAGTCTAAGTATGGTTGAATTGTTAAGAACGCTCTACATATTTTGTTATATAACATTTAAAGGATTTTATAAAAAAAAACCCTCCCTGGCTCAATCTTGGGTGTTTCAATAAAATTGTTTTATTTAATTGTGGGCGTGTCAGTAGGCGGATTTAAAAAAAATTAACACATGAGCATAAAGGGCCCCTAGAGAGTATATATTATAAATTGCAGCTCCCTAGCTCAAACTTTGGATTTTCAAAAAAATTGTTTTATTTATTTGTGGGCGTGTCAGTGGGCGGATTTTGAAATTTTTTTATCCCGAGCAGTTTTAGGAGTATAGATCATATATAAAAAATTTCAGCTTTCTAGCTCAAAATTCGATTTTTTCCAAAATTTTTTTTTTTTAGTTTGTGGGCGTGTCTGTGGGCGGATTTCAAAAATTCGTAAACTTGATTATTTCGGGTCCCTAGAGAGTATATGGTTAAAATTTCAGCTCTCTAGGTCCAGTTTAAAGGCCTAATTTTTGCCGACGGACGGACGGACGGACGGACGGACATGGCTATATCGACATTACTATCGATGCTGATCATAAATATAGTAACTTTTAGGGGTCTACGGGCAATATTAAGTTATGTTACAAGCTATGCGTCAAAATTAATATACCCTTAGAATAGGGTATAAAAAAAAAGAATTTGAGTTAAGCAACATGGGCCAAAGGGCTTTGGTGTCGCATGGACTACCGCATAAGTCAAATTCTAAAGCTTTGACGTCACAAAAAATTGATACTTTCTTCACTACGTCTGTTTCATTGGTCGCCTCTAGTAGTCAAAAAACATCTCAAAATACACCAGAAAATATTAACGCTCAAAATATACTAACAAAATATTTTACTTTCGACAAGACCGATTTCATTGTCGCAGAGATAAGGTGGTGTCTGTATATTATTTCCACCAGAGCGTCCTTGAACTCGTCTGTGGAAATTAGTGATCTTTTTCGATTGATGTTCCCAGACAGCAAAATTGTTGAAATTTTTAAGTTAGGAAGAACTAAGAGTTCCTACATTATCAACCACGGTATCTCCCCATATTTCCATAACAATCTTTTGGATAAAGTAAACAAATGTGAGGATCTTGTTATATGTTTTGACGAAGCACCGAACAAAATAGCTCAGAAAGGACAAATGGATTTATTTGTCCGTTTTTTGATGAGTCAAAAGGAATTGTTTGCAATAGGTACTTAGAAAGCGAGTTCATGGGATCCTCAAAGTTAGATGACATTTTAAAACATTTTGACAATGGAATCCGATTTTTGAAAAAAGATAAACTTCTTCAAGTATCTATGGATGGCCTAAACGTGGCCATCAGCCCAAACAGCAAAATGAAATTGATCCGGATGGTACGCAGGTACTAGAATGTGGTGTGTGTGGTCTACATGTAATACATGGAGCCATGAAAATCGGACTTACAAATGTTTCATGGGACCTGCATATTTTTTTAAGGCATCTTTATTACGTTTTCAAGGAAAGTCCTGCAAGAAGAAGCTTATTTACCTCCAAAACTGATTGTACTCGATTTCCCCTGAAATATTGCGGTGTACGTTGGCTCGAAAACAAAATCTGTCTAGAGAGATGCCTGAACATTTTTGATGAGTTGAAGCACTTTTTTCTATGTCAAATTCAGGTTTACCAAAAACAAGGCCAATTGAAAACGTAAAAAAATACCTCCAAGACAAATTGTTAGACTGCAAACTTGCATTTTTCCATACAATTACATCTGATTGTGAACTATTTTTATCAAAATTTTAAGGCGAGAAACCATTGATATTTTATCTTTTTGAATAGCTCCTTATAATGGTTAAAAACTTATTGCATCGCATCGTCAAAAAAAAGTATATCAGCGAATTCTCCATAGGATCTCAACTTTTGTCCATAGATCTTTCAAGTGAATCCAATCTTCTGGAAATAAAAAACGTTGACGTTGCCTTCAAAGCAACAAAAATCATCAATGCAATAAAACAAAAAGACAATTTTTCGGAAAAAGATATTTTAAAATTTAAACTGGATTGCCGCAAAATTATTATAAGCAAAATATCAAAAAATCGAAGAACAATGCCCATTAAAATACGATTTGATTGTAAACGTGAGCAGTCTTAATCCTAGAGATATTTTGCAAAGCATCGGTCTCTACAGTAAAAGATTCAAAAATATGCTTCAAATTTTATATAATGCCAACCGATTATTTGATACATGCGCGGAAAGGCCAAAATTGCAGTACATACCTACTCGTGAATGCATGTACAGATGCAAAGACAGCCCTAAAAAGAGGAGTACAAAAGCCTTATAATCAACGAATCTACTTGTAGAGTTGATGAGTTCTACTTTCAGCTTTTTGGAAAAACGGAAATTTTTTTAAAGATCTTTGGCATGTTATAAAAATGTGTTGCATTTTATCGCACGGAAACGCCTCAGTTGAGAGTGGCTTCTCAATTAACCAGACTCTTTTGGTCGAAAACCTCCTTGAGGAGTCACTAGCCGCTCAGAGAAGAGTCTTAGATGGTGTAAAAGAGGCTAGGGGGAGTATCGAAAGTGAAAATAAATTCAAAATTAATATTTAATGTTCGATCCTCTCATAGCCGCTATACACAGCAGTTAGATGAAAAACTTAAATTAAAAAAAAAAAAGAAGATGGAGTCGAATTAAAAAGAAAAAGGGAGAAAGAAATAAAAAAACTTCATAACGAAAAAGCTAAAATTCGCATTCAAGCCCAGGTTGAAGAAGAGAAAATAAATTATCAACTCTCCCTTTTAAAAAAACTAGGTATATCCTGTTCTCAACTAATTGTTTCATTGATATTTTTTAAAAGGAATGTTTAGAAATATACAATTTGTCTGTTCTTTAAATATTTGGGACTAGTGTTTAAATGCGTCATTTTGTTTGCTGTATTTGCAAATTTTGGTCAGGGAAAGTCGGGGAACAGTCAGGGATTTTTTTTTTAATAATAGTGGCAACTATGTATTTGCAATTAGATCTTATCTTTAGAGAAGTTCCACTTGAATTTAAAACTTTTGAACAATTGTGTGTAGAAGTTACTTTGCCAGTTTGCTTTACTTGCATTTATTTTATTGTTTCTTATATTCCACCTAATTCTAATATAACTATTTATGAGACTCATATAAATAATATCAAAACTGTTGTTAGTTCATTAGGTTCGAATGCGCATTTTGTTGTTTTGGGTGATTATAACCTCCCTAACGTAAATTGGATCTATTCCGACAACGAAAAATGCTTAGTGCCTTCTAATATTTTAAGTGAAGTTGAATGTATTGTTATTGATAATATGTTATCCTTTAATCTTAAGCAGCTAAACTATGTTGTTAATTCATTAACTCGAATCTTAGATTTAGTGTTTATAGATTCTGAATTAGAAGCTAATCTAAGTATGACAGATGTTCCTATTATGAGAAATAGTATTCACCATAATGCTCTAGAAATTGATTTAAATATTTTGAATTTTGATAAATTGAACTTTACTAAAAGAGAAATTAACTCACAGGTAGGTTCCAGAAAACGAGTGAAATGAAATCGAAAGTGAAATTGTAAATCGAGTGAATTTGTTTTCCGTTATCCACATTTCACCCATTTTATAATATTCGAAACTTTTTCGAAAGAAATTTGTAATTGTTAAAAGTGTTGTATACTTTTAGATGTCAACTCTAAGCGAGTCGAACGTTCGCTTCGCCATTCATAATTCGCGCCTAAAAACAGCTAATCTAGCTTATCTGTCATTTGAAACGTAGCAAAAATATATTTTTTGTAATAAATAGTTCGTTTGTATAAATTTCGTCTCGTTTTCGCGATTAATTTAAAAAATGAGCGCTGTGGTAATTGCCGTGGTGTTACAAAGCGAAAAAAAAGTATACTGAAGAAAAATTTAAAATGCGTATGCTGAGAGACCACTCCAATCCGTTGGAAATTGCAGATGCTGCGTACATAATGTTGCATGTTTGCTCAAACTGTGTCATTCAAATCAATTAGTTAACTTGTAGCGCCATCTAGTAGAAAGTAGCCATATTACCGATTTTGGCAGCATTTGAATAGCAGTTTGAGTAGCTGTGGAATAACTACTACATACTTATGTTGTTCTCGAACCTTCTAAACTCAACGAATCTGGAAATTTCGAAAGGTGTCACTAAGAGATATAAATAGATGTCGCAGGAGCACCCAATTGATTCGAGTTGTGAGCCGATAAAGAAGGGCGATAGATGACAGTAGTGAAAAAGTATAGAGAATATTGAATAAGAGAAGTGATTGTTTATTTAAAGTGATTAATTGTGAAAGTGAATTGTTGAATTAAATAAGTGAAGAGCAGAAGGCTCGAGAAAATTCTGCGGACTGCCCGAGAAGGAAAGAGATGCAGCCTCCTGTTTTCGACGGTCAAACATCATGGCCAATTTATAAGAAACAGTTTGAAGCAGCTGCAATGGCGAACAGCTGGGACAACGAGGAAAAGTCGATTGCGCTAACGCTCGCACTAAGAGGTACAGCTGCGGAGTTACTCCAAACCGTCTCAGAAGAGAAGCAACACGACTACGACGCCCTGGTCAAGGCTATAGAGATGCGCTTCGGTGATGAGCATATGCAGCAAGTGTGCAGGGTCCAGCTACGCAGTAGAGTCCAGAAGCGGGGAGAAACACTTCAACAGCTGCAAGCAGATATCGAACGTCTGGCACATTTGTCATATCCTAATGCTGGTGAGGTTCTCATCAATGAAATGGCTGTGGAGGCGTTTATCCAAGCCATTGAAGATAGACAACTGCAAATGGCCGTAAGAATGGCTGGAAAGAGAACTCTCGCTGAGGCCCTAGCATTTGCCTTGACAATGCAAGCTGCTGATCAGGCATCGCATGTGTTCCACCGCGTAAGGGAAATGACAGCCGTTGAATGCTCCTGTCAAAGAGCAGACATCGTAGACCGGAGCAGAGATAACAGAGGTCAAATGCGCTGCTGGAACTGCAACAAAATGGGGCACCTACAGAGACAGTGCAGAGCTCCACCCAGACAAGGCAGATGTCCACATTGCGGGCCTAGGAGGCGCAACGAAGAAGCATCTGGCAGATATAGCTTCGCAGAACCAGCAGTCGGGAAACGTGTAAGGGGCAGCTTCTCGGAGCAGAAGTGGGTTTCCGGAATCGATGACTCCAGGACCACAATTCAAGTCTCCCAAACCAAACGAGGAAACCAGAGTTTAACAGTGGAAGCCTATATCGGTCAAAATAAGTGCGTGGCAGCCATCGACACCGGTGCCACCGCTTCCATTATAAGGAGGGACATCGTCCGTCAGTCTTGGTTGCACAACACCAGCAGTTACTGTCTGAAAACAGTAACAGGAGCGACAGCGAAAGTGTACGGAGATATCATGCTAACAATAAATTTGGCAGGATTAGCATTCTCCCACGCTTTCTTAGTAGCTGATATATGTGACGAATGCATCATTGGAATCAATTTCATGAAGGCGCATGATGTCGTATTGGACTTTGGCATGCAAGTATTCAAGTATCGAAACGTAGAGATTCCGATGGTGTACGGGAAAGAGAACGCCGCATCCCTGAGGACAGTCAATAGTGAGGACGCGGTCCTACCACCTTCTTCAGAGACAATGATTCGGACAAAGCTGGAAGGTGATCCTATGAGCCACCGATTCTCTCTAGTTGAGCCAAAAGACAACCACTACCGAAACTGCGTGGTTGGAAAAGTGCTTGTCGAGCGGAAGAACAATATTGTTCCCGTACGAGTTCTTAATGCGGAACACAAAAGCGTCAAATTGAAGCAAGGTGAGGTGGTTGGAAAGTGTGTACCGGGTACTGAAGTCCACCGAAATATTCATCCGATATCCAGCGACCGCATGAAGACGAGGTACGACACAAAAGCAACCACCACAGGATTCCAGGAAGGAGATCTGGTATGGCTATACAACCCTCATCGCCGAAAAGGCATGTCACCTAAACTACAGCAGGATTGGGAAGGACCCTATAAGATAGTGAAGCGCATAAACGATGTTGTCTACCGGATCCAACGAGGAAGAGGCAAGCTGAAAGTTGTCCATGTGGATCGTCTCCATCGCTACCATGGGGAAAATATTGACGTGCTTGTTCGGGACGAACAAGTTTAAGAGGGGGATATTGTTGCATGTTTGCTTGAACTGTGTCATTCAGCATTAATTAGTCAACTACGCCATCTAGTAGAAAGTGGCCATATTACCGATTTTGGCAGCATTGGAATAGCAGTTTGAGTAGCTGTGGTATAACTTGGTATGTTGTTCTCGAACCTTCTGAACTTAACGAACCTTCTCAACGAATCTGGAAATTTTGAGAGGTGTCACTAGGAGATATAAATAGATGTCGCAGGAGCACCCAAGACATTGGAGTTGTGAACCGCGATAAAGAAGGGCGATAGATGACAGTAGTGAAAAGTATAGAGAATATTGAATAAGAGAAGTGATTGTTTATTTAAAGTGATTAATTGTGAAAGTGAATTGTTGAATTAAATAAGTGAATTATTAGAATAATAATCAAGAAGTAAAAGACATTGAAAGAGAACTAATAAAGATTAATTAAATAGAATTACGTTTTATCTTTTCGAATCCTAGCCTGGATGTAACAATACGTTTTATCCCACTTCTGACACCAATGTTACATCCAGGCTAGGATTCGAAAAGATCTAATAATTCACTTATTTAATTCAACTATTCACTTTCACAATTAATCACTTTAAATACACAAACACTTTTCTCTTACTGGATACTTATACTTTTTCTCTATACTTTTCACTACTGTCATCTATCGTACTTCTTTATCGCGGTTCACAACTAGAATGTCTTGGGTGCTCCTGCGACATCTATTTATATCTCCTAGTGACACCTCCCGAAATTTCCAGATTCGTTGAGAAGGTTCGTTAAGTTCAGAAGGTTCGAGAACAACATACCAAGTTATACCACAGCTACTCAAACTGCTATACCAATGCTGCCAAAATCGGTAATATGGCCACTTTCTACTAGATGGCGTAGTTGACTAATTAATGCTGAATGACACAGTTCATATCATACTTAATAAACATGCTTTCCTAATGGTGCTGCATTAATTTAGACAAATTCTCAGTAATATACTTATATTTTTACTCCATGAGCATAAATAAATGCTTACAGTTATCAAATTCACACGTTTTCTTTCGGACGATTTCAATTCAACACCAAAATAGTGAAATCGAAATCTAGTAGAACACGGGTAACTTGATTTGAATTCACTTCGAAAAAAGTGATTTTGAATTCGATAGCAGTGAAACCTGGAACACCAGAAATCGATTTTGGTCGATTTCAATTTCGATATCGAGTGAGAGTGAAATTCAGAACCTGCCTTTCAGTTCGGGATTTTAGCAAAGCTGATTATGTTGGTTTAAATTTATTTTTTAATACAGTCAACTGGGAAGAAGTTCTTAATTTTCCTGACTTAAGGAGGTGTTACGACTCCTTTATGGGTGTAATTGAGCAAGCATATATTCGGTTTGTTCCACTAAAAGCAGTTAAATATAGTAATAAGCCAATATGGTTTACTAAGAGATTGTGCAGCTTAAAAAATAAGATGTCTAAAATGCAGAAGAGGTATCGAAAGGATTGTAGCCATCGCATTATTTACATGCAAATAAGACGTGAATACGAAACTGTAAAAAAGTTTGTGTACATTAAATATTTGCACTCAATTGAGACCAACATTAAAAGTGACTCTAGGGCTTTATGGGTGTTTCTAAATTCAAAGCGCAAATCGTTCGGTTTACCGGCTAACATGCATTATCTAAGTCAATCATGTAGTAATGAAAAAAGTATTTGCGATATGTTTGCTTCTTATTTTCAGTCTAATTATGTCCAGGACTCCTCTCCGTCAACACATAAGACTTTTTGTGATACTATTACCAATATGGGTAGCCTAAATTTGACAGTAAATCAAGTATTACTCCAGCTTTCTTCTTTAGAATCCACTTTTAAGTTGGCTCCGGACAACGTCCTACGTTTCTTAAAATGTGTTCTGAAAGTCTCGCGGCTCCACTTACCAAGATTTTCAACTTGTCACTTTCTACAGGTGACTTTTTGGAAGAGTGGAAATTATCGCTTGTAAGTCCAATACACCAATCCGGCTCTAAATAAGAGTTATTAATTACAGACCCATTTCAAAACTGTAATTAAGACCAAAAGTTTTGTGAAAAATTGTACCTATATTTGAGGAAGTGAGAACAAGCATCTTAATGGATCAGCATGGTTTTGTTAGTGGCAGATCGACGGTAACCAATCTCACCTTATTTGCAAACTTTTGCATTAAGGGAATTGAGCGTGGGAACCAGGTTGACGCAATTTATAGAGATTTTTCAAAGGCATTTGATAGAGTTCAGCATAATATTCATTCCAATATTTTCCTCTGACTGAAAAACTACTTGACGAATCGTAGGCAGAATGTCAAAATTGGAACAGTGGTATCTAAAGAAATTCTTAACCACTCAGGTGTTCCACAAGGCAGTGATCTGGGACCACTCCTATTCATACTGTTTGTTAATGATCTTCCGTCGAGAATTCGATATTCTTATTGTTTGCTTTATGCTGATGACTTAAAATTATTCAGATCTATTAAGTCCAAATTGGATTGTCAGGAATTGCAGTTTGACGTCGATGAAGTCTCATCGTGGTGTGAGGAAAACTGTTTGTATTTAAATGTAGCTAAATGTAAAAGTATAAAATTTACAAGATCGACTGGACCAATTAATTTTGAATACTGTATTGCTGGGTTACCGCTTGAGTTGGTGAACAGCCAAAGGGACCTCGGTGTTATCTTTGATGCAAAAATTAATTTTAAAATGCACTTAAACTACTTGATTTCAAAATCCAACAAATTACTAGGATTCCTAATGCGCAACTCTAAACAGTTTTCTGACCCGTATACGTTGAAAGCCTTGTACATTTCTTTGATAAGATCTACCTTACATAGAGTATGCCTGCTGTATATGGTGTCCGTTGTATAAAGTGTATGTAAGTCGTTTAGAATCTATACAAGGAAAATTTACAAGATTTGCGCTCAGAAAACTCAATTGGGTTGACGATATTTTGCCACCGTATGCCCACAGATGTCTTCTAATTAATCTTAAATCCCTTGAAATTAGAAGGAAGTATTATCTAATAATGCTCGTTAGGGATACCTTCTGTAATCGGATTGATTGCCCTAAACTGCTCTCTCTTTTCTGTCTATATGCTCCATCAAGATCGTTAAGGATGAGACAAGCACTCTTTCTCGTTCCCCTTTCGTACATTAACTACGGAAGGTCCGATCCTATTTCTAGATCCAGTTCTAAGTTTAATTCTCTTTCTCAAAACATCGACTTCTTCCTTAGCAGGGATGTTTTTAAAGAACTTGTATTAGATTCGTTGTAGCATTAACGCATATTCCTTATTTTCTTTTTTTTCTTTTTTTCTTGTTATTTCATTTTAATTTGTACCTTCTGTTTTTTATTATTATATAGGTACCTAGATATGTATTTATGAAATATAGTAATATTGCAAATTTTCATAACGCTTAGTCTTTAAGATATATACTCGATAGATGATACATAAATAAATAAATAAAAAGAACAAGATTTAGTGATTGAAGGTTATTCAACAGAGATGCAAATTCATTACACCGCGTCTCCACGAGCAATATTTCATAGCTTACCATCTGTCAATTTTCATAGAAAGAAAGAACGATAGTATGCAGTAAAATGTAGGGTGGGCATTTCATAGCTTACTATTTCATTCGTTCAAATGTCGTTGAGCAGTGCATGTCGTTGCGTTCTCGCATTAGAGGCCTTAAAAGAATTAAAAGAGTTGCAGAAACGAACTCAAAAAAGGAAACACAGGTTTGGGGTAAATCCTTTTTTGGAAAAAAGGGAATTACATAATTTAGAGGAACATTTATTGAAAGATGTTTTGTGGGAAGATCACAATGAGTTACGCAACTTTTGTAGGGTGAATATCAACAAGTTTGAGGAGGTTCTCGCACTTGTAAGATGTCGATTTTAGTTTGGTTACCTATATTAGGTTAATTTTCATTTCTAATTCGCACACAGGTGGATTCTGAAATTAAAAACAAGACACAGTAATGCGTTATGCGATTACGTCGAGAGTTCGGCTTGCTATAACTCTGAAGTACATTGCTACTGGGGACTCATATACTCGTAGATCCCTTGAGTTTTTTTCGCATATTTCAAGAAAGACAATTTCAAAATTTGTACCAGAAGTACTGAATGCAATTAACAACGCAATGGAATCCCAATATTTAAAAGTACATATTTTTCTGTTTTTTTTTACCTGCATTCATTGTTTTAATTGTTTCTTTTAGACATGTACCACGCAAGACGAATGGTCTTCAATTGCGGAAGATTTCAATACTTTTTGGGCCTTTCCGCACACTTTAGGTGCGGTTGACGGCAAACACATACGGATAAAAGCTCCGCCAAAATCGGGATCGGATTATTATAATTGCAAAGGGTATTTTAGTATCGTGATGCAGCTTGATATATATACGGTCTACGTAGATGCGACCACATTTCCATTTATACCCAAAATATTCTAGGATGCTCACTGGATAGCTATTTAAATGCAAGAAACTGCCTATTTTTACATAAACTCCTTACAACAAAAGCACCACCTTACCTGTATTCAAAACTCATTTTGCCCCAATCTGTAAGATCTAGAAATCTTATTGTTCCACGTTTCGTTTATACTAGTTCAACCAGATTTTTCTTTATTCATACAATAAGATTATGGAATTCCTTACCGTCGTATATAAAACAACATTATTCGTATAATAAATTCAAAGAAGCTATATTGGCTTTTTATGCGATTTAGGCTTGTTAAGCTTTAAAATCCTATCTGAAAATTGCTCGTATTAAATATAAAACTGCTTATTGTTATTTTTGTTATTCTTGTTAATTTCTGGGCTTTCCTTTTTTACTAGTTTTTTTTTTTTTTTTAATATTTTCTAAAATGTTAACGAATTTATTGTTTAATTGTTCAAACACATCTATTGTTCTTTTTTTCTGATGTTTTTCCGTTTGTAACTACTTCAAAAAGATTTACTCTTACTTGTACTTTATGAATATCAAATAAATAAATATGAAAAAAAATAAATAAATATGTTTTGTTTGCTGTTGTTGATGCACACAGTCGATTTTTATATATCGATGTGGGCGGTAACGGAAGAGCGTCAGATGTAGTTATACTTCAAAACTGCAGTTTGTATCGCGGACTTATAACCGGAAAGCTGAACATCCCACCTTCGAGGCCTTTAAAGGGACAATGCCGAAAAACACCATTTTATTTTTTTGGTGATGACATTTTTGGCTTGGATAGCAACTTCATGAAAGCCTATAATAGAAATGGAAATTTAAACACGTCTCAAGAAATCTTCAACTATCGCCTTAGTCCTGCGCGGCTAACAGTCGAGATGGCTTTTGGAAGGCTCGCATCTCGATTTCGAATTTTTCATATCGATATCTTAAGCTTTCATATTTATTGTACTTTTTAAGAATAAAACTGACTTATATAAATTAAAAAAAACACAACCACTTTTGTCTAGTAAAGTCGAAAACATTTTATTATTACAATTATTATAATTATAACAATTAGGGTAACTTCGGGCATTATGGCGCAGGGGGCATTATGGCGCAGGGGGCATTATGGCGCAGGGGGCATTATGGCGCACCTTGTAAATACCACATATCCCATTTTCTCATAATAAATTGAACTATGAGAAAACTTTAGTCTTCGTCAATCGAGCGTAGTGTCAGGTTGCTGGGTTTAAGCGATTTTTTTTGTGGCAGTGAAAAAAAAAAATTAAAAAAAGTTTAAATTTTCTCACCCTGTTATATTTTTGCCCATTTCTCAATTGTATGGTGCTTGGTAAGTATACATCGCAGGTGTTGCGTGTGTATAGTGAAGTGAAGATAAATGTATCTGTTTTCGTTTGGTGGCATTAATAAGTAACAGGAAATGAACACCTGCCGATTTTTTTTATGTGTTGTGCAAACGCGTATTTTTTGTTATATGGCGCACTTGCTGTAGGGGCATTATGGCAAAGATGCGCCATAATGCCCTTATGAAGTTTGCATGTTAAGTGTCCGCCATATTGCCCCTTGAAAACCATTTAAGTACAGCAATATTTTACGGTCAACTACCAATATTTTATGTCTTATTTCCATAGAAATGCCGACTATCCGCAAAGCAAATAAGGGCTTGAGAGCAACATGGTTGGAAAGTAATCTGGTTGCTGCATTTAACGAGGTAAAACAGAAAACTCTATCAATAAATGCAGCTGCAAAGCAGTACAATGTTCCAGCGACTACCCTTAGAAGAAGGCTTCAGAACGGTGACGTCAAGAAGCATGTTCTAGGTGCTCCCATATGCCTTGGAGAAGAAAATGAGCAGAAAATTGTGGCTCACATAAAGAGACTACAAGCGCATGGATTCGCTCCTAACAGAAAAGAGTTGCGCCGCATGGCATTTGAACTGGCAGACAAATACAAGCCAAGACACAATTTTAATAAGGCTGACAGGACGGCTGGATATGGATGGCTTCGACTCTTCTTAAGCCGGCATCCGGGATAGTTGTGGCAAATCTAACCACAAGTAAATCATCACGCCATATTGCCTACTAGGGTACGCCATATTGCCCCATGCATTGGGCATTATGGTTTTTTATAAAACATTTTTAAATTATTTTTTTTATTTCTTACATCCTTGAATCTGTAGTTTTATATAATTTGTTTTGGTTCTTTGTTTCCTATATTTAATAAATCGTTTTGTTTTTTCATAAAAAACTGTTCTTGTTAAAGTTATTTGGGAAGGAAAAAAAGTGCGCCATAATGCCCGAAGTTACCCTAGGTATTTATTAATTTTAGTACTTCGTCCATTCGCCACTCCATCGCGGAAAAAAAACACACGTGCCAAACTTCGCGGAAAAAAACACAAGTGCCAAACTTCACAAAAATGACAGCCCATAGAATACTACCAATAGAATGCTATGAGCTGAGCAATAGGATAGAATACCATTTTTTATAGAATACCATTTGTGGTCTCCACGAGCAATTTTCATAGTATGCTATATGGCATTCTATGAAATATTGCTCGTGGAGACGCTGTGTTAAGGAACGATTGCGGATCATGCGAATGTAGTCTATAGATGCATAGAAAATAAATACTTTGTTACAGATTTTACATGAAAATTGTATAACATCTGCAGACGACAGACAGTGACAAATTATATTATCTCCCAACGAATCGAGCACAAAAACTCCCACTCCACCTGCAAAATACTATTCATTTGTGTTAGTGTAAAAGGTATACCTCGGGATTGAGAAATCATCGCGTTCACAATCAAACAACCATATTTCGGAAACAAAAATTAGGTCCAGTAAATCCGTAAGTGAGATTGTACACTAGTAAATCAAAGTTTAGCCTCATGCTGCGTATATTTTGGTGTACAACAAAAAATGAGTTGCTCCCATCAGAGGAACGATTAAAAATGTTGTCACTTGTGCTTCTTATAGTAGTACTGGTTGAGTTGTTGCCTATATGGCCAGTCGGGTTAAACATTAACATTAGAACAAATTTGCTAACAAAGATGCGAAGACAAACTAGTCTTTCAAAGCAGCCAAATCATCAAACGATCTTATAGCAACAACCCTATCCTTATCTGCTTTTCTCAATAGAATCTGAGAGTTTTGGAAACACAAGTATTTATAATTCTTTTCAGTCTTGACTTTTTTAGCTTCCATAAATAAAGCGCGCGTGTAGCTTGTAAAACAATCATTAACAAAAATACTACCCTTGTTTGCAGGATCAAATTGAGATGACTTTAACTTCTTAGCTGCATTCCTCTTGCACCTCATTACCTTTTGTTTGACATCTACTGAAGATAGGTGAATGGAGAGAATATCGCTGGAATTCTTGTTCTTGTTTGAAAACTGTCCAGTTGAGTCAATATTCGTGTTTCTTTTTCATACCCGCCTGACGAAACAATGCTGTATATCAGCGTTAGTGAAAGAGACATTCAAAGCACTTCAAAATATTTTTTGGACGCATTTCTCAGCGTTGCTGTTGTTGACTCCAGGTATCCCAGTTATCTCTATAATTTTTTCTACGTTTTTTTGTTCTCTCCAGTTTAACTTTCCTTCCAGAGTAGTGATCTTCTGTTTCAGCACTTTGTTTTCGTCTTTCAGCTGTAGAATTGTACTGAGAAAGTCACAATTAATTTTTTTTATGCAGAGAATTTGGTCATAACGCAATTTCAGGGTGATTGAACTTTTGTTGCGCGCAAGTTGACCGTCTGGCATAGTGTCTGCTGTCGCTGGCCGTTTGTAGGCTAACTCATCATCGATTCGTCGCTTACAAAGAGTTTGTGGATTAGGCTTTGGTTGCTGTTTGGGCGCCGGAGCTGCTACCGTTTTTTCTTCTTCTGCTAGCTGCGGTTGTGCTTTCGATGTTGTTGCTATTGGAGCTGAAGCACTTCGTATTTGCAGAGACTTACGACGAAGAGCGGTGCAATTGTACCATCGATATTGAACACCTTCATTGCACATATAACCAAACTCATCTGGATTAATATTCATACACGGGCAGTGATAAAACAGATTGCAGTCACCACAAGATATTAAATTCACAACTACCTACGTTCAATTTTCTTTTTGCCGACAAAACAATGCATTTTCAAAGAATGAGATTTAATTTGAATTGAGTTTGACTATTTAGTTAAGTAAACATAGTGTGCACCCCACAACACTCAAAGTTAATACATACACGTTTATCAATTAAATACTCGATGTTCCTATTTAGAACTGAAACTTGAATATTAACATCGGATGAAAGGTATATGGGGGACCAGTCAAGACTAAGGCAATCATAAAACATAGGGACGGGCTACAGTCCGCTTGGGCGAACTGTTGGATACCCTATTCTTATTCCTATCCCTCATAAGTGGGCGTGACAAAAGTCTAAGTATGGTTGAATTGTTAAGAACGCTCTACATATTTTGTTATATAACATTTAAAGGATTTTATCAAAAAAAAAACGCTCCCTAGCTCAAACTTGGGTGTTTCAATAAAATTGTTTTATTTAATTGTGGGCGTGTCAGTGGGCGGATTTAAAAAAAATTAACACATGAGAATAAAGGGCCCCTAGAGAGTATATATTATAAATTTCAGCTCCCTAGCTCAAACTTTGAATTAAAAAAAAAAAAAATTAATTGTGGGCGTGTTAGTTGGCGGATTTTGAAAATATTTACACATGAGCGTAAAGGGCCTATAGAGAGTATATATTATAAATTTCAGCTCCCTAGCTCAAACTTCGGATTTTCAAAAATTAATATACCCTTAGAATAGGGTATACAAAAATTATTTTATTTATTTGTGGGCGTGTCAGTGGGCGGATTTTGAAAATTCCGAGCAGTTTTAGGAGTCATAGATCATATATAAAAAATTTCAGCTTTCTAGCTCAAAATTCGATTTTTTCCAAAATTTTGTTTTTTTGAGTTTGTGGGCGTGTCTGTGGGCGGATTTCAAAAATTCGTAAACTTGATTATTTCGGGACCCTAAAGAGTATATGGTTAAAATTTCAGCTCTCTAGCTCCAGTTTAAAGGCCTAACTTTTGCCGACAGACGGACGGACGGACGGACGGACGGACGGACATGGCTAGATCGACATTACTATCGATGCTGATCATAAATATAGTAACTTTTAGGGGTCTACGGGCAATATTAAGGTATGTTACAAACTATGCGTCAAAATTAATATACCCTTAGAATAGGGTATAAAAAGAGAAGACACATCAACAGACGGAAAATGACGATATTGCTTATAAACATCCGTTTCGCCAGTAGGAAATACATTTAAAACCAGTATGATCATGTCGTGATATGAGAACCCTGGACAGATGATCAGATCGTAGTGAGTTATAAAATCAGTCCTAGGTACTAAAAGGACATCAATAAGCGATGGAGCTTTATTAGGGAGAAAATGTGTGGGATTCGACGTGTTCACAAATTTTAATCCAAGAGTTTCAATTGAATCTGAAAACTGTTTGTTTTTATTTCCTAAGATGGGGGTGATGGCATGTGAGGTCGGCTGGCGCGCCATAAAATGATGCGTAATAGCAAATGCGTTTGCCAAATACACACAGAATTTGTTTCCCCAAAAGGCTAACGGTTTTCCTGTCTGTGAGCAAAGTCAGGATGCCATGCAGCTGCTAGTTTCTCCTTGATAATTGTTAGTTTGATTCAAGTTCTTGGAAGTGGTAAATTTGTCATTTTGAGTTAAAAAAAATAAATAGTGCAAGTGAATGTCAGAAACCCTCCATAACTAGTAAAATACTATCGGTAAGTGCATTTTATGATTTTATTTGAGTTGTCCACAGATTCTTTTCATTGTTTTTTGCCCGAAAGTGGAGAAAAAAAATTATTTCAAATAAATACAGAGGGGGCCGACCCCGGCCGACTATAGAAGACTATGTTTTTTTTTGTTTTTGCTTAAGTTAATATGCAGATTGAAGGTTTACCAACGACCATACCACGTCGAGTTAATCGGTTCTCGTCAGATCACCGCAATTAAACGACGTTTGGCGCGGTTAGTACGTAGATGGGGGACCGTTTGAGAACAACCGCGTGTCGTTGGCCTGTCCCATCTACAGAATTGAGGTAGATAAATACATACGTGGTATCACAATGGACCTAATTTGGTCTAAGTGTGTCGGCTTCTGCCGATAGCCACATAAACCTAATCTAATACGCTGTCGCGTATGCGGATGACGTAGTGATACTAGGGTCAGGGAAGTTTCCCTCCGTGATAAGTGGTATCATGGGGAATGCTCTAGACAAGGTAAGCACCTGGGCTACAAGGTGTGGCCTCGGCGTTAACCCGAGCAAAACCGAACTGATGCTGTTCACCACCAAAACCAAAATACCCGATTTTACCCTACCCCGCCTAAACGGTCAACCACTTACACTATCCTCCAGCGCTAAGTATCTGGGTATCGCGCTCGATCCTAAACTTAGCTGGAAACATAACATTGAACACAGAGTGAGGAAGGCGTGTATTGCCTTCTATGCCTGTAGTAGAACCTTTGGAAAGAAGTGGGGACTTCAACCAAAGATCACCTTGTGGATGTACACAGCAGTAGTGCGTCCAATCCTCACCTATGGATCACTAGTATGGTGGTCCGCGTTGAGTAAAGGTTACAATCTCACAAAACTGAAAAGATTGCAAAGGACAGCCTGTATAGGCACCACGGGCGCACTGAGGTCAGCCCCAACGGACGCCCTCACTGTGCTTTTGCACCTTTTGCCTCTTGACCTACACGCAAAAGATACCGCACTATGTAGTGCGGTAAGACTTAGGGAATCGGGGTGCTGGACTGCAAGGCCATACGGCCACAGCAGCATTCTGGACTCGCTACCAGAAGGCATGGCCACGTTTCCAACCGACTACATCACACCCAAACTAAACTTCACAAAAGGCTTCCAAGTAAGCTTTCCTTCCAGAGCTTGTTGGAAGAGGGATGAAGTAGTGAAAGATTTCGACACGGTCATATACACCGACGGTTCTAAGATGAACTGTGGTGTGGGGGCCGGTGTCTACTCGGAATCACTAAAAATATCAATATCCCTTCGCCTGCCGGATTTTGCCAGCGTTTTCCAGGCGGAACTACTGGCTGTCCGAGAGGCCTGCACGCAACTAGGGCGTGACACAGCGTACAAACAAAACATTGCTATCCTCATAGATAGCCAAGCCGCAATCAAAGCTATTGACTCGGCTACCATATCCTCCAAACTGGTGCAGGAGTGCCGGAACGAGCTTGCGCGACTGGGCGAACGTTTCAGTGTTACACTACTCTGGGTTCCAGGGCATAGTAACATAACAGGAAACGAGCGTGCAGATGGGCTGGCCAGGCAGGGCTCAGCTCTGGACGACTCACTCGCTGGAAGGGTTCACATTCCGCTAGGTGCGGTCAAGACACAAATACACTCACAATTCCTGCAGAAAGCCAATATTCAATGGAGAAGGTTAACTAACTGCATCATATCGAGAAAGATATGGCCTACTTATGACAAAGGGAGAACAAAGGGGATCTTCTAAACAGAACCCGCCCCGAAGTCTCCAGAATCACGGCGATAATCACCGGGCACTGGCCAATTGGAGACCATGCGGCCAAACTGGGTATCCCATTTAACACCCACTGCCGAAGCTGCGGTAATGTAAACGAAAGAGAAACTCTCTTCCACTTCCTCTGCGAATGTCCGGCACTAGCAAGAGCTAGACTGCGGGCACTGAATCAACCATTCTTCGACGACCTTAGCGCTATATCGAGCAAAGGGATACTAGATCTTATCCGTTTTCTCAACTCCACAGGTTGGATATAGACACACACCAAATCTCTCACAACCACTACAACATAGGTCACACGAGTCGTGGTAACAAAAAGGCACAATAAGTGCTAATTGGGTTCAAACCGAACCGCCACTTCTACCTACCTACCTAAACCTAACCTAACCTAACCCTAAGGTTTACCTCATCCTACATTCATTTTTGACAAAACTTCCATGTTTTTTTGCTTGGTTTCAGTAGTCGGCCCCCTGTTATCGCATTGAAAGAATGGGTGGCCGACTTCGGAAGACAGATATTGTTAAGTCGGTCGCTCATTTTTTACATTAAATTTTTGAGTTTTTTATATTTAGAGTTGCAAAACAGGTTTAAATTTAGAAATGAAGAAATTATTATTATTTATTCAAGCATTATAAAAAATGGAAAATTCAAAAGAAGGGGCTAAACGCAATTTCCATAAGTACCCGGAAGAAGCGCTTACAGAAGCATTAAAGAAGGTTCGGGAGGAAAACTGGTCAATTAGGAAAGCCAGTAAATAATTCGGAGTACCAAGGACAACAATACAACACCGTATTCATGGCAGGGCTGCCGAAAAACCGAGGCAAATGGGGCCGGATACTGTGCTGAGTACGGCCGAAGAAATAAGTCTTGTAGATTGGCTAGTGAATTTGGCGAAATGTGGCTTTCCCCAAAAACCTAACGATAATGAATTGCCAGGTAAGGGTTGGTATTACGGCTTTCTCAAGCGCAAACTGCCCCTCAGAACACCAGAGGGTCTATCAAAAGGCCGGGCAATCGTTACCGAGGAGTCAGTAAGGAAGTGGTTTGAAGATTTAAGGAATTATCTTCATGAAATAGATGCTCTAGATATTCTGGAAGAGTCTTCCAGTGACCGTTCTGTTTGTGTTCAGTGCTGATGGCAAGACTTTACCACCTCTGATCTTGTTTCCATACGTGCGTCCCCCGAAAGCGCTAATAAAAACCATGCCCCCAGCATGGGTTTTAGGTAGATCAGAAAGTGGCTGAATGCGTTCGGAGACCTTTTTTGAGTACGTGGCGAACAGTTTTAATGGGTGGCTAAGAGAAAACAACATCAAAAAGCCGGTTGCTTCTTGTCGATGGTCACAAATCACATCTCACCATGGAGCTGAGCGATTTTTGCCGGAATAATGGTATTATCTTGTATGCCCTTTTGCCAAACACGACACACATTACCCAGCCAGCCGATGTAGGCGCATTCAAAGGGCTTAAGCAGGAATATAAAACCACAGTTCATAAATGTCAAAGCATACCTGGCAATGAAGGGGGAAGCCGTCACCAAAATAAACATTTGCGAAGTTCTGAAGCTAGTGTTGGAAAGCTCGGATAGAAGCGAAATAATCAAAAAACCTGATGCCATCGACTTCTCGAAATGCGTGCGAAACGTACTGGTGAAGCTGCACCTAAATACGGAAAACATAGTAGTCACGGCTCATAGTTTCGATGAAACGAAGAAAGTTCTAGCTTTGGCAAAGGAAGGATTTCTTAAAAACAACGTTGACTATGAAGTTGTGATGAAAATAGTAGAAGAGATGGAGCGTAGTCACCTTAGTAAATCTGAGCCAAATGACACTATGACGGCCATAGATGGTACGATTAAGCTTCCGAAGGATATTGCGGCTTCCTTGCCATCTACATCAACACCATCGGGCCCATCTGAGCTAGAGAGAACTCCAACTTGTTTTTTTTTCTATAATAATGTCTGAAAGAGCCATTTGTTTTAATTTTCGAAGGAAATTATTGTGTTTTTCGTTTTTTTATAAGGTCAGGAAATGGCGTACCTTGTGCAATTTATTTCAAATGATATTTAATGTAATAAACATTTCTTTTTTTAAATGAGTTTGTATTTTTATTGTTTTTATAAATTACAATATATTGAAAATTAAAAAAAATCAGCTTTCCTAACTTGGTCAAAACATTGAAAATACAGAAGTAAAAATGGGGGCCGACTACTGAGTACTTATGTGGCCGACTACTACAGTTAGGGGGGCCGACTACTGAAGAATGTTCATTTACATTTTTGTAAATAGTTTAAATTGGGTAACAATTAAACTTAAAAAACCTAGAAATACCTAATTTACACATTTCAAATATTTACTTAAGCCAATTTACTTTTTGAATAACGGCTTTTTAAAAGCAAGTCAAAATTAAAGTTAAGGGGCCGACTACTGGTGCCATCACCCTGTCCATATTAAGGTCTCCACTAACATTATTTTTTCATAACTTGAGCCCAACTCTTCGAGAATATCTCTTATTTCAGAGTAGCATGCTACATCAGGCGCGGAATATATTGAGCCTACCAATAATTTATGTTGACCATTCGTTATCTCTACAAAAATAAACTCCGATTTATCTCTTTCACTAGATCGTTTCACTACTCTGCTCTTCTAACAGCGTTTAATATAAATGGCTGCACCCCCGCCCCGTTTAAGAAGTCGGTCTCCTCGAAATAAGTCGTAGCCTTTAATTTTAAATAATTCATTACACATTTCATTTTTGGTCCAAGTTTGAGAAATCCCAATTATATCCATACAACCATTATCAAACAAGTAACGCATTTCATTTCATTTTATTTACTATACCTACCTACTCTGTGCATTTAAGTGGCAAAAATGAATGCCGATCTTATCTTTGCATATTATGTCAAGCAGCATTTTAGATTTGTCGATGCAATTCCCCAATGGTTGAGAATTCCCTCCCAAATTATTTCTATCTATTATTGACATTTAAACGTATAGAAGTTGCAAGCCGTCACTTTGTTCACCATCGATATAACATGGGTATACTTTTTTTACGTCTAGTAAAAATTCCATGATTTGGGAACCCAAGTCGCCCTTATATTTTGGATTCTCTAGATTTAAAGAAACTTTTCCTCAAAGTATAGATTCAAGTCTGCAACTCACCAAATAAATGCTGGTGTCCCCCAAGGCTCTGTTCTGTCCCCCGACTCTCTTTCTAATTTTTATAAATGATCTCCTGTCTGTTACTTCTAATCCAATCCATTCCTTTGCTGATGACAGTACCCTCAGCTTCTCATATTCGTTTCTTGGGCCACGCCCCTCATCTTCGGGTGTGAAACTGGAACGGCAACGTATGTTAAGCTCATTAAATTCCGATCTTAACAGCATAACTCAGTGGGGTAAAACCAATAGAGTGGAATTTAATGCTTCAAAAACAAAATGCTGTCTTCTGTCATTAAAGCAAAACCCACACACACTGCCATTATCGGTAGGTATGTGTGTTAATGACAACCTTCGATGGAATGACCACATATTCGAACGCCGCGAAATGTCTAGGCTTCCTTAAGCGTTGCAAGAAATAGTTCACCCCTTCTGATCTGGCTACAATTTATAAGGCGTTTATTCGCCCGATACTCGAGTACAACGCTCATATCTGGTCCGGTGCACCAATAACTTTTGGAGCTATTTTTTTTCATTGGCAACCGAGACATCGCGAGATCGATTGACTCTCTTAGTCATCGTCGTAATGTCTCCTGCCTTTCGTTATTTTATCGTTATTTCCACCATAAGTGCTCAAACGAAATAGCCAGTTGCATTTGCATTCCTCCCCTTGAACATTTCAACCGCCATGCAAGGAATGCTCATCAGTTCACCCTCAAGCCTGTGTTCGGACGTACAGTGAAGTTCAAAGAATCTTTCCTCAGCCGTACAACACGAATGTGGAACACTCTTCCACGCATTGTTTTTCCTTCACCTTATAACCTACAAACATTCAAAACCAACGTGCATCGGCATCTCTCCTTTTCTTCTCACCCTAATTTCCTTAACGCCCGCGCTGTGTAGCTAATACATTATAAGGGTCCAAACCCCTTTAGTGCGTGTTTATTATAAAAAAAATAAAAATAAATAGATTAGATGATAGAAACAGAGTTAAGCACGAAGAAGACTGCAATTTGTTGTTATGTGTTTCAGGGTACAGATTTTTTAAAAGTATGTAATTTTCCCTGAAATTATAGACGCCCCCACCTAATAATCACAATTCGATCACTCGTCTTGTCTATGCCAAGTCTAAGGGTCAATACATCTTCGGAAGCACCTTTTTCCTTACCACAATAATTGAAATACTCGTAAGTGACAAGTTTTCAAATTAATTATAACCTCCCTTTTCTCAGATCAAGTTATTCTCTGTCCTCAAACGTAGGACAATGGCAAACTTTGTCCCTCTCCTCACACAATCGCAATGTGATTTTAAATTCTTTCCTTGTGCACACATTTTAATGAATCTGTTACGTTTTTGCTGTGCACTCAAATAAAAATTAAACTAAAATCACAGAAACGACCGAAAACTCAACAAAAGCAGGAAAAACATTGTCAAATCTTCTTCTTTCTCATGTATCCGCAAATTACCCATTTCACGGATACATGTTCTTTTTATCTCTCCGCCCATCGGCCCGTCTCGACTCACTGTCATTATGCAAGTGAGCAGAAGGAGCAAAAAATGGGAATTTCACTTAGGAAAAAAATAAACACAGCATCTCCTCTTCAGCTCGATTGTGTCATGTCTCTCCCCCCGGGGATTGTCTGTTAATTAGTCTCACTTAGAAAATAAACTGCAGTAATTAAGCGTATCATCTCGACGACTGCCATCATCAGCATCACCACTACTATATACCACTACCATCGTCGTGATCCTGAAAAAGTACATATGCGATGGGAGACGACAAGGAGGTAAATGGCAATTTTGTGTTCACTTGGAATTCTAATTACGAAACAAATCGTAGATATATGCGAGTTATCATTTTATACACAGCGGATAAAAGTCTCTCTCTCTTTTTGTGGGAATATCCATTATCCATGCGTTGTATTGTAGAGAACGTGGGTTAAGTTGAATTCACCAAAATCCCCATAGTGCTGCAAGACGCAGAGAGAAAGAGAGCAATGTGCGTGCTTATTATGGATCCTTCGAACACCATCACACGACGACAGACGACAGACTCCTCTCCTCTTCAGTCGCATATCCTTGAATCTCATTATATCGCTCGACAATAGTGATGATCCCCCAATTTGCTATTATAATTGCTTCAATTATCATTCCCCGCTCACCTTATAAGGGCCCACACTGGTTTGGTTATGGGTGGTTGGGGGGATGACTTAACGACCAGCCACACGGATAGCTCCTCCTTTTCCGGTTTCTTTTAGAACGCTCTGCTGTTTTTGGACTTGATCCCTTACAATTGTGTGTGCGCAACAACGCGAGGGTGTTGCCTTGTGTCAAGGCGCAGGTCTTCTTTAGAGAGAGAGATACCCTGGAAGGTGTAAAAAAGGACATATTTTTTTCCCGGGCCGGCTTCTAATGGTGGAAACTTATTCGTTACAATGGTGTGCATTCTTCACTTTTTTTTTTCTTCTTTTATCATCGTCGTCGTCGTTATTCTTTTGCTCCTTTTTTTGTTGAACTTCCTGGTGAAATGAAGCTAAATAGAGCCCCAGATGAGGATTAAATTGATTAGTAATGAAATTTCCCACTTTGCAAGACACAGGGGTGAGTGGTTTGCGACACGAACTGAACGACGACGATGATGATGATGGCTGGCAAATGTGTGTGAGTGTACCGCATACACTCAGTGGAAATCGTCCTTTTTAGATTGCTAATAAATGTTGTAAGTTTGTTAGAATTTATTTGAATTATTTTTCTTCCTTGTCAAGTGGCAGGAGGGATGGGGCATGGAATGGGATTATATTGTACATTAGTGTAATAAAAATCACTTGGCGGATCGAGTTTTATTCTTCTGAGCTTCTGATGAGTATGATGACGATGACGAAAACGACGTCGCCACCACCATTGCGACTACGGCGATGAGGGGGTTTGCTTGCTTGCGTATATATGCCGGTGGCTTTTTCATTGGAATTATTTGAGTGTACGCTTCTCTTTATGTAGATTTTAGTGTCCCAGATTATGGTGTTTTATGTTGGATTAATGCTTTTGTGTATATTTTATTATAATTGTTAGATTCTGTCTTTCGCAGTGTTGTCTGTTGGATTTTTGTGGGTAATTGCAACGATTTGCTGACGGAACGGAATTTGTTGTTTTCGATAATCATAATCGCGTCGACGAAGACGAGGTTTATTAAGTGCTTATTAGTATAATATTTATGGACAATAAAACGATGTTAGGCATTCAAATTTGTGGCATGCCAATACAATTTATATAATGCTCACTTTACGCATTATGTTTCGATTAATTGGGTAGTTGAAAGCCGAAATACATTTCATGATGGTGAGCGAAGTCTGTTGCATACTCATCTGTGCTTGGTACTGGGGCATAACTGGAGCCCCGAAATTTCAGGCAGGCATTGGTTGCAACCAATATAAGGCGTGGTGTATTAACAGAGAAGAAGTTGAGGCTCGATGCTTTTCCTATGAATTCATTTCATCCTTTGAGGTGTATAAAACTATTGTCATGAGAGAACTCGAATTCCATCACTCACAATTCTTATTCTAATGCATTTATCAAGAGTATTGCTTTCAATATTGCTGATATTTTGGCTCATATTTTTAACAAAAGTATCTTTTGTGGTAAATTTTCTGGTGTGCTAAAAATAGCTGAAGTCATCACCTCGATTACCGTTGTCATTTGTCGAAAACGTCTTTTGTCGTTTCCCGAGTCGTGACTTTTAGTACGATTCCTTAAATCACTTCGAATCCTTGATTTAGTTGGAGTTTGATTCATTTCAGCCTCATGTGACCAGTGAGCGGATTGAATATCTGTTGTTGGCGAGTTTGGCAAGAGAGCTATGGATGTTGATTCCGAAAAATCGTTCCACGTAGAAGGGAATGGTGTGGAAACTGCCTGCGATATCGACGGATAGTTGATATTACAATCAGGCGATTGTGACTGAACTATTGAAATAGTTGGAGCCCCAATAGCCACACCTTTTGGATTTAAATTTTTTTCGACCGAGAGCAGATTCGAAATAGCTTCCTCTTGAGGCGAAAGTATCGCCTGTTTGTAGTTGCCTCCTCCAGTTGCACGGGATTCCTTTTTGTTGTGCACTAATTTTTTTTTTACTTTGTATTTTAAATCTGCCCAAACCTTAACAAAAAAAATAAGTTTACAACATTTATTACTCAAATATTTGTAAGTCGGTACATACCTTTTGCCAACCTTTTCCATCTCTTGTTGGAGGGCCATAGCTGTTAATTTTTGTAGCAATACAGGTCCAAGATTTTTCGAAATCAATTTTTTTAACTCTCTGCTGAATCCTTTTGCCAGATGTAAATTCTTCTTCATTAATGAATTAAGAACTTCTGACTGTCTTTTGTTTGTAATTTTCAATTTCTTTTCCATTTTTAGGTATCTCTAACTGTTGAAGTTGATCAACGGACAAACGCAAATAAACTGAATATTTTCCACTCAAAAACGAATGCATGAATGTAGTGGGTATTTCCATTCAAAATGAATTCTGCTTAAAAAAAATTCATTACAAACTCTAAAATACAGTCTTATTGAATCACACGACTACCTGTCGGGAGCAAAATTGCAAACGACAAAAAAGGTCGTTTTTAAGGTCATTAGTGGTGTTGAGTTTTCTTAGGTAATTAAAGTAAAGTCGTGAGACGACTTCAAATCTAGTACAAAAAGACATTTGACATTTTCATCCGACCTTTGTCGTGTGAAACGAGAAGCATAATACAGATTTGGAAGAGTCGTGTATTTTGAAGTCGAAAACGACAACGGTAATCGAGGTGCATACCAATCTGCAAAAAGGTGATACAAAAATGTTAAATAATTATAGGCCTATCTGCCTGCTTCCAGTATTTTCCAATTTTTTTGAAAAATTAATCAAAACTAGAGTTGTGTCACACCTCGAAACTATTTCTTTTCTAAGCAATAAACAGTAGGATTCAGAGCTGGTAGATCAACTAAGGATGCACTTCTAAGCTTCTGCAGCATAATATACGAGAGCATCAACAGCAAGAAGTTAACTGCTTCTCTCTTTATCGATATACCATCTTGCTAAATGAATTAAGCAAAACTCGTTTCAGAGGGTTTATGCTCAAATGGTTTGAATCCTACCTCACTAATAGAAAACAAATGGTTAGAATAGAAGAAACATTTTGTGATAGCTGTGATATAAAAATTGGTGTTCCTCAGGGCTCGGTTCTGGGGCCTATTTTGTTTTTAGTTTATCTACCTATATATCAATTAAATTTTCACTTTGAATATGAAAGGTAAACTTACTGTGTTTGCCGATGACATACATAGGCTGTTCCTAGTCCAAAAACTCCCTCTTAGATCAGTTTGCATCATAAGTTAGTCGCTAGCGATAAAACTAAAATAATGTGTTTTAGCTTAACTGCTCTACCGCGTAACTGATGCTGGTCTTTTTCAAGTCAGTGGTGTTAAAAATTATATGGGACGACAGTTGGATCTTGATTTAACAACTGACCCTGTAAACTCCTCAACCATTGAAAGTTCTTTACACCTTTTTACGCTTACCACCCTCCTCTGCTCCTTTCTTTCTTTTATCACTCCTCTTCCCAATCCCTGCCTCCAACTTACCTTTACTCCTACGACTTCCACAAAGCTAACTTCCGAAAGATCAATAACTTTCTGAGCAGAATCGAACTCAACTTCTCGAATTTATCCGTTGATAAAGCTGCCACCCGTTTTTATGGCGAAATCTCTTAATGCATTTCCTTATTCGTTCCTTATACCTCAATGGTATAATAGGAAACTGCGTTCACTTCGTAATAAACGTAACAAACTATGGGCAATTTATCTTCTATCCAGAACTGCAACAGATTACTCGAATTATCTTGGTTCGTACTCACAGTTCTCTGACCTTTTTCACTGTCTCTATCAAAGCTATCTTTCTGATGCTCAAGCTAACCACATCAAGGACCCACGGTCATTATTTCATTTTGTTTATTATAAAAGGAAATCTGATGGATATCCCTCCTCACACGTGTTTAAAGGCGAGTCCTCAACGGACCCATTTGTAATCGCAAACTCTTTTGCAACCGTGTTCAAGCAGTCCTTCCCAGAACCGGATCACTCTTACTTCAGTTATCTGAAAAACTATACCGTTGGCCCATTCGTTTTACCCACCTTTGACCATTCCATGGTGTGCGACAGACTTCTTCATCTCAATGATGAATTTGTACCCGGCCCAGATTGCCTTCCAGCCATTCTTCTCAAAAAGTGTTTTGCGATTCTTTCACCTTTCATTGCTAATCTCTTTAAACATTCCTTATCCCTTGGGAAATTTCCTAAAATCTGGAAAACGTCCTTCATTTCACCAGCTCACAAAAAAGGACCAAAGAATGGCGTATCTAATTATCGACCTATTGCCAAACTCTCACATTTACCCAAGGTTTTTGAAAGTATGATGTACGATTCATTATCCTTTCAGTGCAAGTCTCTAATCTCCCCCCTTCTGCATGGTTTCTTCAAAGGTAGATCCACAACCACCAACCTCGTTGACTTTGTCTCCGTCACACTTTCTGCATTAGAATGAGAATGAAGTGGATTTAATCGCTACTGACTTCAGTAAGGCCTTTAACAAAATATCTCATCGTTTGATTCTTTTCAAACTCTCCTTCCTTGGTCCCCTACTATGCAATTTGTTTTCTTCTTACCTTGAGAACCAATCTTATAATGTTCCGTTTCGCTCTCTTATCTCTTTGCCTTTTAAAGCCACCTCTGGTGTTCCTCAAGGTAGCCCCCTTGGACCTTTTATTTTTATTTTGACTATAAATGATATTGACAACGTCATTAAGTTCTCCTCCATCTCCAATCTATGCCGATGACGCTAAATTCTTTAAAATCATTTCTTCTTCACACGACTCTGATTTTCTTCAACAAGACCTCAATAGTTTTTCGGTCTGGTGTCAAAAAAACTTTATGGAGCTGAATATTGCTAAATGTGAATTTCTTACTTTTTCACGTAAGCGGATTCAGTGTCCCCCCATACGTTACTTTTTGAACAGCCAACCCATTGTTATCGTTCCAACCATTCGCGACCTAGGTGTTCTGTGTGACAGAGAGCTTAACTTTCGGTCACATATTGACAAAATAATCAATAAAGCTAACTCGGCCCTTGGTTTCGTCAAACGGTGGTCAAACGTCAAACGGTGGTGGTGACAAAATCCCCTTACATTACCTACGTCCGTCCTCTTCTAGAGTAGGTACGCTAGCCAAGTGTGGGCATCATATTACCGGGTCCACATTACAAGAATCAAAAGCATTCAACGTCGATTTCTCCGTTTTGCTCTTCGAGGGCTCCTGTGGAATAATCACCTTATCCTACCACCATATCACGAAGACCCTTGAAAAAAGAAGAGATGTCGCTGACATTCTGTTTATACATCGTCTTCTCACTGGCTCCATTGATTGTTCCTACCTTTTAAATTATATTGCCTTCAACACCAACCCTCGTAATTTAAGATCCCCTCCTCTTTTCTAGTTTCCCACCCATCGCACGTCGTACGGCTTGAACAAGCCGATATCCCGTATCTTGCAGAAGGTCAATTCTAACCACCTCCTCTTTGATTTTAATCGCTGCACCTCTCCCCCAAATCTGCCCTCCTCCACCCCTCACCATCCACCTAATTGGTTTTAAGTATAGGTTTTTAAGTCCTAGCTGTAAGCCTTAGTTTTTAATTAGTTTTTAAGACCTTATTGTGATTGTATTAAGCTGAATACGCCCCCACCAAAATTAAAAAAAATTAAAATTAAATTAATCTTTCAACTTATAGTTTTCACTTTCAACAGTTCGAACTGCGACAACACTTTAATAAGTTCTAATACTTGCTGTAAACCTGCTCAACAAATTGTTTTGTTGTGGAAAATGTAGAGGTCTTCAAGTGTATCTGGGTCTTGAAATCGACAGTAGGTTAAACTGGAGCTCCCATACTACTTCCCTATGAAAATACAATCTAAAAACTACTAAAATACTGTACCATTTGAGCCTATGTTGCTGTAGAAAACTTTTGGAAACAGTTTATTATGGACTGCTCCAATTCAAACTACAGTATGGGTTGAATTGCTTGGGATGCACACATAAAAACAAAATACTGATGGTAATGCAAAAGCACTCGCTCAGAATTATCTGGGACAGAAGACATGAACATAGTTTTCTACTTTTTTTGCATTCCTTTATATTGCCTTTTAAAAAGTTTTAAAAATATTTTTCTTAAGAAGCGGTTATTCTTTAAATCTCTAGGGTCTTCGTAGTTCTGTAAGGAGTCTTGCTTGTGTTCCCCCGCACAATACTCACCTCTTTTTAAGTTATTACTCTTCTGTAGCACCGCGTATTTTTAATAAATTACCCATGGAATTAACGCGTTCTCAGAATATCTTGTCGTTTAACAGAAATGTAAAACAGTGTCTCTTTAACAACGACTTGAAGTAGATTTATAATTTATCTAACGTAATTACATAGTCACAAACGTTCACCATTCATTGCATCATCATTCCTCTACACTTATTTATACCCTATTCTAGGGGTATATTAATTTTGACGCGTAGTTTGTAACATACCTTAATATTGCCCGTAGACCCCTAAAAGTTACTATATTTATGATCAGCATCGATAGTAATGTCGATCTAGCTATGTCCGTCCGTCCGTCCGTCCGTCCGTCCGTCCGTCGGCAAAAATTAGGCCTTTAAACTGGACCTAGAGAGCTGAAATTTTAACCATATACTCTCTAGGGTCCCGAAATAATCAAGTTTAAGAATTTTTGAAATCCGCCCACAGACACGCCCACAAACTCAAAAAAACAAAATTTTGGAAAAAATCGAATTTTGAGCTAGAGAGCTGAAATTTTTTATATATGATCTATGGCCCATAAAACTGATTGGGACATAAAATTTTCAAAATCCGCCCACTGACACGCCCACAATTAAATAAAACAAATTTTGGGAAAAATTGAATTTTGAGCTAGAAAGCTGAAATTTTTTATATATGATCTTTGGCCCATAAAACTGTTTGGGACATACAATTTTCAAAATCCGCCCACTGACACGCCCACAATTAAATAAAATATTTTTTTTGAAAAACCAAAATTTGAGCTAGGGAGCTGAAATTTTTAATATATACTCTCTAGGGGCCCTTTATGCTCATGTGTAAATATTTTCAAAATCCGCCTACTGACACGCCCACAATTTTTTATTTTTTATTTTTGAAAGTCCAAAGTTTGAGCTAGGGAGCTGAAATTTATAGTATATACTCTCTAGGTGCCCTTTATGCTCATACTTAAATTTTTTTTAAATCCGCCTACTGACACGCCCACAATTAAATAAAACAATTTTATTGAAAAACCAAAGTTTGAGCTAGGGAGCGTTTTTATTTACAAAAGCTTAGTGTTTTCGATAAAATCCTTTAAATTTTTGCCACGCCCACTTATGAGATATAGGAATAAGAATAGGGTATCCAACAGTTCGCCCAAGCGGACTGTAGCCCGCCCCTATGTTTTTTTTTTTTTTGAAAGTCCAAAGTTTGAGCTAGGGAGCTGAAATTTATAGTATATACTCTCTAGGTGCCCTTTATGCTCATACTTAAATTTTTTTTAAATCCGCCTACTGACACGCCCAGAATTAAATAAATAAATTTTATTGAAAAACCAAAGTTTGAGCTAGGGAGCGTTTTTATTTACAAAAGCTTAGTTTTTTCGATAAAATCCTTTTAATTTTTGTCACGCCCACTTATGAGATATAGGAATAAGAATAGGGTATCCAACAGTTCGCCCAAGCGGACTGTAGCCCGCCCCTATGTTTTTAATTCAAGATAATAAGATTCCACCGGTCAAAGGTAAACTTAAATTGTTTAGCTTTAAACAAAAGTGTTCTGGAATCAAAAAAATGGCGCATCGCATCAGTGCCGTGTGTGAAATATGGCGTTATAAAATCACAACGATTTTTCCAATAAAAAAAATTGCCTAATAAAATCGAGAACGAGAATCGAAATTACGTTCAATTTGTTTCCGTTCGAAAAGGAAAGCTATTCAAGTTATAGCAAATCATCCCGTCCTTCTTTTTGCTTTTAACCCACTGTGGCGTGGCGTGGAAAATGTTAAATGGTAAGTCGGAAAAAATATGCACCTGCAAACGCTTTCTGAAATTATATTGTGTACTGCAAATCGCATAGAAGTAAAGCAATTCAAGCCAATTTTTTATACTTCAAGTCATTTAAGCTTAAATTTACAATTAACCTAAAGTATAATAAAAGTGGCTTCGAAAAACACCTTTTTGGCAATGCAAGTGCTGTACCTTAAAGAAAATTGATAGTAAGTAATAAAAAAAAGGAACTTCATAAATCATGGTTTGTTAAATAAATAAATACATAAACAAAAATTTAAATTAAAAAGCTTCACGCATAATATTTACAAAAAATGTATAGATTTTATATCTATAACTAGCTGACCCGTGCTCGCCTTGCTTCGCCTGATTGACATATTTATAGGATGTAGGTAGTTGATGAAATTTGGATTTCATTTTTTTTTTAATTTATTGTAGGGCTTCCATGTACACAACATTTTTTGTCGTGCTCCCAGGTGCGTGTATAAATAGATTTTTTTCTGAACTACTCGTAACTCGAGAGCACGCTACGTATAACTGCCCATGAGAAAAACACGCAATCTCAAGATCCACACCTGCAATTTTAAGGCTCTGTCCCTGTGATTTGTTTATTGTCATAGCGAAACAAAGTTTAATAGGAAACTGTAAGCGTTTAAAATTAAATGGGTAGTCTGTAGGTATCATTGGAATTCGGGGGATGCATACAATTTCTCCTGCTGCACATCCAGTTATTATTTCCGCTTCAATTAAATTTGGATGAAGGGAATGCACACGTAGCCTCGTCCCATTGCAAAGTTTTGGTGAATTTAAATTGCGCATAAGTACGAGGGCGGGTCAATAAGTCCGTGACTTTTTGAATTTCTAACCTCTTTACTGAAACGGCAACACTGCTCCTGTCAACAGGCATCTGTCAGTTGACTCCTGTCAAAATTTAAACTTGCTGCGTCAGTTAGTTTGTGTTTGACAGCTATTTTTATCAGACTACTCACTAATTTGAGGAGAAAATGGAAAAAAGTGAATTTCGTGTGCTTATTAAGCATTATTTCTTGCGAAAAAAAACCATTACCGAGACCAAGGCTAAGCTTGAAAAAGACTATGGGGACTCTGCAGCATCGATTTCAATGGTAAAAAAGTGGTTTACTGAATTTCGTTGTGGCCGTACAAGCACTGAAGATGCCGAACGTCCTGGACGCCCAGTTGAGGTCTCTACACCCGAAACAATCGAAAAAATTCACGATATGGTGTTGGCCGACCGAAGATTGAAAGTGCGAGAGATTGTGGAAGCCGTAGGGATCTCGCATGGCTCAGTGGTTTCAATTTTGAATGATCACTTGGGCATGAGAAAGCTTTCCGCAAGATGGGTGCCGCGTTTGCTCACAGTCGACCACAAACGCAATCGTGTAACAACTTCACAGGAAGGTTTGGCGTTGTTTAATCGCAATATGGAGGAGGTTTTGCGCCGTTTTGTAACCGTGGACGAAACATGGATCCATCACAACACACCAGAGACCAAACAACAGTCAAAACAGTGGGTTTCTAAGGGTGAATCGGCGCCAAAGAAGGCCAAGGTGGGTTTGTCAGCCAATAAAGTTATGGCGACTGTTTTTTGGGATGCACGCGGGATAATCCACATTGACTACCTTCAAAAGGGAAGAACAATCAATGGGGAATATTATGCCAACTTATTGGACCGATTCAATGACGATTTGAAAAAAAACCAACCTCATTTGGCCAAGAAAAAAGTTCTTTTCCACCAAGACAATGCAAGGGTGCACACATGTGCAGTTGCCATGGCAAAAATCCATGAATTGGGCTATTAATTGCTCCCTCATCCACCCTATTCTCCAGATTTGGCTCCGAGCGACTACTTCTTGTTCCCAAACCTGAAGAAATGGCTTGGTGGAAAAAGATTTGACTCCAATGATGAAGTCATCTCGCAAATAAAGGCCTATTTTGAGGACCTCGACAAATCATTTTTTTTGGAAGGGATAAAAAAATTGGAGAAGCGTTGAACAAAGTTTATAGAGCTCAAGGGAGACTACGTTGAAAAATAAAATTATTTTTTTATCAAAAAATCTGTGTTTTATTCCAAAAGTCACGGACTTATTGACCCGCCCTCGTATAATAGGGGAACCAATCTTAAGTTTAAGCGTATGAGGGGGTACGCCTGGTGGTTCGAGTGATTTTAAGAACTCAACAGGGTAATTCACGGCTTCGGTGGGATCCGTCATCGTGTCGATCGAATTATAAATGGATGATTCAGCTTCAAATTTTGATAAGACTAAACTGTTGATGAGTGCAACTCTATCGTTTCTTGGAGCGAGAATGGCACGTTCCTTCAGCCAAGAAGTTGGTTTATTCGCCATGTGTAACACTTCCGGATAGATTTTACTTATTAAGTCTTCAATACTGCTAACCACAGTTCCTAGTTCGGGTACGATGGTGATGTTTCCATCTTTATTACTTGAAAAATGTCCATTGCCAACTTTTAACAATGTTTCAGCAAACCTTCCAGCAGCCGTATCACCACCAAGTTGAACGCGCATGTTCGTGGCCAAAGAAAGTCGTTTTACTTGAACCCAAAGACCAGAAGACCTGAGGCTTGCATTTATTTCGTCTGCTCTTGTCCCTCTGGGTACTACTGGCAAGGTTTGGCGAAAATCGCCAGCAAATAAGACAGTTAGTCCTCCCATAATTAAATCATTGGCCCGCAAGTCTTTAAGTGTTCTGTTGAGTGCTTCTAAAGACGCTCTGTGCGCCATTGTGCACTCATCCCATATTATTAGCTTACAATCTTTAAGCAGTTTTCCAGTTGCACTTTGGCTCGATATATTACAACCAGAATTCTCATTCTGGCCTGAATTAAGTGGGAGCTTAAATGCTGCATGAGCTGTTCTACCATTGAGCAGTAATGTTGCGGCAATTCCTGATGACGCAACTGCAAGGGCGATTTTCCTTTCAGTTCTCAGTTTTGCCAAGAGAACGTTGATAAGAAACGTTTTTCCTGTTCCACCAGGTGCATCAAGAAAAAACATTTCTCCGGTTTCATTATGCACACTTTGTAATATGACGTTGTATGCATGTTGTTGATCTTCTACTAATAAATGTTCGTTTTCATTAACAAATTGTTCTAAGTACAAAGACTCTTGGACATATTCACGATCATTGGTAAAATTATTCCGGTTCGGAGAAGGTAGCCCTAAAAGTGAAAGAGTTTTGCCACTTGACTTAATTGCCATGTCTTCTAAAGCAGCTAGGGCTTCATTGTAAATGGTTGGTTTATAACTAACTTCAACATCTGGCAACAGGTTTCTTTTCCGCAACAGAAAGTCTTCAGAAAGTTCATTTTTGTATTTTTCCCATAATAAAATGGGCTGCGACGGACAACAAAACATTAAAATAATTACAAATAGTTCGCGTATTTTTGACGGATTTTGTCCCAATGCAGCTTCCTCCAATGTTTTGTCCCAATGCTGATCATCTTCAAGCAAACCCATTGCCTGGCAAGTGGCTTGAAATTGCGGGTAGAGTATATTGTTAAAGGTTTTTAAAGCAGTAAACCATTCAGGTCCATGAACTGTATGTAGCAACATTCTCAGGTAGTAGCATTCAGAATTATTGGGATGAACTGTGTATACTCCTCCTAGCGCTTTTGATTTTCTTATGCCAGTGTAGCCTTCTACCAGAGCACCTTGTCGTCTCCTAACAAATTGACCGTTGCTCCAAGTATAATAGCTGGGCACCTGATGGTATAACAGAGTCTTTGCAAAATCATCCTGTCTACACAATTCAAAGAAAGCCATTAGTGAAGTAGACTCTTTGTCCATTTTCCAAATGAACTGCTAAATGAACAATAGCAGGTGACCGTTCATGAATGGGAAACGATAAAATACGCCATATTGCCTCGGAGGTGCTTATGTACCGACCAGTTAAGAAAGTGTTAATTTCATCGTTCCCTCCATTTAACGAAAAGGTGGCTTGGTCTGAGCCCTTCTTGACGTACTTGCATATATATTTAATAGATTTGACTGAGTGACAATATTCAATGTTAATGTGGGCGTTAAAGGCTCTAGACAAAACGGGACTGTAGGGTACAACATAACGATTATCAACCGTAACATGCATGTTCAGTTGAACTGATTCCCCACCGTTTTCTGGTGATCGTCGTTTATATTTTGGGTAGCCATCATTACCTGTTTGCGTCTCGGCCGGAAACTGCTTCGAAAATTTTTTCCTGCACCTACCATTACTCATGCAAGGAGAATTAAGATTTAATGGACCGCAGGGTCCATGAATCATTTTTTTTTTTACAATTTCGTGCAAATGAGGGTCATGATTAGCGTTTGGTATCTCTGCGCTTATAATGGAGTCGATCTGGGTTGGTCTTATTTTGTCTTTCAACCAAACTAATATGTGAGCATGTGGAAGACCTCTTTTCTGCCATTCTATTGTGTGCATGTTCGCCAATGTCTCACCAAAAATAGTATCTTTTACAATGAGATTCATAAGTTTGTTTACTTTTAGATGGAATACACGACACACTATGTCATGGCAATCCTGTGCTTTTTGTCTGGAAAAAAGATTTTCACTTATTTCTGGCCATTTAGGATTGCACGTAAATGTTATGAAAAGATCTGGCCGACCTGACATAAACCATAGCGTCTTGGATGCGCTCATGCATATACCTTGGGCCTCCTGTGAATGATGAAGGCAGTATAACCTGTTGTCCTAAATTCGCCACGTTTTCATTATTATTCACAGCGTCGTGGAGGTCAATATAATTTTCAGCTCTTAGAGTGCTTTGATTAGCCCTTATAAATTGCAGTCGCTCGGATTCTATTTTAGCATACATATCAACCCAGAATTGGTTAAGGAGTGTCCTAAAATAATGTAAAGGGTTGAACTCTCCCTGTCGTGTCATCATTCGGTACCCATAAAAGTTCATTGCTGATACAGTTTTTGTGCTATCCAAAATTCTACTGACAGGATTTGCTTGTGGTATAGTAATATTATACCCATCTTCTCCGCAGGTGAACATAAGCGGGTACTGTAAAGCATCATATGACCTGTGGGTTTCACTAATTCGGCGGTTGATGTCCGATCTAGACTTTAGAACTATATCGCGCCTTCCAAATTCTTGTCCAACAATCAAAACTGCAACTTCTTCAACAGTAGGGCTATTATACCTACCAATGTGTTCCTGGGCAGGGCGCCTATCAGCGTGAATTACAACTTTGAAATCGTTCGACACATTACTTTCAATATCTGTCTTAAAATCACGAACATAGGGATTATGATCATGTAACATTTCTTGAAGAATTCGAATAACGCTTATATTTGAATTTCCCGACACCTCAGACCTGCGTTGAGATTCACTTTCCGTGTTCCCCATAAAATAAATTTGAAGGAAACTTGGACTTGCATTATTTTCAGGCATAAGGTTTCCAATTAGGTGGTACACTTGACCCTGGACCTTAAAAGTAGGCATGAAGTTCCCTTCTGTTATTCTTTTACCACCAAATGATGTCATTTGGAAAGCTGAGTTATACTTTCTTGGATTTTCAAGAAAAATATTGCTTAACGGATGATTACCCAGAAGAGTGCTTTTAATTGGTTCCGGTGGTGCAACCAATTCACGTAGCATTACCTTTCCGCTTGAGCAGCACAATCCAGCAGATTCCTTTGCCCACTTGTGGGCACTACAAAAGCCACAGACCTTAGACATTGCACCTATATTGACTTCGTTCCCGTATTCAATACATATATCATATTGAAAGGCGGAATTTTTCTTTCGGGTCCATGGCCGCGCAATATTCACATGCTGAGCATTGTGCTGACCACCACTAAAAGTTAACGCATTATTGACGGAGCTTGATGCATCAGTTTGATGTGATCGCGTCAATCTCGATATTTTCGTACCTTTACTTACTTACTTAACAACATACGCCACCCATTCACATGCCTCTACACCAAAAAGGAGGATTTCTGCCTGGTAGTACAATGGACCGTTACCGAGTCTGAGTGCTCTGGGATTTGGATTTCCTTTTTTAATAAAAAAAAAAAAAAAAAAAAAAAAAAAAAAAAAAAAAAACCTTTACTTACTCGCCCAATATCAGGCCGATAAGATCGCTTGCTCATATTGTCTGAAAAAGTGAAAAGTTGACTTATTTCGACGAAATACAATTGCCAACTGAATTATTTAAGCTTTGAGTTGAGTATACATATTATGAAAGAACAGACAACAGATACAGAAAATCAAAACAGAACGCTGGCTGCGCCGGAGAAAACATTATGAGAAGAACTCAATTCCTGGTAATATAATAAAGCGTTGTGTCTGTGTGTATGTGACTCCCTTTTCTCTCGCCTCTCGCAATCCCATTCACGCACAGGTACAGCACACTTAAACGCATTAGCACTTGAGCAGACCAAATCCATTTGACTCCAGTTCCGATTAAGAGTATTCACATAATATGAAAAAAAATCCCTCCCGCTTACTCAAAAAATACGAATATACCTTGAAAGAAGAAAACGAAAAAAAAACCACCACTGAGATCGAATTGAAAATCTTGGTCAATTAACAAATTGATAAAAAAGGAATTTCGCAAAGGATTTGTTAATATTGCTCAGCTGATATAGTAAGTAGAAACTACATTTTGGACTTAAAAGATTCGCGTTTTAGATATCTATAAACTGGAATTAATTCCATTCAAATAGACGAAGGAGAAGTTCACTTTTTTTGTGTTCAAAGTCTAATTTTTGAATTTCTTGGACTTCCACAATCAAAATCAAATATTTTTAAATGCACGAACCTGCTCCTCATAAAAACCTAATAAATAAAAAAAAAATTCAAAATCCGTTTACCCGTTTGTTGTGTAGCCTCTTACAAAAAAATATTCACTTTGTTTTATATTATTAGGGATGTATGAAAATATTTTAATATATAAAAATATTTTAAAAATAGTTTTTGTACAAAGTTAAAAAGAGAAAATATTAATGATTAATATTTTTTAAAATCAAAAACAGTAGAATTTGGAAAAAAAAATGTCAAAAGTTTTATTAAATATTTTTTTTTATTTGTACTCTAAGTCTATTCTTCTACCTTTTTTCACGTATTCTGCAAGAACTCTTTCATAAAAGTTAGGCCTACTTTTTATTATTAAAAGGAGTCGCTTTTCTATGGATAAAAGTGCTAAATCAGAAAGCTTGTCTTCTCCTTGAGAATTTCTCAAATATGTATGAACTCTTTTCAGAGTGGAAAAAGATCTCTCCACGGAAGCAACAGTCATTGGTAGTGTTAAAAACAGTCCATTTAATTTTAAGATTTGGGGAAATGTTTCACACAATATTTCACTTCTTAAATGTTTATAGAGGGATAAAACGTCAAGTGGTTGAAGTGAAGACGTAGTATAGAGAACTTTCAGCTTATTTTTTAAACCTGCAAAATCGAAAATTCCAGGGAAAAAGTTAATCACCGAAGATATTTTATCATCTGGGCTTGACTGAGCAAAACGACTGTATTTTGATTTATTGAGTAAATCCAAAAAAAATAAATCCGTGAAAGATTTATATCGTGTCTTAATTTGAGGTATAATATTGTCCTTTATTTCTACAAAAAGGCGCTTATAGTGAGTCTTTAAATCAAAATCAAGTAATCGGCGTTTCCGTGGAGGTTCAGCACAATCATTTATACTTTCAAAAATTAAATCAAAATTTGTTTAGAAACTCAGTAGAAAGCCAAGACTCAAAACACTCGATTTCTCGCTTAGCAACTTCAACATCTGTTTGTTTATTTTGTATTAAATTAAACAATACATCGGTTTTAGCAAAAATTTCGGAAACCGCGTGCAGTAAAAAGCAAAAATCTTTCCCTTCTAACTTAAGCAATAAACTTTCGGCCATTGAAAGTGCGTCAGTGTCCCATTCTTTTGGATGGTCTAATATTTGCTTAAAAGTTTCAATAATATCTAATCTACAGTTTAAAATAACGTTAACTATTCGGGAATGGTAATGCCAGCGAGTTTCTGATGCTCCCGGCATGCGTCTTCAGGTATATTTTCCAGTGATTGAGATAACACCAAATTTAAAACATGTGCATAGCAAGGAATAAAATAAGCCATTGGACAAGCATCCAGGACTTTTTTTTAACACTACCTACTTCCCCTGACATAACCGCGGCCCCATCGTAAGATTGCCCAACTAATTTCTCCTTGCAACCGTATACATCAAGTATATTGAAAATGTGTTTTGAGAGCTCATCGGCATTTCGACTCTCACTCACGTCAAAAAACCCAAGAACCCTTTCCTCTACTCCTTCTTCCGATAAGTAACGCAAAACGGCACTAAGTTGCTCCCAATGGCTCATGTCTGGTGTTTCATCAATCATGATGGACACAAATCGCGTTTCACTTATTTCTACTTTAATTTCACATTTGATCACTGCGGCTATACTTTGTATTAAATCGTTTTGGATGTCATTTGATAGACCCGAAAAAAATCGGATTACGTGCACTTGAACACTGTTCCAAATGAGAGTCCATTAACTGGTCATACTTAGATAAGTAAAAAAGTGTTTCGACATAATTGCCACGATTATTAGAATCTGGCTTTTCATTATGACCCCGAAATGCTTGTTCCTGTTTGCCTAAAAGAACTTCCGTATCTATAAAACATTCCATTAGTTTACGGTTTCTATCAACTTTTTTGTTGTGAGCTACAAAGGAATTACCTAACGAGGTTTCAATACGATCAGTACCGAATTCGTGCAAAGATAAACAGCTACGAATGTGTTTTTCCGTCTTGACATGTTTATTTGCCGAATTAATTAAATTGTTTATGTCAGCGTAGCCCGTGCGACTCCAAACAGTAGGAGAATTAGAAAAAAGTAGGCAAGGAAAACAAAACATTTTATTGAGCTTACAACTACCAGTCAACCAAGTATATTTTTGATATATGGATGCGTTGAAATGCGAAACAAACCATCCTTGCGCTTATAATCTATTTTCATAGAAGGAGTAGAGCGTCCTATCTCTATAACTTTTTTTTTTAAGAAAACTCAACTTACAAAAATAATTTTCTTCTTCCAAAAGCAAATCTGCTAAACAACAATTTACTGTTAATAATGCCATTTTCTCCTTTGCTGAATCTAACTGAAAACAAAACAATTTAAACTTTTCACACTTTTCACTGTTTTCGATCACTTTAAATAATTATATATTGCACAACAATAATTCCACTCAATATTACTTTACGTTACGAGTACACATCGCAGTCTGCTTCACAACTGAATTTTTCAAACAGAACTCACCTCAGCTACATACAAAACTCGCCAAATAAGTCGCTGAAAAGCGGGTTATATTTTTGCATAAGGAAGCGTGTATCAAACAGAGAGGAGTCGAACGCGGTGAACGATAAGGGGAAAACAAGGAAAGAAAGCCAATTTGTTCTAACCAGCCACATATTTCATAACGCGAAAATTTCCGGGTTACTATGCTTTGTTTTGCTATCGCTTTGCGTATGTGTTTCTTATGGGGTATGGAGAGGATGTGATGTTGGAGAATAGGCATGCAATGGTGTGAGTATTTGTGTGCGTAGAGCAGTAGAACGATATAAGAGCAGGTGAATAGCAGATGGTGGGTTGGTAGAATTTGTTGCTTGCAAGTGCAGGTGTAGGAAACATACAAATCTTATGTTTATATACACACATTAAGATGCATGTTGCTTGTTGGATTGAAACATTGTTGAAAGGTAGAATTTTAAAAGATAACCCGGCGTGAATCGAGTTATATGGGCGCCTCGCCACTGAACCCACACCACTTGGCTGAACGATCTTGTACGACGTGAGAAGTCAAGAGTTCTTTTTTAATTTTTGTTGTTAGGTTATTTGTTCGGTTTTAAGTAAAAAGTTTAGGCAGAAATTGATGCTGGCAAATGTAAAACAGAAAACAAAGAGTTTCGCTGGCCACGTGGAACAGTTGGTTCTCGTTAGATCACCGCAATTAAACGGCGTAGGGCGTGGTTAGTACTTAGATGGGGGACCACTTGGCAATACCGCGTGTTGTTGGCACCTCTTGCCAACGTCTGACAAACATCCAAGAGTATCAAATTGTCATGAGAAGCTTCTCAAATTTGCCGTTCGGATTCAGCGTAAAAACTGTAGGTCCCCACCACTTCGCATGAAAGTGGTTGGAGAAGCTAGGTTCTAGGCCCTGTATGGGCCGTTAATGTATGTATGTTATGTAAAACAAAATAATATCCCCTAGTCATTTTGATCGACCTTATCAGAGAGTGGCAAAGTGTGATTCGTAAAGACAACCAACATGCTGGGACTTCACAAGACCACTTGCTTAGACCTCGCTACATTATGTCAAAAATGATTGAAAGAGCCGCCCACATCATCAGCCAAAGCCGTAACAAAAGAAAAATCTAACCGATCATTCCGTATTACAATGAAATACTTATCCATCACCCGCCAAATGCAATAAAAATGTCAATGAAGTCAGTTCGTCCATACATCCCCAACAAGCAAGTTCCAGTCTCACACCATTAACCCACCAAACCAAATTCATGTGCTCTTTAAGTGAAAAACTGTCATAGTCGCTTGTAAATTAAAGTACTGGGGTGGAATCGGCTAAGGTGATAGTTGATTGTCGCTTTTTGATTGTCGTTTTTGATTATCAACTCCTCTTTGCTCTGCGTAAAGCGATCACTAAAAAATGATTGATTATTGGCAGCACTTAGAGTTTTAAACGTCACTTCCTTGCCGACGCTGTCATTCCGAGCAGCTGATGTGTGTTTATTTTTCATAATTTATATTTCAAATATGATTTTGTTGAGTCCTTAGGCAAAAACTTTATCATAAATGGACAAAGTATTGACTGCATTTTTTTAATGACTGCAGGAGTAATTTCAGCCACCGTACTTTCACCCATTGGTGCAGCCCAGTCAGCTCCAACTTGTCTGATAGCCACCACCCCAAGAAGATTTTGAGTTGCAGTCAATTGAAGGATGGGTGGAACATGCGTTGACCTTATTCCAGTTGGTAAATCAAGCAGTCCCAAAACAAACACAAACGCTTCTTTTGATAAGCGAAAGTTTTTCAAAAATCTAAAATACGAGTACACAATAATAAATCATAGCAATCAACAATGAATATTTATAATTCTATGAATTCTTTCATCGGGTTTGAAAGTTCCAAGATATTTGCTTTATTTCTCATTTTTCTTCTTAATAGTTGGACATTTGTGTAATTATTTTCAAAAAATTATTTTCTTCATTTGTGTTCTAATGAAGTAAACATTGCACTTCACGAATTTTCCAATTTCACTTTTTTATTTGAATTTATTTAATATATATTCTTTTTTCACTAAAGCATTTAATTTATTTGGAGTTGAAGCCGAGGTGCATACCTATGAAAATAACAAAAATGTATGAAAGCGATACCTAAATAGCTGTCACATGAAATTGATGACAAAAAGCTGATTGTCAATTTGATAATCACCTTACGTGGACGTAAAGGTATGATTTTTATTGTCAACTATCAACTATCACCTTAGCCGATTCCACCCCATCATCTCTTGTTTTCATATAAACTAAAAGTTAAGATGTTGGTGCAAAGCCTGAGAAATATTTAGTAGTGTACGATGGTGCAGGGACATAAGTCTCGAATTGATCTTTCGGGACTTATGTCCCACTAAACATATTTTAGTAAATATAAGCCTAAAGGGAAACTAAGAAGACCTATTCAACTGCTACAACAAATAGTCAAACCGGTTTCGTTATCTCGATTTTGTTTTTGGGTATTACTTTTAAAAAAATGCAGTTAGCAAGGTACGAGCAGTTGGGGAAAATGCAAGTCATGCAATTTTGTTTTCTTTGAGAGTCGAGTTTGTATCGTGACACAGTAAATAAGCAAAGAATTAAAAAAAATGGAAAGTGAAACCAGTAGTAGTGAAATTAGTGCTTTTGAGTTCATACAAGGGTTTAGAAAAAATAGTTCATATTGTATGTAAATGCTGAAAAGCAATTGTATATGCAGAAAGGTGCAACGCTTCCCAAATCTAGTACGGGTAGGCTCCTTCCACATGTAGTAGATTGCTGTCAGAGGACGTCATTTTTAAACTCATGTCCGGCATTGCATTTTGTGCTTTGTGTTTCTGCCAGCACTGACTTAATCAGAAATTTGATAAAGAAAATAATTGAAATTGGAAAAAGAGAAAAACTAATTTAAGTTACATATTTAGACGTTTAGATACATATAGATTTAATATAGATGAAGGTAGTGTACCTTGGTCCGGATTTCATTTTTTTGCTAATATTTTATGTGTCGTTTTTTCATTAGTTTTTTTTTTGTTACTACCTAAAGTCTTTTCTATGATATGGCGAAAATACCAAAAGGATATTGCTAACCATTCCTTAGAAAACTTTACTTTTATATGCTAACCTCAAACGGTCCAAGGTACAAGACGTGATTGTACCTTGGTCGACGGAGTAATAATAATAATAATAATAATAATAGATTCTTTATTTCATGAAATATATGTATAATAGTTTGTGTTTGAGAACACAAGCACGGCAGAAATAGCCGTCTGCCGTGGTCGACGGACCGCAAATATTATTGAAAGTTTTCCTATAGTTTAAAGGTGAAAACTTTAATTTATTTCAATAAAAAGTAAAAATGGTACCATTCTTTACTTATTTAAAAAAAAAAAAACAGCAAAAAAAGAAACCATTATCTTAAAGTTTTTGTACTTGATTAAAAAAAATATATTTCAAATAATAGTATTAAATAAAAAAACACAAAAAACAACATAAAAGAAAAACAAATTTATCACTTCAATATTATTTAAAAAATTTCATTAAAGGACAAACCAATGGCCCAAAGTACACGCGCTATGATAGGTCCAAGGTACACTTACACCACTTTAGCCAAACAAATTAGATTTTAGCGTAGTATTTAAACCACATACGAACGACAATGTTTTCCTACCAAAAGATTATTAATACACTTACCGAAATCGATTAAAGTAGCGAAAAAGAGACAGAAAACTAAGCACTACATAACTTCAGAAAAGATATAAAAAAAATACTTTTTTCATGGAAAACTATGTTTATTTTTTTTTCTGCCGACTCGTGCAGCTGTGCCTTCAAAAGAAACTGAGAAGACAAATGAACAGAAGATCAACATTTCACAGAAGGACCGGTTTTTGCGTGCTTTGTATTTTTCTGAAAATTGGCACTCGGACCAAGGTACACTACCTTCCCCTACAGTTCTATTAAATAAAGATTGTAATTTAGCCACCATTTTAATCTTCGCCAGCCGGCGAGTTATCAACGTGTTGATCTCTTGTTGGTACCAATTCGTACCAACAGGTGTATAGAAAACAAAAAAGAGATATACATGCTATATTAAAACGTGTAAGGCAACGCTTACAATTTATTGATTCTAAGTAAAATGAAATATGTATTAAAAACAAGCGATGCATTACACTCACACGCTGACCAGGAGGATGTAATGAAAAAAATTAAGGTAGATAATGAATTCAATTAAAAGTGATTGCTCTACAAAAGAGAAGAATCGCGCGATTTTATTATTTTTACATATTTGATCAAATTCTCAAAAACTTCGATTTTACCTTTTCTCAGTTTTTATGTCTACTTCTGAAATCGATGAGAATTTGATCAAATAAAAATAATAAAATCGTGCGATTTGAAAGAACACAAATTCAAAATTTGCTCAATTTTAACTTTAATTACTTTAGGTGTACCTATCCTTTTCTATACTCGTTTGTAAGTAGCAAGTCAGAGGAGATATTATATACGCATATGTTTCAATTTATTCGAGCAAATTTATTCAATTTTCGCCCTGCGTCTTTTACCACGGACTTTGAGCAAAGACTTCGCAAGGTGCTCAGAAAAACGTTTCCCAAAGCAGAAATTAGGGGCTGCTGATTTCACTGCATACGAGCACTTAGAAGAAAGGCGTCGAGAATATCAGAGTTTATGCCAAGAAGACGAAAGAATAAAGAGGGCTACGCTCTTTACTAAGTTTTTTGTTCTTCCGCTCCTTAAATCATCTTTGGTTGGAGAAGGAGTTGATGTATTGTACATTGCTTGTTCTAAGTACCCTTATTTTGAAAGCGTTGTCAAACATTTCAAAAAGCAATAGCTATCTAAGGTGCGAATTTGTTTTATCGTAAAACCGTTGCAAAAAAAGTTAGGAGTCATTTGGATTTCATTTACTATACCCGACATTCGAACAAAGCATGGCATGCAATTTATATTGGAAAATAGCACTTGCCCCCACTTTTTGTTAGTATATTGTAATTTTTCACTCCGATTAGACGTTCGACTTCGTATACATTTTTATTCGATAGACATGTCATCGCAAAGAAGAAGTTCTAACGGTATTTTTTTAGTGGGACATTTGAACCATCAGATAACTGGTGCAAAATTACCTTCAAAACGCCAAGTTTTAGAAGTTCTACTTTTTAATATCCGAGAAGTTAGACTAACAGTTAGTGAAAGTGCGAACCTTGTAATTCGTGAGTGCCTATACTTTTGGGAAAAGCGAGGACTCTTGCAAGGGCACTTCCTCACTGTTTAAAAAACTTGTAAGTCTCTATGAACTTTGGAAAGATCTACAAAAAAAAACTCCAAGAAAACTAAGGATTTATTCAAACAGCGAGAGGAGGATTTTAAAAATGACTTAGATAATTTGTTCGATATAGGACACACAGACGCCTTGCTTAGAATTAAAATAGAGGAAGACAAAATATTTTTGCTTCATCAGAGGGAACCAGGCAGACCAGGCTGCCTAATAGGAGTAGATAAGAAACTAATGGAAAAGGAGGAAAGGATCAAAGAGAGGATTTTAGAAGAAGAGAAGAGATTGCGTAAATCAGCAGTGCCGTCCAGCTCTTCTACATCAGCCAATTGTTTTCTTAATGAAGAAGTTGCTGACGATACGTGTTAACCAGAAAGACCATTTGCCAATTATATCGGATAAACGTAAGACTGCTAATAAGCGGGGAAGAAAATAATTTATGACTGCAAAATAAGTATTGGCTTTAGACAGATGTCAGTTAACCATTCGGGATTCTTTTTCATTCTCCAGGCAACCTTACAGGCGCTTGGACATAATGTTGACGAGTTCGTAATCAATAGATCCTCTATTCAACGTATTTAGACACAAGTAAGGAAAAAAAGAGCTGAATCTGTAAAAACTGATTTTAAAAATAATGTGCCTGAAGTCGTGACTGTTCATTGGGATGGAAAATTACTACCTGGCCTTACCGTAGGAAGTTCCAAAAAAGAAAGACTTCCTATCATTATTACCTTTGGCAAAAACAAACAACTTCTTTCTGTGCCTAAGCTTGAAAGTTCGCCGGGAAAAGAGTAATATGCAGCTGTCTTTGGAGCTGTCTTTGTTAAATGACTGGAACCTAAAAGACAAAGTTCAAATTATGTGCTGGACACAACAGCTTCCAACACAGGTCGCTTCAACGGTGTGTGTGTGCTTTTAGAACAAAATCTTGAAAGAGAGTTGTTACTTTGTGGATCTCGACATCACATATACGAACTTGTTCTAAAAAGTGACAACTGGAAAGATATCGATGTTCTATCTTCCAAACTTGCAGTAATAGCATGGAAAAATATTTTCAAGAAATAAAAATAAAAGAATTGCTTGATTTTTATTCAGTGGAACTGCAGAGAGTAACAGTAAGGGACGACTATCGCTACTAATTGAGCCTCTGTGATATTTTTGGTGGGAACGCCAACAAAGAGCTGAAGATCAGACCTCCAGGTGCAATGCATCAGGCGAGATAGATACCATGAGCTATTTATTCTCTAAAAATATATTTATTACAAGCTCAATGTAAAATAAGCAAGAAGGAAGTCCGAGGTCTTGAAGATGTTTGTTTCTTCATTGTCACAACTTTTTCAAAATCATGGCTTCATTGCAATTTGGCGTTTAAGACACCAAATCAAGACTTTCATTTTATAAAAGCGTTGAAAGACTACAAAGAAGGTGATTTGTCAATTTCAAATGCAACTTTAAACAAATTTTGCCAGCACCTATATTATTTAACTGAGGAAGTAGTAATTTTAGTTATTTCGATGATATGGTGGACAACGAAACAAAAGCAAAAATGGTTAACAATCTGAAAAAGGAAAGTTGTTTCAATATCTCCAGACGATATATTCCATCAATGGATGAAATGCGATACTCTTTACACAATAATTTATTTTACATATTAACTAATTTCTGTTTAATAAAAGATTTCATTTCGATAATTTAGATAAGACCCTGGATGAATTTGTAACCCTTAAAGCAAAAACTTGTGTTCCCGTTTGAAAATAGACGATTCCTTTCTTCAACTGTGTCCTTCATTATATTCAAGTAACACTTCATATTTGGAGGCCAAGCAAAACGTTTGTGAACTTAAGGCTGTAAACGATACAGCAGAACGGGATGTAAAGTTAGTACAAGATTTCCACGGACTTATAACAGTAGAGAAAGAACAGAAACAATTTTTTTGCAGTGTGCCAAGGAACACAGAAACCTGTATCCTGACTGCAAAAACGAAACACTGAACAAGGAAATATCCACACTAGTTTATGATCAATAACATTTATTGGATATGTAATGCTATATGTTTTTATTGTCATAGCAAAACAAAATTAAAAAAAAATAATTCTTAAAAATAATTCTTTAAAATTGTAGTCTCAACTTTAAAGTCCCGTCGGGTAGGGTTTCCATTAACCAAGGAGGTTAAAATTTTGCACTTGGTTACATTGAGGTGATACGAAAAGAATAAGAGGGTGTGCGTTTAAAAAAAAATAAAAAAAAATAAAAATTTCCAAAATAATGGACACCCTAACATACACGCATTTATGATACCAATTATTTATTTTATTTTGTCAGGATCTATCAAAACAGTTCTCTGAGAGCTGAGAGTTACCTATCCTGGTAAAAAGCACGAGACTTGGAACCAAAACTAGGCTCGGACGAATAATAGGGGTAGGTGGAAAATCGTACATGCGACTCTTTCTCACTTAAGATAAGAAAACAAAAACCACCTCCCTTCGAAACCTTCATACTACAACTAGGTTATTCCTATCAAGTAGTTTTATTTAAACTGTTAAATACGCGTTTGGCAGGCAGCTTCCCAGTGGAGGCACCTGCTAATACCGCCATAAGCACGCGGTTACATCTTATTGCGCTAATTCAAATGGTTTTATCCTTTGTAATCGGCGCACTATGGGTGGCGACGGTGTAGAGGTTAGTGTGTTGGCTTGTGACCCGTGCGGTGTAGGTTGAATCCCCACGGGGAACAACAACATACGCCACCCATTCACATGCCTCTACACCAAAAGAAGGATTTCTGCCTGGTAGTACAATGGACCGTTACCGAGTCTGAGTGCTCTGGGATTTGGATTTCCTTTTTCTAAAAACAAAAGATAAAAAAAAAAAAAAAAAATCGGCGCACTAGGTTTTTTTTTTTTGTCGGGGTGTGTGAGACTTTCTGCACTGGAGCACTCAGACTCAATACTGGTCCATTGTACTACCAGGCAGACACACCACATTTTACTGTGGTAATTTACTCGTTTTTCTAAGAAAAACGAGAAGGCGCTTCCATGATAAGGAGCTTAGGTTTACAGCACTCACCATATCCGCACCAAATACCTGCCACCTAATACGAGCAAAAGCAGGACAATCACAGAGGAAATGTTCTGCAGTGTCGTCGCTTTCTCCACAGGCTTCGCAGTTGGTGGTATCGCTTAGGCCTAGCACCTTAAGGTGCTTGGCAAAAACGTAGTGTCCCGTAAGAACGCCAGTGGTCTGTCTGCAGTCTTTTCTGTTGAGAGACAACAAGAATGCCGCGGATTTCCCACAGACGTCGGGGAGAATTAGCTTAGTCTGTCGGCACCCTGGAGAGTCATGCCAACGGCGATTGTGTTCATAGGAAACCCAACTGTCAATGGAAGCCCTGACAGAGGACGCAGGCAGACAAATCGCTGGTTCAGGTCCTGAGAAGCCCCGCTCTGAGCCTTGTCCAGCAAGTTCATCGGAGATCTCATTTCCCGTGATCCCGTTATGACCCGGGACCCAGACAAGTTTAAGTGAATTCAGCCTTCCGACCGAATTCTGAGATATCTTGCATTCACGTACTATTTTGGACGTAGTTAAGGGTTTGAGTAAGGCCTTAAGCGCAGCCTGACTGTCGCTACAGACGCAGATACTTCGCCCCCTCCACCTGTTCCTCGTAACATAGTCCATGGCCATTAGGATAGCATAAGTCTCTGTTTGGAAGACTGACGCATATTTCCCTAACGGAAAAAAGTCTAACGTTATCGCTCTCCACGAAGACACCAGCACCAGATCCTTGATCGGTTTTGGAGCCATCCGTGAAGATTCGACTGCATTCCCTTTCAGGTTCAGAGTCCGACCAGAGCCAGTCCTGAACGCGAGGAAAGTCGACCTCGTAGTTGCGCTTTAGCCGAAGTTCCGGTGTCATCGCATCAGACGGCATTTTCATAAGACAGGAGTCGAAGGACAACCGTTGCGCAAGTTCATCAAAACTCCAGTGCGAATTATACCAAAAGCCACCTCTTCTTAGACGTGAGATAGCTTTGATTGTACTGCCCATGATGTAAACATCAAGGGGCGGGAGGTTCAATAGTGCATCTAGGACGGAGCCAGGCGTGCTGGGGAAGGCCCTCTTGCAGCCGAGACATACCTGCCTTTGGAGTTTGGCAAAAGCAGCAGTAACGTATTTACGTGAAAGCTTATTCCACCAAACAACCGATGCGTATGCTATAAATGGTCTTATCATAGCCGTATAAATCCATAGGACTCTTTTCGGTGATAAGCCCCATGTCTTGGCGAAAATGCCTTTGCACTGCCAGAAAACAGACAGCGCCTTGGCAGTCTTCAGCTCAACATGTTTGGACCAAAGAAGTTTGCTATCCAGGATGACTCCCAGATACTTTGCTTCATTGGAGAGTTGGATTGTGACGCCTTTTAGCACTGGCTGAGTCAACCCGACCAGCTTCCTCCTTCTCGTAAAGAGAACAATCTCAGTTTTAAGAGGATTGACCGAGAGCCCATTCCTAGTGCACCATTCGTCGATCACGTCAAGAGCCGCCTGCGCCTTGGCGCATACAGTCGCTAGGCATGATCCAACAGAAAGCACGCCAACAACATCCGCGTACGCCTGAGCGTATACATTAGAACTGTTGAGTGCGTTCAACAGAGAGTCGACCAGCATACACCACAGCAGTGGGGACAGAACGCCGCCTTGCGGGCAGCCTCTGTTTACCCCCGCCATAACATAGCGGCCACAATCCGCATCCGCAACCAACGTTCTTCTATTCATTAGCATTGCTTTAATCCACAACACCAATTGTTCGTCTACGCGCACTATGTTAGTATCGTCTCGAATTTGTAGCATGGTGTTATTGCAATGACCGTGAAGGCGTGTCTGTTGCTTGCGGGCAAAATGCTTTATTTCATCTTCGACGGTAGCCATACTAAGGTCTCTGTGGATATCAGTGTTTCTGATAAACCATGGTGCATTTACTATTTTTCTTATCACTTTGTTTTGAAAGTTTGTAAAATTTTGATATTACTGGATTTGGTACAACCCCAAAGTTGTATACCGTATGTCCAAACCGGTTTTAGTACTTGCTTGTATAGGTAAAAGCAGCTTGTTCTGCATGCTGAGTAGGGAAAATCTACCAAGCAGCCAGTGCATTTGTTTGCATCGAATGGCGAGCTCTTTGCGTTTCTTCTCGACGTGCGATTTCCATTTTAATTTCGCATCGAGTGTCGTTCCCAAATATTTTGCCTCGTTTGCGTACGGAATTCGTACCGAATCAATGAAAATGGGTAAGTTGTCTACATTTCTATAAGTAAAATTCACGTGCGTTGATTTGGCCTCGTTGAGAGCAATACGCCAAGTCTTTGTCCAATCACAAATTTTGTGAATAGAACGTTGGAGTTTATTAGTTGCTGATTCAACGGTATTATTGACCGCTAATATAGCTGTATCGTCTGCAAACGTGGCTACTGTTGTGCCTTCTTCTTGCTGAATATCACTAGTGTATATTAGAAATAGGATCGGTCCAAGAACGCTTCCTTGGGGAACTCCTGCCGCGATTTCTTTAAATTCAGAGTAATCATTTCCGTGTTTTACACGAAAGAGTCTGTCTGATAAGTAACAACTAAGGAGATCAGATAACTGTTTCGGAAAAGCTTGTCTTAGCTTATGTTTCAAGCCCGTATGCCATACTTTATCAAAGGCCTGAGAGACGTCGAGAAAAACCCTAGAACATATTTTTTTCTCCTCTAGGGCTTTTTCAATTATATTGGTTATTCTATAAACCTGGTCGATTGTAGAATGCTTACCCCCAGTTTCACAGTAGAAGTTTACGAGTAATCTCCACTTTTGGTTTAAACTTCAGTTCAGCAATTTATTCGGGTTCACAGTTTCGTTTAAACCTTAAACTGAGTTCAATTTGCAGTTTAAGTTAAACGACTGTATTCTGCCGTTTAAACCGTTTAAATTTGGAAACACTTTATTAGGGGGATCAAATGGTGAAATATTTCGAAACCGAAAAGGGTATTTTTCCTTAAACGTGCAGACCATGTGTGATCCAAAGCTCAAAATAATGGACATAGGTGCAAGGTGGCCTGGATCAAGTCATGATTACACAATTCAAGAATCTGTTCTAGGTTTGAAAATGGAGAATTTGGAAATCATGTTATAGTGGCGGACTGTGGCTACCAATGCAGACGCTATATGATGACTCCTTTACGTAGTTGCAACAATCCACAAGAAGCATTGTACAATAAATCTCAAATTCGTACCGAGGTGGAAAGGTGGCTAATGGGCGGCTAACCCACTCAGCGATGGTATAAACATGAGAACTAGCACGACGATATATGGAAGCATTGACGGTTAAAGATGTTAAGTAGTTGATGAGATGAACATGATGGCCCACATTCCTTTTTGGAGTCTTATCAACCAATGACGTTTTCCCAGCAGGATGAAAGTGCAGTCCAAACGAAAGTGGGAAAACTACTTGACTTAAATACAAATCGCATGAATCTGGCGCACTGAATGAATGTACCTATATCAACTTTTATTGATAATTATACAATTAAATGCAGCGATGTATCTTGGTTTTCTTGAGGACTGAATGATTTTTAATTGAATGATGGAAGTGAACTCCATTTTATTTAGAAACAAAATTTGTATTAATGACCCAAGCCATCCAAAGTACTTCATTTTGCATTGTTTCTGTATGCATCTGGTGCGACTTTTATTGATAGACTGTATTTGTTGTTGTCGCTTCGGCTTTAACTAGAATATATTGGATTTAATAATATGCAAATGACACAAATAGGGTCGATACATTTAATTCGATGAAAAGCACTTTAACAGTACACTTTAATAACGATACTTTGTCTTCAACGGTTATAGCCTAGCTTCGCGGGACCTACCATCCTTGGGAATATATTTTGTTGGTGGTTTTCAGACTTTCAAAAGACGTGGGGAAATCCTTAAGCGTTACGAGTGGGATATAGGTGTGTCGTCCATTAGCTCAATGCCTAACTGGTTTTTCAATTGCATATCGTTGTTCTGTGTCCACAGCATATGCACTTCAACCACTTTCCCCGCGGGGCTTCCGTTAGGTATTACTTCGTGGGCTGTTCGAAAATTCCTGCTGTGTTTTCTGTGGTTTAATTCTCCGTAGCTTATTTTGGAGATTTGCTGCCAGCCTCCAATTTACAGCCCAATTGTCTTTTGATTGCAAAATTTGATGTCAAAACGAGAATAAAACATAGGGGCGGGCTACAGTCCGCTTGGGCGAACTGTTGGATACCCTATTCTTATTCCTATATCTCATAAGTGGGCGTGACAAAAATTTAAAGGATTTTATCGAAAAAACTAAGCTTTTGTAAATAAAAACGCTCCCTAGCTCAAACTTTGGTTTTTCAATAAAATTGTTTTATTTAATTGTGGGCGTGTCAGTAGGCGGATTTAAAAAAAAATTAAGTATGAGCATAAAGGGCACCTAGAGAGTATATACTATAAATTTCAGCTCCCTAGCTCAAACTTTGGACTTTCAAAAATAAAAAATAAATAATTGTGGGCGTGTCAGTAGGCGGATTTTGAAAATATTTACACATGAGCATAAAGGGCCCCTAGAGAGTATATATTAAAAATTTCAGCTCCCTAGCTCAAATTTTGGTTTTTCAAAAAAAATATTTTATTTAATTGTGGGCGTGTCAGTGGGCGGATTTTGAAAATTTTATGTCCCAAGCAGTTTTATGGGCCATAAATCATATATAAAAAATTTCAGCTCTCTAGCTCAAAATTCAATTTTTCCCAAAATTTGTTTTATTTAATTGTGGGCGTGTCAGTGGGCGGATTTTGAAAATTTTATGTCCCAATCAGTTTTATGGGCCATAAATCATATATAAAAAATTTCAGCTCTCTAGCTCAAAATTCGATTTTTTCCAAAATTTTGTTTTTTTGAGTTTGTGGGCGTGTCTGTGGGCGGATTTCAAAAATTCTTAAACTTGATTATTTCGCGACCCTAGAGAGTATATGGTTAAAATTTCAGCTCTCTAGGTCCAGTTTAAAGGCCTAATTTTTGCCGACGGGCGGACGGACGGACGGACATGGCTAGATCGACATTACTATCTATGCTGATCATAAATATAGTAACTTTTAGGGGTCTACGGGCAATATTAAGGTATGTTACAAACTATGCGTCAAAATTAATATACCCTTAGAATAGGGTATAAAAATACATAACGTCACATTATTTAATAAGAACGAAAAATGCTGCCAGCTTCGATTCATAAAATCAAGTTAAACGAAGTTCAACTGAACTGAAGTTTAGATTTCACTGTGAAACCGGAGGAGTTAAATCAAAAATTTGAACTCAGTTTAAGGTTCAGTTGAACTCAAGCTTAAACCTTCACTGTGAAACTGGCCATTAGTCCTGAATCCGAATTGGTGATCAGGTATTAATCGACGTTCTTCGATAATCGGATGTAGGCGCTTTAACAAAAGTTTTTCGAATACCTTCCACATTATCGGTAAGAGCGATATTGGCCTATATGATTTTACCGGGCTTTGCAACCATTATAACTTCAGCTACCTTCCATTGTCGTGGAACGTATAATAACCTGAACGATGCATTTATAAGATAGGCAAACTTGATTAAAGCTTTCCTAGGTAACTTTTTAAGAATCTGTCCTATGATTAAGTCATATCCAGGTGCTTTGCTTAATTTTAGTTTTTCTATTTCGAACAGTAGTTCGCGTAGCGATACACTTTTTATTCTATAATTGTCAGGTGCAACGGTTAGGACAGGAAATTCGAGCGACGCTTGACCATCAAATGGTTTAAATGTTTCTTCCAGATGTTCGGCAAATATTTCGGCTTTTTCCTTGTCACTCTTCGCCCATTCTCCTTTGATTTTCCTGATGGGTGGCGCTTGCGTTTTTGGTTTTTTAATGCCTTTCATGACTTTCCAGAGCGAGTAATTTGTACATTTATCCGCAGTTAGGCTTCCAAGATATGTAGAAATTTCACGATTTTTAAAGTCTCGAATTTCTCTCTTAAGTTTACTACAAAGATAGTTAAGAATGGTTTTATCCTGTGGAACGCGAGATTGTTGCCATCTTTTGCGCGCTCTCCTTTTCTTCTCAATTGAGTGATTTCCAAGGGATATTTTATTTCGCAATTTGCAGTTATTTTCCGATTATGGGGAGAATTTTTCCAGGCTGAGCGATGTATGACGTTAATAAATTGATCGACTTCGTCTTCAAGTTCGTGGGGTGTTCGAAGAGACACTGTGAGATCGATTTTACTTTCACAGTATTTTTTAAAGGATTCCCAGTTTGTTTTCATGTTAGTTAGTCTGGGTCCCCTTTTTTTCGTAGACAGCCGTTAATTGTCAAAATAACCGGTGAATGATCAGAAAAAAGATCGAAGCATTCCTCAACTACAATAGAGTGACCCGACAACCCTTTCGTGATGGAGAAATCGATGAAGCCTGGTGTTTTTGCCGTATCCGAGGGCCAGTATGTCGGTTTACCTGAGGAATGGAAGTCAACCCCCAATTCCATACCGGCTTCGTAAAGGACTCTACCTTTTGCTGAGATGCATCTCGAGCCCCAGAAGGTATGTTTTGCGTTAAAGTCACCCCTGATGACGAAATTTCGTCCAAGTGAGTCAAAGATACTTATAAAATCGTTTCTTTCCATCGTTGCACGTGGGGGGCAATAGATAGCTGCAAAATCATATTTTATGTGTTTAATTTTTACGCTGACCTTGCTTAATTGCAGTTTGTCAAGCTCAATTGTTGCACTAATTGAGTGTTCAATGGTATTTTTGATCAACAAGGGTGCCCCGCCTCTCGCCCTTTCCGAAGGGTGATATGCGTGATAGGCAATGTATCCTCTAATGTTTGTGCTGGATTCTTTCGTCAGATGGGTTTCCGAAATCAAACAAATATCAATATCATATTTATGAATGAATATCTCGAGCTCGTCCATCATATGCAGAAGGCCGTTCGCATTCCATGTCACTTATTTAACTAAGTCTGTCATATTTATATTATTGTGTACTTCGAAGTTGATTTTCGAGCTTGTCGAGTTTTTCAAACACACGTTTATTAATTTGGCTCTGTTCTTCTAGCCTTGCAAGAATTGCAGAGAAAACTTGGGAGACTGGATCAGATGTTTTATTTGTTTGTTCGCGTCCTTGCAACGCAGCTTCAGCGTATGTTTGTGGAACAGCGTTCGGCGACTATTTTTTAAACAATTTTCCTTCTCTTGGTTGTTGTATTTTGACCATTTCTTTAGCCTTTTTTCGTCCTTCATCGGTTTTATTGTTGCCCTTTTCAGGTTTGTTTTTGGTTTTATTTGCGATTGGTAGCGTAGTTTTCTTTATTTTGTCGCGCCTATTTTGAAGTTCTTTAGCTACTTCGCATCCGCGATAATTTGCCGGATGTTTTCCATTGCAATTTATGGATGTTGGTAGGTCTTGTCTACTTAGAGCGCATTCCTTCGATAAATGTTTACCGGCACATTTTACGCAACGCGGCTCTTTTTGTCAATATGTGTGCGTGTGATTGTAGCCTTGGCAACGCTTACACTGAGGAATCTGACGAGTCCTTTGGCGCATCGGTTCAATTTTAACTACTATGTTTAGGATAGCTTTAATGTTGTATATTTTTTCGATGTTTTGAGACTTTTCGAAACTAAGCATGAATAGCGGAAGTCCGCGCTTGACAACAATTTCCTCGTCTTGTTCCTTTTTGTGCTTTTCTTTTTTAAGTATATTAACCGCGTCGATAATTTTGAAACCTTTAGTTTTAAGATCTGGCAAAACATCATCTTTGCGGCACGAAGAGTGGAGCCCTCTGGCTACAACTCGGTGTGGCCTTTCAGACTTGTTTTCATAAGTGTACCATTGTACCTTCTCAGTATTCAGTTTCTGAGAAACTGCGCGATAGCTCTCAGGATCGCTTACATTTATTTTCCACACATTATTATTCAGAGATGTTACTTTGAATGTGGACTTTCCTATTTCCTTAAGAAGGCTATTTAGCTTTCTGTAGTCTGATACTCCGACAACTTTAATTGGAGGTGGAAGGTATACCTTATTTTGAGGTTTTTTCCTTAGCGTTTCTACTTCGTTGTCATTTGCCTTTTTGGGTTTTCTATCTTTTAGCACAACGATCCAATCCGTTTCGCGCACTAGCTCTTCTTCGTCCGTATGATAATCGCGGCTAGCTGAGCGGTATGATTTGGCTTCTGGCTGTTTTTTAAGTTGAGATTCAACAAGTGCTTTGTTCTCAGCTTTTAGCTGATCTAGCTCTTTTTTTAGCTCTTGATAAAGCTGTTCAATTTGGTTAAGCTTAGTGCGGAGTTCCTTGTTTTCATCCTCGAAGCTTTTGCATTTTGGCGTCGTAGGACTTCGATTAGTTTTTGCTTTTGGCACAGATCCCGTTGGTGGTGATCTAGGTACCCTTTTACTATTTTTAAAAGGGTCGGATGATTGCAATAAATGGCTCCGAAGAGTGTGGATTTTCCAGTAGAACTGGGCTGCCACCTGGGGTATTATATCTTTTTGTTTTAATCATTGCATTTTTTGTATACTCTTTGCACTCGGTATACTGAGGGTGGATTTTGCTCGACTCTTACGACCGGCATGCCCACCTCGGGTAAATTCTGATCCCTATCCCGAAGGGTGGATTTTGGTCGCCTCTTACGACCGGTATGCCTACCTCGGGTAAATTCTGACCCCTATCCCAAAGGGGGGAACTAAAAAATTAATTGTTGTGTCTTTTCTGTCGGCAAATTATAAAAACAACACTTTTTTTATTTATTTGTAAAATGTCCAAATTTTGACGATTTGTTTAATTTGTACCTACTGATTTTTTTTTGCTAATCATGTTTATCTATCAAATTTATGAAGATTAATAAAAAATAAAATTTTCCAATTGTTTAATTTCTTTCGGGACTTGCGTCCCATTTTCAAAGATAAAAATTCGATAGTAATGTCCCACTTTAGTGAGACATAAGTCCCGAACTGAATTCGGCACTTATTTCCCACTGGGGCTTATGTCCTTACGCCGTGTACGATCCTCAAATGTATCAGTCATCAAATTGGTTTCTGATTGACTTCTTTTCTTTAACAATGCGTTCTTCTTTTTCATTAACGGCGAGGCTAGGATCAGGTTTAACAGGACATAACCTACCCACATGACTATGAAAACTGCCATGGAGGACTGGGATACGGCACCAGTAATTCTCCGAGTGAAGATGCGTGTGACATACGGTCTCATCGTGCTAAATACAATGTTCGTCAAGTGGCGGAAATGAAAACCAGAAATGAAACCCATCTGGTAGCACCTTTCACAAAGCTTCGGTTTGAAGATTGCAAAGTGATCCTGGGATAGGCAATCGCGCAGCAACACCTCCTTCTCTTGACAGACATTTTTATTAAGGCAAGGACGATGAAACAAAAGTGCGAAAATCAAATGGTTCAATCTGGATAAAGAGAAAGGCGAGCTGTTATTGTTTCCCATTGGTATGGTGGAAGATTCTGTTGTAAAAATTAACGAGGATCTACGCTCTATTACTAATTGGTCCACACAAAATGCTCTCAAGCTTAATCCTGAAAAAAACAAAATCATCCCCATCTCTAAGAATCCACCTTGTCTTTTTATCTTTCCTCCTATAGAACTATACTCCACCCATGTAGAATATGCCACCCATGTACGAAATCTCGAAATTATTTTTAACAGTGAGCTTACATGAAGCAACCATATTTGTTCCATGTTATCCAAAATATATGCATCGCTCAGAGGTTTATCTGTCAGCAAAGCAATACTTCCAGTTGAAGTTAAATTAAAACTTGTAAAAGCACTTATTGTGCCTATTATCTCATACGGTTGTGAAATCTTTGCTGACTCAGACTACATCTCTCTTCTTAAGCTAACAAAGGCACTTAATTCGACTGCTCGGTATGTCTTCAATCTACGGAGATATGACCACGTCTCAACAGAACGTCGCAAGCTTCTTGGTTGCGACCTTGATGCCTTTCTAAAATATTGGTCCTGTATCTTGATCTTCAAGATTATTCACAGACAACAACCGGAGTGCTTGTTCAACAAACTTTCCTTCTCCCGGTCTAAAGGGGCCCTTACACGATCAATCGAATGACATTAATCACTAGCATGTGTTTGTGAAAATGTATGTGTTTGAGTCACACACATTTGGTGAAGTCTAATTGACGAAAATCAAAGCAACTTTGATTTTGCATAATGAACGTCATGCTGATTGATATATGTAAGGGTTGGATTGACGTAATTACTTCATTGTGTCTTGTGTCACGGAAGCGAAAACATGTCTGGCGCCAGCGGAAAATTGAAGGACGATGAAGACCGAGCATTTCTATCGGAATTAATTGAAACCTATCGGTCATTACCGAGTTTATGGGATGTCAAAAGAAAAAGATTATTGCGACCGAAACAAAAAAATGCAACATTATGAAGTTGTACTGCAAAAGTATAAAGAAAAGTATCCTGATGCACAAAAAGCGGATGTCAGCAGAAAAATAAATACGTTGAGAACGAATTTTCGGCGCGAGCTAAAACGTTTAAATGAATTAAACAAAAGCAGATCCGGTGTTGATAATTTCAGTGAACCAACTCTTTGGTATTTTAATGAAATTTGTTTCATTAAAGACAGCGAATATCTGTGTGCATCTTGCAGTACAATTCAAGAATATATTGCAATAGCAATATATGCAATACAATCGTCCGTTTCACTCATCGTACATCCGTACACCACGAAAACTCACAAAAAATAAAAATTTTGACGTCAATCGATTGAACTGTGTAAGGGGTAGCGTCAATCCACACATACACGATACATGATGTCGACCGATTGACCGTGTAAGGGCCCCTGAACCGCTGTTTAACTATTAAACCATCGACTCATACCTGCTTGACTTCTCGCAGACAGTTTTTTGTTCATGCTTCAGATTGCAGAGCATAAGGTATGTAGAATTCCAGTCGTAATTTCAGTCGTGGCTATCAAACGGATGCGATTTTTACTGATTTCGCGAAAGCCTTCGACAAAGTCTGTCATAGCACACTTGTTCAAAAATTATCTTCTCTTGGATTTTCCTCCAATATTTTGTTATGGATGGAATCTTATTTAATGAATCGCACTCAGTTAGCAAAAATTGATGATATTCTTTCAGTGTCTATAAAGGTAACGTCGGGGGTTCCACAAGGCAGTCACCTAGGACCTCTTTTATTCCTCATATTTATTAATGATTTACCCAGTGTGATAAAACATTCCGAATGTCTACTGTTTGCGGACGACCTTAAATTATTTCGTTCTATAAATTCTGATATGACTTGTGAATTACTGCAAGCCGATGTTGCTGCGGTTTTTGAGTGGTGTGACCTGAACAATCTATTTTTGAATATTTCTAAATGCCAGTGCTTCACTAGATCGAAGGTACCTATTCCGTATAGATACTCCATAAAATCTACACAACTTGAAAGAGTGTATTCAATGTGGTCTTTGAATGTAAGGCGCGAGTCCAGAATAATGCCTAAGTATTATTCTGGACTCGCGCCTTACATTCAAAGACCACATTGATTACATTATCTCCAAAGCCAACTCCATGTTAGGCTTCGTCAAACGTAATTCTAAAGATTTTACTGATCCTTACACTCTAAAATCCCTCTACATATCTTTAGTTAGGACCCCACCTCGAATATTGCAGTGTAATATGGAACGCGTATTACGATATTTACTGTAAAAGGATTGAAAGGGTTCAAAGAAATTTTACTAGGTTCGTAATATTCAAGTTAAACTGGAGAATTGACACACCTATTTATGAAACTAGATGTTCTTTGATTAACTTGAACTCCCTTCGTATTCGACGTAAATATTTTTCGGTCATGTTTATAAGAGATTTAATTCATTATCAAACACAGTGTCCTGAATTGCTTAGTATTATCAATTGCCCTCTGTGTTCTCGTCGTCTTCGCAGTTATTTTAACTTTCGTGAAGATCTTCTTACTACCAATTTTTCTCGTAATGCGCCTATTGCCCGCTGCATCAAAGAAGCAAACTGAATATGACTTCGATCGATTTGTTCAGGAGTTGTAGCAGGTTGGATTTTAAAAACAAACTTCTTCTAATATTAAGACAGACTTAGTATAATCGCACTATTGAAATCTTATTGTTTATTGTTTTTTCTTTTTCTTTCTTTATTTATTTTGTTTTCTTTTTCGTCTATATGTATTTATGAATTATCTATTAATATTCAACAAATAATATTGTTATTAGTCTATAAGAGAAATGTACTCTATTGATGAAAATTAAATTAAATTAAATTAAATTAAATTAAAGTAAATTCCCTTCAACGACCTTGCTTGGTAATAGCCAAATCACTTCTAGGGGCCTCAAAAGAACAATATGAACATGGCAAAGAAATATGGTGGTGGCCAAATGAAACTAAAGCAATGTCTAGTGACAAGAGTGTTCCACTTGTAATGGAGATGAAAAAGCTAGTCTAGAAAAGAAAAAGCGTAGTTCGAAGTAAAGTTCATGTTTATTACAGTCCTTGGTTTTCTGCTTAAAGAAAAAGTGATGAACTCCAAAGTGCATCAAATATTCCATGCTGACGATGAAGCCATCATAAGCGAGTAGCAAACGTCCCTGAAACGAAAACTTGATGCATGAGTGCACTTTTTTAGGAAAACGGGCATTGTATTATATATATAACAAAAAAAAAAAAAAAAACAGAATACCTGTGTTGCCCTTTTATTTCAGATTCCCAACTGCGAAAAGTTCAAATATCTGGGATGGCCAGGCTTGGTTAGGTAAGGTTGGGTAGATGGATATTCTTGTGACGGATGTCAAGGCTCAGTTAGACCAAAAGTTTGGGTACATGTGTATTATGGAATTCTTTAAAATTTGGGGACCTGAAAAGAGAAACAAAATTTGGAGACCTGAAAAGAGAAACAAAAGAAACCACTGTTAAATAGCTCAATAATTCGCTTTTCTAGAACCACCCTGATTCATATGTACATCTCAGGAGTTGCTTCAGCTCTATATTCACCAGATCCTCCAACTTCTTAAAGATGTATCTGCCAAGAATCTTCAATCTTTTAGTTCTAAGGGCAGGGCATTTGTAACGTATGCGACGTAAAGATTCTATTTTTTCAACGTCCCTGCAGCTCCTGCTAAAATCGTTTTGCAATATGCCCAGCCGCTCCGCGTGTAGGCCCACTACACAGTGTTCTGTGAGGACTCTCGTCATTATGCGAATATCTTTGCGGCTTAGCCCGATCATGGTCTTATATCTCCTTTTGTTTACCGCTGTTTTTTTTTTTTTTTTTTTTTTATTTATTTTATTATTTCATATCAAGAAACTTAAACATAAAGTATAATATAATTCATTTTAATAGTGAGCTTTAAATTTTTTGATTGAAATAGATTTGTACAATCTATTGTCTATTAAATGACAAGAGGCGAATGTACCTAACGGTTATATAAAAATGAAATACAAAAAACTATTGATGGGGAAAACAAAACTCAGTGATCATTTAAACATAGGGGCGGGCTACAGTCCGCTTGGGCGAACTGTTGGATACCCTATTCTTATTCCTATATCTCATAAGTGGGCGTGACAAAAATTTAAAGGATTTTATCGAAAAAACTAAGCTTTTGTAAATAAAAACGCTCCCTAGCTCAAACTTTGGTTTTTCAATAAAATTGTTTTATTTAATTGTGGGCGTGTCAGTAGGCGGATTTAAAAAAAAATTAAGTATGAGCATAAAGGGCACCTAGAGAGTATATACTATAAATTTCAGCTCCCTAGCTCAAACTTTGGACTTTCAAAAATAAAAAATAAAAAATTGTGTGCGTGTCAGTGGGCGGATTTTGAAAATATTTGCACATGAGCATAAAGGGCCCCTAGAGAGTATATATTAAAAATTTCAGTTCCCGAGCTCAAATTTTGGTTTTTCAAAAAAAATATTTTATTTAATTGTGGGCGTGTCAGTGGGCGGATTTCGAAAATTTTATGTCCCAAGCAGTTTTATGGGCCAAAGATTATATATAAAAAATTTCAGCTTTCTAGCTCAAAATTCAATTTTTCCCAACATTTGTTTTATTTAATTGTGGGCGTGTCAGTGGGCGGATTTTGAAAATTTTATGTCCCAATCAGTTTTATGGGCCATAGATCATATATAAAAAAATTCAGCTCTCTAGCTCAAAATTCGATTTTTTCCAAAATTTTGTTTTTTTGAGTTTGTGGGCGTGTCTGTGGGCGGATTTCAAAAATTCTTAAACTTGATTATTTCGGGACCCTAGAGAGTATATGGTTAAAATTTCAGCTCTCTAGGTCCAGTTTGAAGGCCTAATTTTTGCCGACGGACGGACGGACGGACATGGCTAGATCGACATTACTATCGATGCTGATCATAAATATAGTAACTTTTAGGGGTCTACGGGCAATATTAAGGTATGTTACAAACTATGCGTCAAAATTAATATACCCCTAGAATAGGGTATAAAAAAGAAAAATTAAATACAATTTTTTTTTTTTTTTTTTTTTTTTTTGTTTAAAAGCAAAGAAAAGAAACATCAAAATTGTTACACTAATGGTGTAAAAAAAACATCTATTTCAGAATGGTTAAACGAGACAAGCCATTTTTTTATACTACTTAAGAATACTGTTTTCACTCTCTCGCACCTAAGTTTTTCTGGTAAATTGTTAAACAAACGAGGAGCAGTAACATAATAAAAACGCGAAAAATGTGTTTTGTGGACTGTTGGAACATTTACGAAGTTCCTGGTATTGACTCGCAGGTTATGACTATCGTGAGCTCTAACATCGTAGTACCCGGAATTTTCAAAAAATATCTTTAAAACTTTGTAGCAGTACAGGTGCCTTAAATGAAGAAGTTCGAGTCTCTTGAACAACTCAAAACTGAAGGTTCTACGATTAACTCTACACATAATTCTTATTGCATGCTTCTGTTTAATCAGCAGTGGTTCTATAGTGTTAAAATAAGTGCCACCCCAGGAGGAAATTCCATACTGCAGTTTTGATTTTAAAATACCATTATAAACCAATTTTAAAATGGGTAGTTTGCAGAATATGCTAACGTGGAATAATTGTCTTACAACTCCATTTAAATACCGTTTCAAATATGACGTATGTGCCTTCCAACTAAACTCATGGTCCAATATAATACCTAGGTATTTAAAGCTGTCAACCCGCTCAATTAAAAAGCAACCGTCACTACAGCTTACCAGACTATCAAACGATATATTCCCATCTCCCAAGCAAAATCGACAAGAGCTTGGTGAGTGATAATATAAAAGCAACCCCTCACAGACAACACCCTTGTTATTAAATACCATGAATTTCGTTTTGTTACTGATGATTAGTTTATGAGACTTAAACCATCGTCGTAGTATATCTAGGTCATAATTAACATCGGCAAACATATCAAGATAGCTCTTATTGGAATAGGAAAGAGCAGTATCATCAGCAAATGCCGTGATTCTGCCCTTAAAAGGTTGAATAAAGAGCGAGTTGACATAAATTAAAAACAGTATCGGGCCCAAGACTGATCGCTGAGGAACACCTATATTTGAAAAATGTTGTGGGGGGTAAAAAACATTTTTGACCTTTACCACTTGCTTACGATTTTTTTAAATAAGAGGCAAACCAGTCATAAATAAAGCCTCTAAACCTGCATTAAATAATTTATTTAGTAACAGAGTATCGTTCACCATATCAAAAGCCTTTGTAATGTCAATAAATAAAGTAGAAGAAATTTGAGAAGCATTTAAACTGTTATATATTTCCCCAGATAATTTTAATAAAACAGTTTCAGTTGATCTACCGCTTCTGAAACCAAACTGGGAATCATTAAAGAAATGAGTTTTGTCTAAGAATGATAATATTCTAGATTTAATTCCTTTTTCAATAATCTTCGAAAAAACGGATAAGATGGAAATTGGACGATAATTATTTAATGTCATTGTATCACAGTGACTGTCATTTGAAACACTGTTACAAGAACCAACAGAAGCAAAACAGTTATTAAACAAATTAGCAACTTCTATAGGCTTAGACACAGTTAAATTATTACTTGAAATACTTATATCTCTATAGGATATATTTTTGTTAAGTATTTCATTAACAACTCGCCATTCCTCTTTCGAGTTACCAAGGTTTCTTGCCAATCTATTGCGAAAGTATGTATCTTTACATAGCGGTATTTCGATCTTTACCTCTCTACATAATTTTTCATAATAATTCCTAAGTCTGTGATTATTCGGATGTTTATTGATATCGTTTTTTCTTTTTTATTTTTCTTAATAGTGAGGGAGTCATCCATTGCTTGAGACACTTTAATTTGTTACTTCGTTTACATTTGATCTCACTACAATTCAATATGTGAAATTGCAGCTTATCAAGGAACAAATCAAATGCAATAGAAGGGTCTACGGCAGAGTAAACATCATCCCAGAACTCAAGATTTAACCTTGATCTTAAAGTGGCAAAATCAATTTTTTTTATCTCAATGGCATCCATTTTTTTCAATCGAGAAACGTTGCAATTGAGTTGAATACCAGTTAGGCTGTGGTCAGTTATTTTTAAGTCATATGCAATAGTTTTATAATCAACACAAATGTTTCTGTGAAGCCTTACAAAAATGTGATCTAAACAAGAGCTATATCGAGTAGGCTGATTCAGAACAGACTCAAAGCCAAACGAGGAAAGTGTAGTTAAAAAATTATCGACATCAGGTGTATCACCCAGGATGTTTATATTAAAATCACCCAACAAGATTTTATTTTTACATTTCTGGTTATTCAAAAAACCCGAAAACTGATCCAAAAAGGACCCCACTTTACACTTATGCAGTCTGTAAATACAGATAAAACAGTAGTGAACACTGTTTGTTTGTATTGGGGATCTTGGATTTTAGCGAAACAACGTGTGATGACGATATTAGTAATCGCTTAAGCCTAGAGTGCGGATGATATGCCAGGAAAACTCAATCTTCTGTGACCGAAAAACGCCTATTTAGCTGAATGAAAGGGTATACATAGTCCCGATTTATACGCTGCGTGCTTTGTCGTACGATACTTCTCAATTCTCTTTCGTGCACGCACCGCGCATTTATACGCTGCGTGCTTTCACTTTCAGTGCCCTGAAGGTTTACTTTATTTTTATCGGAGCAAGCAAAGATTTTTTTTGGACGAAATGAGTAAACAGAATTACGAACTAGTTGCGGATTTACTAAATTTAACTACTACAGTGATTGCGGGTATGAATCCAGACAATGATGAGGAGAAACAGGTTGTACTCGTAGTTAATATGCTTGAGTGTTGCGAATCAGCTTTAAAAATGGAAAAAAACGAGGGTAAGGTAAGAATACAAATAAATTACAAATTCAATAATCGTTAAAATATTGATAGCTTGCAATTATCAAACGTAAATACTATTGCTTTGTTCCGATGTATTAATTCTAGGAATTGAAAGAATGCCTACCTAAGCAATTCTCAATGAAGCAATTGGGAAATCCTTATTACCCGTAGGTACGTATAAAATCTGAGCAGATAGAGAATGCACACAATTTCATTCAAATGTCTAGCGCGAACGTAACACGACAGAACCAAATTCGAAATTAAAGCAAACACAGAAAAATACGAAAGAGGGCCAAAAGAGAATACAGGAATCGGATGAGAATTCGCGGCCCATCCGTGTTTGGCTATCCCCTGCACTTTTCATCCCCTTTACCCACAAATTTAGGGCACGTACGACAAAGCACACAGCGTATAAATCGGGTCATACAGGTGCGCCCGGCCGGCGCTCACATATGGTTCACAATGTTGGACATTGTAACAAAGTATAAGGGCAAATCAACTGCGGCTGAATTGAAGATCCTTCGAATGACAGTAGTAGTAACAAAACTTGATCGAGAAAGAAGTTCACAGATCGGAGAAAACCTTCACGTTAAAGAACTTATCTCAACGAAAATGGAGAACCTGCTCAACCAACTGAGCATGTTCAAAATAGCGATCATACGATCGTGTCAAAAAGGCATTCCTATACAATCGCGAAAGAGAGGCAGGCCTAAAAACTCGTGACTAACACAAATGCAACAACACCAGCAATTGATTGGCTCCAGAGTCGAAATGATTCGAAAATTAAGTGGGTTATAATCTCTTTAGCCCGAAACATAACCTCAACGTTAAAGAAATAAAGACAAATATATATGTAAAAATCCATTTAATCCAGCTACTTACTTTAAAGCACAATATGACATCAGATGTCGGTGCTAATTTATTACGACATCTGAACAAATGTAATAAGCAAACAATCCATCTACGAGTATCTATCTATCATCCACTTAATGCAAATTAAACCACTATCTGCGTACACTCAACACCGTCTGTTCAAAAATTAATCAATCCATATTTACAAACACATTAACACGTTCCAATGACAACATGTGACTGAAAAAAAATAAATAAAAAATCACCATCAGGACATCAGCACTCCTGTTTGTATTTGCAAAAACGCTAAAAGCCATTTAATTAAGGTAAACAAACACGTAATTACCGCTGTACGAGCAACTACTTCACCTCATTCCATCCAAATGTTCAGATTAGCGCCCAACTATCTGTTGGTATCGAGACCATCGATACAAACGACCATTTCAAGTGATCCTTCATATATCATATTAAAACTAATTCCGCAATGGCAGTTACACGCCATCAAACATCGAAAACTATTACGCTGCCGGATTTGTCGCGTTATCAGGGGGAGAAGAGAACGAACATGCCACCCCTTCTGACAGCTACAACAACTGTCAACTGCTGAAAACACACAGGCAGGCACACAACCACACAGCCCTTGAGAGTTAATGGGGCTTGAAAACGACCGAGAGATAAAATTAGTAAAATTATCCATCAATCGAATAAGGGTCTGGATTTGAAGTGGGTGGCTATCACCAGTTACCATGTTAATAACCATTTGAATTGATTTTGTTGCAATTCATTTGTTTGAGTGTCGTTCTTGAACGAAGAGGGTTCATGTTGTCAGTTGCGGCTTGCCAATTCGGCGACCTGGACAACCATTTTCAGGTGCCGCCCAAAAAAAAGCTCACTCAAACGAAATTCACTGGTTGAATTACAGCATCAGTTGGCAAGCAATACATCACTGAATTATGCGAATTAAATGCAAAACTCACATAATTTAGTGACGTATTGCTCGCTAACTGATGCGGTAATTCCGCCCTCTGGGGCCGCTCCAATTTTCGACAATTGCTCTCAGACTTTTGAATGCATCATGTAAATTTTGTGAGTGTGTTTTTCGCTTTTACTTTAGAGTTCAATATCAGTTTGGAGAAGCTTCGTTCGGCCGCAGTGACTCAAACTGGAATGGTGATATAGGGCCCGGATTTTCATGCTCTAAAAAACACAAAATATGCGCCTAAAATATGCACTTAAAAAGACTAAAAATGCCATAAAAAATCCAAATTATGCTGCAAAAATATTCCAAATTAAAGAAAAAAACATTGAAATAAAAAAAAAATCTGTCTTCTATTCATAGGTACAAAGTTTTCACAGCATAAAGGAGATAAAATTAACATAAAACATAAAATTTATGTAGGTTTAACAAAAAATAAATAGTAGGTATTAATACCAGTAGTATGTACAATAGTTTCGTAAGTAGGTTTTGTTAGCATGAATCATGAAATTTTTTCTGAAGTTTTCAAAACTGAAACCTTGGCGATTTCAACCTCTCCATGTCAACAGACGTTAGTGGAGCAATTATTAATGAAACAATCTTATTTATTGAATATTGAATATCCAAGTACTGTTCTTCATTCGCATTTAAGGATAACATGGTGGAGATATTTTTCATTTTCATATATCCTTCGGTTTTTTCAAGAACATTTTCTATTTTTTATACCCTATTCTAAGGGTATATTAATTTTGACGCATAGTTTGTAACATACCTTAATATTGCCCGTAGACCCCTAAAAGTTACTATATTTATGATCAGCATCGATAGTAATGTCGATCTAGCCATGTCCATCCGTCCGTCCGTCTGTCGGCAAAAATTAGGCCCTTAAACTGGACCTAGAGAGCTGAAATTTTAACCATATACTCTCTAGGGTCCCGAAATAATCAAGTTTACGAATTTTTGAAATCCGCCCACAGATCCGCCCTCAAAATCCGCCCACTGACACGCCCACAAATAAATAAAATAATTTTTTTATACCCTATTCTAAGGGTATATTAATTTTGGAAAATCCAAAGTTTGGGCTGGGGAGCTGAAATTTATAATATATACTCTCTATGGGCCCTTTATGCTCATGTGTAAATATTTTCAAAATCCGCCCTCTGACACGCCCACAATTAATTTTTTCTTTTTTTGAAAATTCAAAGTTTGAGCTAGGGAGCTGAAATTTATAATATATACTCCCTAGGGGCCCTTTATTCTCATGTGTTAATTTTTTTTAAATCCGCCTATTGACACGCCCACAATTAAATAAAACAATTTTATTGAAACACCCAAGTTTGAGCTAGGGAGCGTTTTTTTTGATAAAATCCTTTAAATGTTATATAACAAAATATGTAGAGCGTTCTTAACAATTCAACCATACTTAGACCTTTGTCACGCCCACTTATGAGGGATAGGAATAAGAATAGGGTATCCAACAGTTCGCCCAAGCGGACTGTAGCCCGTCCCTATGTTTTACAATTAGATTGACCCATTGGAGACTCGTTAATTGCTGCCTTAATTTTTGAAACTGCTTCGTCCATTAAATTTATTTGTTTTTTAAGCAAGTTCCACTCCTCTAATCTTACTATAGTCTCACTGAGAAACAAATACATAGTTTGAACTTATGAAAGCCAATTGGCTTTTTAATAGTGGCTGGTTTAAAATATCTTTGGTTTTTTTAATTGAAACAGCATCAAAGTCATCTAATTCCCTAACAACGCTTTCAAACTGCTCAAAATATTTGGCATAATACATACAACACTGCACTTATCCGTGTTTCCCATCGTGTTATAATGGGCTGAGGTGGAAGAGGAATTTCCCGATATTTTTCTTTAAAAACATCTACACGGGACGGAGCTTTTATAAATATTTTTTTGCCGCTTGACACTAGTGTACATCTTTCAAGTTGGATACAATTTCTTTAGCGACTCGGTGAAGTCCATGAACCAGGCAAGTGACATGAATTATTTTTGGATAAAATACTTTCAATGTACGAGCTGTTTTCACCATATAAGGCGCTGCATCCGTTAAAAACAAAAGGATTTTATTTTTGTCTATATTGTCTCCAAATAAGTTTACAGATTCGTCAAAAGCTCGAGCGATTGTAGCGTGGTTTGTTTTGTCCAGCTCAATAACATTGGCTAAGTATTTCTTTTTGCTAATTTCCTCATCTTGATGTAAGACACCAACAACTACGTTAGCAACAAATCGACCATGTATATCAATGGTTTCATCAATGGAAACCCACAAAAAAATATCTTTTAGGTTTATTTTAATCTCATCGAAAACACGAGTAAACACTTTTTTCAACATAGTTTTTTCTTATTGTTGATTCGTTGGATATAATTTCTTTTGTGTACTTTTTGAAAAAATCTTTCAAATATGTGTTGTTAAGTTTTTTTAAAGGGATGTCGGAATATGAAAAAAAAATTAAGGTTCGTTTGCATTTCGTTGAAATCAATTTTTTAAGTGTTTAAGGTTTATTTTTTTTGAAATATGCACGAAAAATATGAATTTATTTTTAAAATATGCTTAATAAGCCAAAATATGCATTTATATCAAAATATACAAAAATATGCGCTAACAATTGAATGCCATTTTAAAGCAAATTTCTTAATTCGGAAAACTATCTGATTCATTTGCTTCTAAGGCTGTCCAAGAAATATATGCATTTGCATAGAAATCCTGGGCCTATGATAACAATGCGTAAAGCGGTGGCAACATTTACAATATTTGAGTCATGAGAACCGGGGATTTGTCGCCTTATCGGTTGATTTGGTGCTGTTTCTCTTGCGATGCAGGACTATCAATTTGTCATGAGAAGCTTCTCAAATTTGCCCTTCGGTTTCGGCTTAAAATTGTAGGTCCCTTCCACAAAGAAAGTGGATGGAGAATCTATTTTTATCGATTTATTTTTATTAATTTTATTTTATTAAATGTTTCAATTTTTGTTTGTATTAGAGCCGCCCCAACACTCTTGGCGCCCTGGCTTCATGCTCAAATGTCTGTATGCCAGCTGTGGCACTGCCTGTTCGTGTGTAGTTGTGTATTGAAATTCTTGTTAATCGATTGACTCAAATGGTGTATTCAATAAGCGTTTTGATTAGATAAGAGGTTCGCTGGTCGCGAATTGGTTTTTTGGATTTTAGAACAAAAGGTCATTAATGGTTTCATTTAATTGTGTGATTCAGCAGATATTAACAGACTTATGATGAGGTTAAAACGTCATAGATGTTATAGTACTTCAGTTGAAAAACAACGATTAATTCGAGTTGTAATTGCATTGTTGTGAATTTGATGGGATAAGTGCTCAATCACTCTGATAAGGTGTTCAATTTGCGGAAACAATGAGTAAGCTTTGACACTTGTGAAGGTAATCTCAGGTCTTGTTTTATAATGAAAAGAGTAACGTCAAGTTTTTTTCCTGGTAGCAGATAGCAAAAAACAAATTAGGAGATTTGATTTTTTTTTTATAGATTCCTACAACAAGTTCGATCATCGCATTTAGCTTGAAGGGATTTTAATTTTGAGTCTTGTTCTCTTGATCTGATGAAATTATTTAACTATTTATATCTCGTGATTTCAATGATCGCTCCTTAACAATGTGAAATTCACCAATGCTGTCGCAAACCCCTTAGTCTGCACCAAAAAATACTGTCTTCCTTAAACTCGACCCACTTGGAGATGAATAGGTTTCTTAAAAGTCTACCTATATCTATATGTACCTACTTATATCCTTTATTTTTTTTTAACCTCCCAGTGGAAGTTCTTGTAATGGGGCCGAATTTGTGAATCGCGGATTTTGACATATCTCCACGTTTCAAGGTCACCATAATCCAAATCCAACGTTTTTATAGACATGTCTGTCTGTGTGTATGTACGTATGTGCGTATGTACGTATGTGCGTTCGGAATTATCTTTCGCCACGATTATCTCGAGAGCCATAGATGATATTGACATGGGACGGTTTATTTGAAGCGTTATTACGTAACTCAGAACTGATTTAGTTTCCAGCGAAATCGGTCCAGCCGTTTTTTGTTAGTAAATAAATAACTAAAATAATTTGCCTTTATTTGTACTATTTAAATTGTCATTTGTCATTGAGCAACACATTATTACATTGTGCTCCGTTATTTCGTATACATGCACATTTACAGGTCTCCGTGTTCATAACAATGGTTGCATTAATATATATCACACTTCGCTGTTATTAACAACATTTAATTTCCATGAACAATATTAAAGAGCATTTTTTTATCTTATGGTTAACCACATTTCAAAATGTCCCACTAATTGCATAAATCGTATTGATCCCACTGGGAAGTAAGTCGTTTGGACTTTGGGGGTCGCACCCAGACCATTTTTTATACCCTATTCTAGGGGTATATTAATTTTGACGCATAGTTTGTAACATACCTTAATATTGCCCGTAGACCCCTAAAAGTTACTATATTTATGATCAGCATGTCGATCTAGCCATGTCCGTCCGTCCGTCGGCAAAAATTAGGCCTTTAAACTGGACCTAGAGAGCTGAAATTTTAACCATATACTCTCTAGGGTCCCGAAATAATCAAGTTTAAGAATTTTTGAAATCCGCCCACAGACACGCCCACAAACTCAAAAAAACAAAATTTTGGAAAAAATCGAATTTTGAGCTAGAGAGCTGAAATTTTTTATATATGATCTATGGCCCATAAAACTGATTGGGACATAAAATTTTCAAAATCCGCCCACTGACACGCCCACAATTAAATAAAACAAATTTTGGGAAAAATTGAATTTTGAGCTAGAAAGCTGAAATTTTTTATATATGATCTTTGGCCCATAAAACTGCTTGGGACATAAAATTTTCAAAATCCGCCCACTGACACGCCCACAATTAAATAAAATATTTTTTTTGAAAAACCAAAATTTGAGCTAGGGAGCTGAAATTTTTAATATATACTCTCTAGGGGCCCTTTATGCTCATGTGTAAATATTTTCAAAATCCGCCTACTGACACGCCCACAATTTTTTTATTTTTATTTTTGAAAGTCCAAAGTTTGAGCTAGGGAGCTGAAATTTATAGTATATACTCTCTAGGTGCCCTTTATGCTCATACTTAATTTTTTTTTAAATCCGCCTACTGACACGCCCACAATTAAATAAAACAATTTTATTGAAAAACCAAAGTTTGAGCTAGGGAGCGTTTTTATTTACAAAAGCTTAGTTTTTTCGATAAAATCCTTTAAATTTTTGTCACGCCCACTTATGAGATATAGGAATAAGAATAGGGTATCCAACAGTTCGCCCAAGCGGACTGTAGCCCGCCCCTATGTTTTATATTATAAAGCTGAAAAGTTTGTTTGTTTGTTTGTTTGTTTGTTTGGTTGAACGCGCTAATCTCACGAACTACTGGTTTGAATTGAAAAATTCTTTTTGTGCTGGATAGTTCATTTAGCGAGGAAGGCTTTATAACATTACGCTGCGACCTTTTTTTGAGAGCTTCCGTTGCTTGCGCTGCGTAAACGGTTTAAGTAACGCAAAAATCATGTATGATTGAATTGTTCCTCTTTAAAAGTTCTACAAAAAGTCCGCGATAGCATATGTCTAGATATCTTTTAAGATTGACTCACTGTAACCTTTTTTTTATGGTAATCAAATTTGTTCGAATTTATGCTTTATTTGCGAAGGAGTTTTATCAACATATTATTAATTCGTATCCAAATAAATATGTTATTATTCAGAAGTATTGAATTGTGAACAAAATTGTCCTTGGCATTACTTGATTTCAATCAACATCTTAGGAAACATCATAATTTTAATCGTATAATAATACTATTTAAATACTTTCATTATGTAGTAGTTTTCTTTTTTACAAGCTTACGAATGTATTGAAGCCCCATTTACAATTACAGATGCTGGGGGTGACATTTAAACTGTCAATTGTAGAAGTGTAGTACAAAGTCAGCTCATGAATTTTTTTAAAATTTCCAATACCAAAGTTATCTAATTAACCACTATCGGCTGGTCAAAATCGCCTTTTATCTCCTGCGCCGCATTTTTAATACAAAACCTTAAGGTACGAGTAGGATCGCTTTATATTGTTAAAATCCAAATATCTGATTCCCGTGTCGACAACCGCTATAATCCTATGAACAGCAAGCGAAAATTAATTGCAACTCCGCCCTAAAAACAACAACAACAACAAAAATCACTTTCCTATAATGAATGCCGTGGTAGGGAATATGTCAGTTAACGATCTAAAAAAGATCTTGAACGAAGCCTTATCGGAGAACCTGAAGAACTTGGCAACAAGAGAAGATTTATCTCTTCTTTCTTTTCAAAAGATCGATTGAGTTCGTTGCAGTGTGGCATGTTGCACGATCCTGTGGAAACCACATATTCTGCACATCAATATCTTCCAATTGACTCCACAAAAAGTTTCTAACTATCGCTGTATATCGAGCTCCATCCACAGTAACTGCATTGCCATATTCATCTTTGAAGAAAAATGGACCAATTACGCCACCACACCAAAATCCACACCATACAGCAACTTTTTTTGGTTTCATTGGCCTTTCTAACAATCCTCTAGGTTCTAGGATTTTCTTCAGCCCAAATGCGACAGTTTTATTTATTGACATAACCGCCAATTTCAAAATGAGCCTCATCGGTGAAGATAATTTGCTTGAAAAAATTGTCATTTTGTTGTTGCTTCTCTATGGCCCAATTAACGAATTGCCGACGTAATGCGTGGTCATGGTCAGTTGGCTTTAATTCTTGTGTTAACTGTTTTTGTAAGCCTTTACATGCCGAACTTTGTGCAAAATGTTAAACAAAGTAGTTGGTTTGAGGTTTAATTGCTGTGAACGACGACGAATTGACGTCCTTGGCTCTTCAGCAACAATTCTGCTAACAGCTGCAATATTTCCACTCGAAAGACCACTACACGTTGATAGGCTTAACTTCTCTGATCTTGAAACTAAACATTTTTTTCAAATTTAGAACAATAAGTTTAATAAAGGTGGTTGGATGTTATATGAATTGGGTAGGCAGTGATTGGTATCAACTTGGCGATGCCTAGTTGTTGTAACTGTTTCATACACATCAATCGTGCTAATTTTACCTCCGCGCGGTAGCCACCGGGTGCTGGTCTTGTCCTTCCAGGCATGACTTGCTAAACTTATAAGCGCGAGTGTTGAACACGTAGAAAAGAGCAACACTATAACGCTCTGTCGGAATTGACTGTCTGCTCGAACCTCAGAAATCTAACACGAGCTCCTCAGAAAGAGGACGTACGGCGGATGAAATCACGTGACTGAATCAACGGTGGCGCCAACAGTCAACATGGCGGATACCTTAATGAGCTACTTCGCGGTGTTTGGGGCTGAGGTCATTAAGGATTTTCAAGACTAGTCAGGGTGTTGAAATAGAGATGGTGGCGGAGGAGCCCTTAATGGGTCAACGGCAGCTCTCAAACCCCCGAAGTGGGTTACTGACTCCGGAATATATGGCCCCTTCTGTTCAAGGGGTCCATCAAAGGGGCCGGCCGTCCAGGTTGGGGGTTATGCATGGGGTTAACTACCCAATCACGGAAAAAAGATAATGTTACGAAGCAACGACAAGCCTCGGATATGGATGATCCAAATGTTGACGACTCTAGCAAAAGCAGACGAAAACCTTCTGGGATGCTTTGAGAGAAAGATTCTTCGAGTGATATTCGGTAAAATTTGTCACGATGGAGTGTGGAGAAGAACATTCAACGACGAACTATACGGGCTATACAGCGACGCTGACCTGGTCAAAAAGCTAAAAATACAACGGCTGAGATGGCTGGGACACGTGGAGCGTTTGGACACCAACGCACCACGCACGCACGCTGAGGGTCAACGCAGCAGAAGAAGACCCCAACCTAAGGCCGTGGTTCACCCACAAGCTGGTTGGAAAGGGCTTGTTGGTTAAGGCCGTGGTCCACCCCGCACTGTAAGCGCGACCGAAAGTAAGGAACTAAGTAAGTGTAATAGCACGGTTTGACGGAGCATTTTCTATACCGTATTTTGAACGGAATTTTCTTTCAACTTCTGCAAAACTTTCATCATATTTAAAATAAGTTTTAATAATAAAAACACGTTGCTCAGTAGTGTACCGATCCATTTTAGCTAACGGGAATGTATTTACTTCATACGTGAAAAAAACTTCGGTGTAATCTAATATAGCTGTAAAAAAAGTGGTGGTCAATTTAAAATGATACGTCAAATTTGAACACCCTTTATTTAAAAAGTCATGAATCCTTAAGTGTTCCTTCTTGCCCACTCTCCTCTACTCTTTTTTTTACAAATCAATATCTTGCAATACAAATTTATACTCTCCATGAAAAAAATCTTGTAGTTGATATCGTTTCTGTAAACTTTTTTCGGACAACTGCAACCCATTTTGTAAAACTGTCTATTCGATTTTCCTTGAATTCATTTACTGCTTCACTTATCTCAACGCGCTCCCGATACGTGAAGAGTCTCTGCTTGAGACGCTGTAGCCTTCCATCCTCTGCGATCTCGGCCACGCTGCTTCCAGTGCTCAAACTAAGCGCTCTGACATCTGCGATGGTTTCGTCCTTAAAACGGAGGTTCGGTCTTCCTTGCCTCCTCGAACCAGAGGGCTGGGATTCGAGGCTGGATCAATATTTTTCATTCGCTCAATGTGGCCGAGCCAATGTAGTCGATGTGATTTAGCTTTTCGCACTACATTCACATCTTGGTATAGCTCATAGGATTCGCGGTTGTATCTTATCCTCTATTCGCCCTCCTATATTAGCTCCCCTTTTGTACTTGTCGTTCAGCACTCGGCACCATAAAGCAGGACTGTTAGGACTAAGGTTCGATAGAACATGCATTTTGTCCTTCGAGAGAGGAGTTTTGAACCCATTTGTTTCGCTAAACCGAAGTAGCAGCACTAAGGTCTTATTAGTGGAATTGATGTTCACTCCTAGGATGATACTTTTTAACTACCTCGAAGTTATTGCTATCAACAGCGACGTTTTGTCCTAGGCGGTGGACAGATCCTTTATTGTTTGTTGATGGTATGTTCTTGGTCTTGTCCTCATTTACTTCAAGACCAACCAATTTCGCCTCTTCTTCAATCGCCGTAAAAGCCTCTAACATGGCCTGCTGGGAATGGCCGATGATGTCGATGTCGTCCGCATACCCCAGTAGCTGGACGGATCTATTGAAGATAGTGCCTTCCGTGTTGACACCTGCCCTTCCCAGAAAAGATTAAAGAAGTCACATGATAGTGCATCTCCTTGCTGAAATTCGGTACACGTTTGGAATAATTCGAAAGAGCTGCTTCCAAACTGCACAGTACACTTTGCCGAGATCCCGAACTCGGCCATCACCACGGCGAGATCCTGACGATGAATGCTATCATATGCGGCTTTAACCTTCATCCCACCCTTGTGTAGAAAACTACACATAAGCTATAGCCCGTCCCAAAGTAAAAGAAAGATCCCAACATGCGCAGTAGCAATTTATTTAAGGGATATTTTTGATCGCATGAAATTGTTAATGCTTTTCTCTACTTTATCTTTTTTGCAGCGATATTGGAAAACGTAATTGTTTTATTATTGATACGTGATTTAACTGTCATCGAATTTCACCAATTAATTAATGTAGTACTCATGGAAAAAGTTTAATGCACGAAGTAAAACATTGCAATCAAGAAAATAAAGAAATCATGAAAAATAGCACAATTGACATAAAATAATGTAAAGCAAAGAATACGTATCAATAAAGATATTGTTTGAAAAAATAAATAGTTGAGATTTTATTTTATTATAGGTATAGTGCAGTAAAGGTCATACAAGTCATAAAAGAAAATAAAAAAATATAAAATCATGCAAAAACACGTAAAAATATACCTATTATGCACTTGAAAAAATGGGTTATTAAATGTGGGAAAATTCCATTTCAACCCTTTTAATAGTTACTCAAAACTCTGGCTTTCATTACTAAACACATATTTGAGAAGTGCAACACCCAGCAAGTTTTCCTTTTCTTTCTCGTGGGTAAATGTGTATCTTTTGCATGCGCCAATGACGGTTCTGTGTGGTAGTGTTGGGTAGGACACGTTTTTTTTATGAGTTTGTATGAGGTGCTCATTTTGGAATATGAGGTGGTATAGTGCGTACCAAAACAGTTGGCCATTCTACTGCGCAGGTCTCTTAAAATGTGTTTTACAATCTCTTAAATTGCAAAAACAAGCATAAAGAGACGAAAATGGGCGGAGCCATAATAAAAAACGACGTATACCCTGCCTTGTGTTCAAGATCGCTGTCGCGATCTCACTGAGGGTGGTTTCTTCATTTTCCTTCTTTTATACTGAAATTAGGAGCGGAGGAAAAATATAGACCATTATATGTCAACTTTACTTGGAGGCAAATATATTGTTTCGTTTTTTGTCTTGTCGGTTCTTTGTAGGAGTATGATGTGATCACGGTCGGATAGATTAAGCAAAACATTGCACATGAATTGATTGTGTGACTGTGTCTGTATGAAGGTGTACGGTTTTAGATTTAAACCCTATTTGCTCATTATGCTTTCGTTGATCATTATTAATTGTGTCGTGCATATTGATCATGTAGGTACTGATATTGGCACGCAAAGTAAAGTAAATTGCAGTGTCACACCAAATTTTTTTTGTTTATATCATTGAATTTGGGCGAGGCAAATTTACAATTTGGGAATTTTTTGGAAACGTAAACGATTTTATGCCCAATAACAATAGGCACGATTTTCTGTCACAAAAAAGAGGATGGGGTATTAAACGGTTCGTTAAAGACAAAATGGTGAACGTTCTTGATTCTTCAATAATTTTTTTTAAGAAATGCAGTTTTTAAAACTTATTGAACTACCCACCACTTTTAAATTTGTAACCTTGATTAAAAGTGTAAATTATAGCGAGATAAAATTGACGATGAATTGCAAATATAAAACAGATTTACAGCGAGCAGCAAAACAAAACACCAGTATACCAAATGGGTGGTTCGGTTTGGTTTGAATTAAGAAGTAAAAACACACACGTTTTAGTACTAAGATAAAAATATTTATTGATTTTGCTACCTATATATGAAATAGTTAATATTAATGTATATTAAATTGAATTCGAAGAACTGTCAGTTTCATAATCGGTTGAAGAATCATCTCCTGGATTGATAATTATTGCATCCGACATTGTGTCCCACATCTGCTCGTGTGAAAAGTATTCCTCCTCTGTCCTTATAATTTTTTCACAAACTTTGCGCCAATCTTATCAACTGTTATTTTTGAAAATTCTTCTTCAGCTAGTTTCTGAACATCCGATAATCTAAACGTTGTATTTCGGCTTCCGACTCTTCCATTGACTGTTGCCCAGATCTTTTCAATAGGGTTGAGATCTGGATGATAGGGTGGCAATCGTAGTACTTCGTGTCCCGCGCCGTGAATCATATCGTCAATCTTATGCTTGGGGTGGTGATTAGTCCGATGTCGCTTTATAAGGTCATAAAGTTCGACTTTGAGCATTTTTGAAGAATGCGGTATATTGTTGACGGAAAGCCATTCTAACATCTCCGATTTAACGGAAGCAGAAGTGATTTGCTTGTGTTCCCATTTGTTGTGATATGATGCGTTGTCCATTACAATAATCGATGGTTCCTCTAGGTTATTTAAAACTTGATCCTTCATCCATTTGGAGAAATTTTCAAAATTCATCTCATCGTGATAATCTCCTGTTTTCGACCCAGATTTAAATAAAAGCAAAACCTTGACTGGTGCCGTCAGTCCATGCCCTTGGCCTTGTGTGAGAGCTGTGAATATAGCTCTCATCCAAATAAATAATCTCATATCCTTCTGACCTGTACTCCCGCACCTTCCACAGATATTTCACTCGTAAAAGTTTGATTTCATTTCTTTCGCAAAGAAATTTACGGTTGTTCTCCGTTTTCCTATAAGAAAATCCATTTCTTTTTAAAATCCTATGTAGCGACATATTGCTTAGGTTCAGCTCCAAATCTTCCTGCACCCGTTGTCTTAACATTTTTAATGTTATCATCATTTTTTCTTCAATGTGGAAGTTGTATATAATTCGCCGAACAGCTGTGATACCAAATTCGTCCAATCCAGTTTTCCATTTTGTATGTGGTACTCTTTTAGTTGGAGATTCAATAGCGCCTTTCTTCTCATATTCTTTAATTATCCTTCTTATTGTTCGGGCCGAAATTCCCGTAAACTCCTCTGTCTGTGAATTTGCGTATGTGATGGGATTATCTATACATAAATTCCTAGCTTCTTCAATTTTTTTTGTAATATATCCTAACAACGATCTTACGTCCTAGACTTCCTATTGGTTTTCCTTTTCTTGAAAGATCCATGACAATTTATTTTATTTTAATAAACTTATGTCCTAGCAATGCTTTTGTTTTCGTGAAAGTGAATTCCAAATAGGAAATCCATAATATATATGCGTTATCTTAAAATAAAAAACTCTAAAAACCAAGCAACAAATTTATTCCTTGCCCCTACAGGTAACCAAATGCAAACACTAATCATGTCGTAAAACTTTTACACTTAAGTCAAACAGGTAAAATCAAACATCATAAAATTTATGCTAACCAAGCACACCACCCATACAGGTACCTAGCGCTAAACCACGAAATGTTCAACCATAAAAAGGGTTGGGAACCCTTTCAAATACAATCGGACTTCTAGGTAGAAATGTATAAAAGTCGACCTCATAATAAAAAATTAAGTTTATTTAGATATTCAACAGCATTTTAGTTCTAAGCACTGTAAAGTTGGGTTACGCATTGTAAATTACAGGCAAAAACGCTTAGTGATTAAATCTCTTTCGCGTCATTTTTGTTCTCTTAAATCCTCTCTCTGCGCAATCGACCGTAGGCCAACTGTTTTGGTACGGACTATACAATGTCCCACCTCAAATGAGGTACTCACCTAAATTGAGGTTTGTGCTCATATAATGTAGTAGGTACAAAAAAATAAAATATTAGGTATTATGTAGGTAGGTAAGTTTACATACCTCAAGAAAATTTTATTCGTATGAGGTATATCTACGTACTTAAGTGAACTAATTGTATTGTCCAGTCCAAATTGCTTAAAAATTCCTTTAAAAGTTAAAACAAAATGATAGCATCTACATTTGCATTTTCACAAAGTGTATGTAATGTAAATCCATACCCGCAGTCGCGCCACAAAATTTATAAATGATGTAGAGAGAGTGACCAGACAATAGACTATACTTTTTCTCACTTTGTCACACTCACCTCATTGCCTCAGTTCTGCTATTGCACTACAAATGAGGCAATGAGTTATTCCTTACTTTTACCTCAAAAGTCCCATGTCCCACACAAATGAGGCAATGAGTTATTGCTTACCTTTACCTCAAAAGTCCCATGTCCCAAACAAATGAGGCAATGAGTTATTCCTTACTTTTACCTCAAAAGTCCCATGTCCCATACAAATGAGGCAATGAGAATGAGCTATGAGGATTCACTCTATTCATTACTTTTACCTCAATGTCACAGTCCAAATACCCCAACTCAATTGAAGTGTTACCTATATTGTAAGTAATCTATATCCTCGCTCAAAACTCAAATGAAAGGAAAAGAGAAAGAGACGCTTTTGGATATATGTGTGTACCCTTTTTTAAACGAGTTTAACTGCTACTGCAGGAAATAATGTGAATGTGTGAGGTCGTGAGTAATTTTCCGTGTGCTTGTATTATTGACATGACATTTTATTTTGTGCTCTTCGATGTGAGTTTGTAACACATTTGAGAGGTGGTATAGTCCGTACCAAAACAGTTGGCCTACGGTCGATTGCGCAGAGAGAGGATTTAAGAGAACAAAAATGACGCGAAAGAGATTTAATCACTAAGCGTTTTTGCCTGTAATTTACAATGCGTAACCCAACTTTACAGTGCTTAGAACTAAAATGCTGTTGAATATCTAAATAAACTTAATTTTTTATTATGAGGTCGACTTTTACACATTTCTACCTAGAAGTCCGATTGTATTTGAAAGGGTTCCCAACCCTTTTTATGGTTGAACATTTCGTGGTTTAGCGCTAGGTACCTGTATGGGTGGTGTGCTTGGTTAGCATAAATTTTATGATGTTTGATTTTACCTGTTTGACTTAAGTGTAAAAGTTTTACGACATGATTAGTGTTTTCATTTGGTTACCTGTAGGGGCAAGGAATAAATTTGTTGCTTGGTTTTTAGAGTTTTTTATTTTAAGATAACGCATATATATTATGGATTTCCTATTTGGAATTCACTTTCACGAAAACAAAAGCATTGCTAGGACATAAGTTTATTAAAATAAAATAAATTGTCATGGATCTTTCAAGAAAAGGAAAACCAATAGGAAGTCTAGGACGTAAGATCGTTGTTAGGATATATTACAAAAAAAATTGAAGAAGCTAGGAATTTATGTATAGATAATCCCATCACATACGCAAATTCACAGACAGAGGAGTTTACGGGAATTTCGGCCCGAACAATAAGAAGGATAATTAAAGAATATGAGAAGAAAGGCGCTATTGAATCTCCAACTAAAAGAGTACCACATACAAAATGGAAAACTGGATTGGACGAATTTGGTATCACAGCTGTTCGGCGAATTATATACAACTTCCACATTGAAGAAAAAATGATGATAACATTAAAAATGTTAAGACAACGGGTGCAGGAAGATTTGGAGCTGAACCTAAGCAATATGTCGCTACATAGGATTTTAAAAAGAAATGGATTTTCTTATAGGAAAACGGAGAACAACCGTAAATTTCTTTGCGAAAGAAATGAAATCAAACTTTTACGAGTGAAATATCTGTGGAAGGTGCGGGAGTACAGGTCAGAAGGATATGAGATTATTTATTTGGATGAGAGCTATATTCACAGCTCTCACACAAGGCCAAGGGCATGGACTGACGGCACCAGTCAAGGTTTTGCTTTTATTTAAATCTGGGTCGAAAACAGGAGATTATCACGATGAGATGAATTTTGAAAATTTCTCCAAATGGATGAAGGATCAAGTTTTAAATAACCTAGAGGAACCATCGGTTATTGTAATGGACAACGCATCATATCACAACAAATGGGAACACAAGCAAATCACTTCTGCTTCCGTTAAATCGGAGATGTTAGAATGGCTTTCCGTCAACAATATACCGCATTCTTCAAAAATGCTCAAAGTCGAACTTTATGACCTTATAAAGCGACATCGGACTAATCACCACCCCAAGCATAAGATTGACGATATGATTCACGGCGCGGGACACGAAGTACTACGATTGCCACCCTATCATCCAGATCTCAACCCTATTGAAAAGATCTGGGCAACAGTCAAGGGAAGAGTCGGAAGCCGAAATACAACGTTTAGATTATCGGATGTTCAGAAACTAGCTGAAGAAGAATTTTCAAAAATAACAGTTGATAAGATTGGCGCAAAGTTTGTGAAAAAATTATAAGGACAGAGGAGGAATACTTTTCACACGAGCAGATGTGGGACACAATGTCGGATGCAATAATTATCAATCCAGGAGATGATTCTTCAACCGATTATGAAACTGACAGTTCTTCGAATTCAATTTAATATACATTAATATTAACTATTTCATATATAGGTAGCAAAATCAATAAATATTTTTATCTTAGTACTAAAACGTGTGTGTTTTTACTTCTTAATTCAAACCAAACCGAACCACCCATTTGGTATACTGGTGTTTTGTTTTGCTGCTCGCTGTAAATCTGTTTTATATTTGCAATTCATCGTCAATTTTATCTCGCTATAATTTACACTTTTAATCAAGGTTACAAATTTAAAAGTGGTGGGTAGTTCAATAAGTTTTAAAAACTGCATTTCTTAAAAAAAATTATTGAAGAATCAAGAACGTTCACCATTTTGTCTTTAACGAACCGTTTAATACCCCATCCTCTTTTTTGTGACAGAAAATCGTGCCTATTGTTATTGGGCATAAAATCGTTTACGTTTCCAAAAAATTCCCAAATTGTAAATTTGCCTCGCCCAAATTCAATGATATAAACAAAAAAAATTTGGTGTGACACTGCAATTTACTTTACTTTGCGTGCCAATATCAGTACCTACATGATCAATATGCACGACACAATTAATAATGATCAACGAAAGCATAATGAGCAAATAGGGTTTAAATCTAAAACCGTACACCTTCATACAGACACAGTCACACAATCAATTCATGTGCAATGTTTTGCTTAATCTATCCGACCGTGATCACATCATACTCCTACAAAGAACCGACAAGACAAAAAACGAAACAATATATTTGCCTCCAAGTAAAGTTGACATATAATGGTCTATATTTTTCCTCCGCTCCTAATTTCAGTATAAAAGAAGGAAAATGAAGAAACCACCCTCAGTGAGATCGCGACAGCGATCTTGAACACAAGGCAGGGTATACGTCGTTTTTTATTATGGCTCCGCCCATTTTCGTCTCTTTATGCTTGTTTTTGCAATTTAAGAGATTGTAAAACACATTTTAAGAGACCTGCGCAGTAGAATGGCCAACTGTTTTGGTACGCACTATACCCAACACTACTGTGTGGACAATCAGTCATGTCTCGATCGTTGATCGAGAGAGATGTTTTCGCAAGTAGGGGTATAGTTAGTTAGTTGTAGTCTGGTTGGAAAAGTAGTTTTGTTGTCGCTAAGAGAATAAAATCCCTGATGTGAAGAGACCTGCGCAAGAAATTTTCACTTAAGGCGCCGGCCACGCAGTGAGCGACTGAGCGATTGAGCGACACGTCGCTGAGCGACGCAAACAAATTAAAACACATGAAATCGTATGGTGGTGGCCACGCAAGCTCTGAGCGACTAGCGAATTTTTTGAGCGACTGAGCGACGTCGCTCCGCAACCAAATCTGTTTTAATTTTTTAGTTCATCGCTGAGCGACGAAGTAAGTCGATGTATAAAATAAATGCGGAAAGTTTAATTTCAGCTGTCCAAAACCGCCCAGTTCTATGGTAGGACAGCCACAAAGATTACAAAAATAAAAATGTCACTGAAAAGGAATGGAAAAAAGTTGGAAACATTTGTAATTGTTTAAGTAAGTTATTTGTTCAATGTCCGATTTCCCAAAAAATCAATTTGGACTCTGAATTTTTCAAGTTGGAAAAAGAAAACAACTAATATTTTAAAGCAAGAGGTAGACAAAAAGGAAGAGGTTAACGGTGACCTTCAATTTTTTAAAAGTCTTTTGCCATTTATAACAAAATTTGACGATTTCGATAGAGATAAGAAACGACTTTCAAAATATTATTTTGTCAAAACTAAAAAATAAAAATGAAGAATAATAAATAAAAACAAACCTTAGTAATAAAACTAGCGGCTGTTCCGCACTAATGCCTTTCCATTGTATTTTTTAATCTTTGTCGAACTTTTTCTAACAGCAAATCAAAAGTTGGTACTGACATACGACAGTATTGCCAAAATCGGTTTATTGGATGTATACCATCACTTCGTTTTCTCCTTCTTATAATAGTTCTATAAATATGAACGCGACTTTCAATTAAAAGACAACGACGAACTTCACTTGACAATGGCATTTTTGCAACTAACCGCTCAGCGATGTCGCTCAGTAAATGGCAACCCATCGCTCAGACTCGTCGCTCGATCGCTCGGCACTCTATCGCTCAGTCGCTCGTCGCTCACTGCGTGGCCGCAGCCTAAGTTGGGACGGGCTATACCTTATATATTGTGAATTTAATAATAATAATAAGAAAAAACTATCTCGAGACCAAGATATCTTACAGTTGAAGAAATGGAAACATTTTTGAATGAAAGTGATGGTAATGATAGTGATATTTCTTGAGACAGTGATGAAGAATTTGTGCCATTGATGGTGATGACGATGACTTGTATTCAGACGATAGTGATTCTGACGTTGAAGAGGAAGTGAGTGAATCAAATGAAACAAACGAATCAGTTCGAGGTGAAAATATGGATCCATTGCTTGTTTCAAAAGATGGTATTGTTTGGCAACCACAACCATTTCAGCATAAAATTGATAGATCTCGGAATGAAAATGTGATTTCTATTCGTCCTGGAACAACAAGATTATGTAAAAGTTCATGTTTGTGATATCAAGATGCTTTTTTGCTTTTTTCCAGTTGTTTTTGATCTCGTTGATGGTTTGCAAGGCACAACATAACAATGGATAACTTTTTTTCTTCATATGATCTTGGTCAAAAATTGTTGTCAAAAAATCTTACAATGGTTGGTACTTTGAGAAAAAATAAAAGAAGCATTCCAAAAGCTTCTTGAATGTAAAAAAGGAACTTGTATTGTATTGTATCTAAATTTGCATTTACTGACGAAAAATAAATGTACTGCATTGCAAAGTACAATGCATAACTCTATTCAAATTGGATCTCGTGAAAAAAAAGTTACCATCAATTATAGAGTATTACAATAAAACAAAAGGTTTGTTCATATACACTGCCTCAAGCCCTCTAATGATTTTTCTTTTCATTCGTTGTAGGTACGGTGACCATCTGTTTGAATTCCAAATAATGAACAAAAAGAAAAAAAAAATTAAACCTTAATTATTATTTTTTTTTTTAAATAACTCAATAAAAAAAACATAGAACGGGCTACAGTCCGCTTGGGCGAACTGTTGGATACCCTGTTCTTATTCCTATCCCTCATACGTGGGCGTGACAAAAGTCTAAGTATGGTTGAATTGTTAAGAACGCTCTACATACATATTTTGATATATAATATTTAAAGGATTTTATCGAAAAAAACGCTCCCTAGCTCAAACTTTGGATTTTAAAAAAAGTTTTTTTTTTTAAATTGTGGGCGTGTCAGTGGGCGGATTTTGAAAATATTTACAAATGAGCATAAAGGGACCCTAGAGAGTATATATTATAAAATTCAGCTCCCTAGCACAAACTTTGGATTTTCAAAAAAGTTTTTTTTTTTAAATTGCGGTCGTCTCAGTGGGCGGATTTTGAAAATATTATCTCCCGAGCAGTTTTAGGAGTCATAGATCATATATAAAAAAGTTCAGCTTTCTAGCTTAAAATTCCATTTTTTGGAAAATTTTGTTTTTTTGTGTTTGTGGGCGTGTCTGTGGGCGTTCGTAAACTTGATTATTTCGGGACCCTAGCGAGTATATGGTTAAAATTTCAGCTCTCTAGGCCCAGTTTAAAGGCCTAATTTTTGACAGACAGACGGACGGACATTTCTAGATCGACATTACGGGTGAGTTCATAAACGTCAAACTAACTAAGAACTGCATTATATGCGTTTATTAAAGCAGATTTCCGATCGAACTAAGTTAGCCCAACTGCAGTACCTACCGTTCATAAACGTCATACTATCGTCGGCGTCGGGCAGATTGTGCAGCCATAATTTTTTGACTGCAGAAAAAAAAATGTAAGTATTGGAAATATTGCATTAATGTTTTTGTACAAAATAATTTAAATTATTGTCTTTAAAGGGAGGACGAAGGTTCAGTATGGAATAAAAATCAAGTAAAACTTTTGATTGATAAAAGAATCCATATGGAAAAGGAATTTAATGCTGAAAAGAAGAAAAACTTTCATTGTGGAGAGCAGTTATAGTCGTAGTCGATACAAAGAAAACACATCCTTTGTTTGAGTTTGATGTTGTTGATGCAAAGAAGAAATTTGAAAATCTGATGACAACATATAAACGAATCAAGAAACGTAATAAAGAGTCAGGACGGGATGCAACAACGTGAGACTATTTTGAAACATTTGATAAAGCCTACGGTGGGAGACACAGTGTATGTCCCCCACAAAACCTCTTGTGCTCAAGCTCAACGTTTGGAACCCAAAATGATGAAAATGTATCTGAACCTCAAGAAACCGAATCAGCTGAGGACGAAAGCTTTTTCAAAACCCCAACCAAAAGAAAGCACACTACAAAGGACGACGAACTTCTTACGTTTTTAAAAAAGGAAGCAGAGAAGGATGATGTGAAGCACCAAGAACTTGTTGCAATAGAGAAAGAAAAAATGGAAATTGAAATTGAAAACGTAGATTGGAACTAATCAAGAGTCTCCAAGATTCATTGATCAATTTATCTAATTAAAAAGACTTACTTTACAAGTACCTAAATACTTATTTACGAATTTTGCTTACCTAATTATACCCTATTCTAGGGGTATATTAATTTTGACGCATAGTTTGTAACATACCTTAATATTGCCCGTAGACCCCTAAAAGTTACTATATTTATGATCAGCATCGATAGTAATATCGATCTAGCCATGTCCGTCCGTCCGTCCGTCCGTCGGCAAAAATTAGGCCTTTAAACTTGCCCTAGAGAGCTGAAATTTTAACCATATACTCTCTAGGGTCCCGAAATAATCAAGTTTAAGAATTTTTGAAATCCGCCCACAGACACGCCCACAAACTCAAAAAAACAAAATTTTGGAAAAAATCGAATTTTGAGCTAGAGAGCTGAAATTTATTATATATGATCTATGGCCCATAAAACTGATTGGGACATAAAATTTTCAAAATCCGACCACTGACACGCCCACAATTAAATAAAACAAATTTTGGGAAAATTTGAATTTTGAGCTAGAAAGCTGAAATTTTTTATATATGATCTTTGGCCCATAAACTGCTTGCGACATAAAATTTTCAAAATCCGCCCACTGACACGCGCACAATAAAATAAAATAATTTTTTTGAAAAACCAAAATTTGAGCTAGGGAGCTGAAATTTTTAATATATACTCTCTAGGGGCCCTTTATGCTCATGTGTAAATATTTTCAAAATCCGCCTACTGACACGCCCACAATTATTTATTTTTTATTTTTGAAAGTCCAAAGTTTGAGCTAGGGAGCTGAAATTTATAGTATATAGTCTCTAGGTGCCCTTTATGGTCATACTTAAATTTTTTTTAAATCCGCCTACTGACACGCCCACAATTAAATAAAACAATTTTATTGAAAAACCAAAGTTTGAGCTAGGGAGCGTTTTTATTTACAAAAGCTTAGTTTTTTCGATAAAATCCTTTAAATTTTTGTCACGCCCACTTATGAGATATAGGAATAAGAATAGGGTATCCAACAGTTCGCCCAAGCGGACTGTAGCCCGCCCCTATGTTTTTAGTTTCTTTTTGTTTATGTTAGCATTTTTTTCTTGAAGTTTTTGAATAAAATGTACTTACTTTCAATTTAAATTCATTATTTTATTAAAACAAGGCTTTATGAACAAAATAGCATAGCAATTTGATTTCTCTTTTGTTTCGCTTCTTCGGTTGTGGTTGAATTGTTTTGATTATGCTCATCATGCTGATTCTGCTCATCAATTTCTGAGTTCATTGTTTCAAAAGCTATATCCTCTCCTAGTCCATCTTTCTCTATTATAATGTTGTGTAAAACGATGCAGGCCAGAACAACATATTTTAAATGTTGTATTTTTTTATGTCAACGTATTTAAGAATTCTAAATTTTTGTTTCAGTCTCCCAAACGCCTGTTCAATGCAGACCCTGGTGGAACTGTGATCGAAATTAGACTGCCTTTCCATAGGAGATAGATATCCGTGGTCCCGGTAAGGGACAAGAAGGTAGGTTGTTAAAGGGTACGCCGAATCACCTAAAATATGTCCACAGTCTACCACATGCTTGGAATTAGCCCTTAATTTCTTCCCGATTGGACTGCTTTCCCAAACGTTTGCATCATGACAGCTTCCAGGAAATCCGAAAAAAAACGTCTATGAATTTTTGGTTGCTATCACAAATTGCCTTTGAATTACAAGATTTATTTAGGTAATTTTTAATAAATAAACACGTCTACCTGAAGATTGCTCGAACTTATTCCTTTTCTATTATAGTAGCTTACTTTGTCGTATATAGGAGGGAGGATGGGTATGTGACTCCCGTCCACACAACCTACTACATAAGGGATCGCATTACGTCTCAACTTCTGAAAACATTCCCTGACTTTTTTTCATTCGGTGGTATTGGAAGGCCATTTTATAAATTTCTTTCTAAGTGCAAATAAAAGCTTAATTATTTGCAAACAAAATTAAATGCTGCTCCTTTTGCAACATTAAAAAGATTCGATAATTCCCTAAAACAGGAACCATTGGCTAATTTCCACAAAGTTAGGGACAACGGCAACTTTAATGCTACTTTCGGCCGGCCGGTTCTTTTTGTTTTCCACAGTATTTTTAATTCATTTTCAACAAACTATAAATATGAATGTTTTTAATTTTTTATTATGTATTGTTAGCAAGAAAAATCTTACATTGAATGTGGATCTTGACATCCTAAAATGACTATGGAATACATCGTCAGGATACTGTGAAATCAACTTCATGAAGAATGGATTTTTTGGCAACATGCGTTTTTTTTAATAGTGAAAATTGTTCTCCTTATAATTTTGTTTCTATTTTTTATTCGTGAGTTATTTGCGTAAATTATGCTTCTATTTTCTTTTTCTGTAAGCAAATCGAAAATTAAACTTAGTAAAATTTGTTTCTTCTCCATTTTTTTTCGACGTTTATGAACGACGTTTTCAAGAAAATTGTACTAAGTTAGGCCTTCATGTTGACTGCAAATATTCTGCGTAGTGAGTGCGTTCAAAAACGCATAAGAAAAGAAATGCGATTGGACTAGCGCAGATTTTCTGCGTTTATGAACTCACCCTACTATCGATGGTGATCATAAATATAGTAACTTTTAGGTGTCTACGGGCAATATTAAGGTATGTTACGAATTATGCGTCAAAATTAATATACCCTTAGAATAGGGTATACAAACACAAGGATTCAGTCTTTGCTTTAGTTAATTAAAATTTATATTACTGAAGGAACTCTTAATTTGTACCTATGTTAGGCAAAATAAATAATTAAAATAAAATCAGTTTTTAATTTAACTAAATGTTGTAAAATAAACGCTAAAAAACTAAATAAGTATCCTCAATATTTAAAATAAGGACCTAATGCAGGTAACATTTATTTGTTTACATATTTGAATACTTTCCTGAAGTATACATTTTTTTAATTAAATCTGGTTTTTGTTTTAAATATTCTCTGAACTCTAAACAGGTCATTTCATATTTAAATTTAGCAATTAACATTGATTTCATAGTTTCGACTTTCATTTGGTTTTTTTCATTTGTCCAAACATTATTTAAGACGAAGAAAACTCTTTTTGTTTGAGCATTCGACCCCGGTAGACAAAAGCCAAATTCTACAATTTTTAAAATGTTCTTGAAATTTATGCCTTTTTCTATAAAATGTTTAAAAATTTACATCCATCTATCTTGCAGTCTTCTGACTATCTTCCCATGTTACAATTTTCTATAAAGAAACATAATGTTTAACACACGAAAATTCGTCAAAAACTTCAAACTCATCAAGATTAAAATCGCTCCTCTTTTTCATAATATACATTAAACTTGCCTGAACCTGGTTCCAGGACGGAACTGCACGTAGAAGTACCCATTCTAAAATCTCAATTCCAACAAATGCATCGTCCCACTGATTTAAATAGTCTACACAACTAGTGTAAAAGTCATTTCGTGTGTTTTTATATTATTTAAAACTGTAGGATCTTCTTGCTCTAAATCTTTTATAATTTTTTTAATTATTATTGGCAAAAAGCATTCATCTTTTCTTTGCTTTATTTTTGATTTAAGCTCTTTATTGACCAGGAATACTTCCACCATGCATATTTCCTGGAAGTCAATCCGTCAAATGCTATTATGAAAAAGATTAGCCTGACAATTTGCAAAAAAAACAGGGTTCAGAGCAAGGATTGTTAAAAAAATCTCTTAATATAGTTGGGTCATTTTGTTTAAAGAATTTTGGTTTGGTTAGTTTTTCGTTTTTGTTTCAACAAAATTGAATAAAATACTGAACAAATAATGAGCAGCTTTTGAAATAATGAACATTTTTATGTTTTTGAATACAAAATGAACATCTACTTCAAATAATGAACAGTTAATTATAATAATGAACGGATGGTCACCGTAGTTATAGGTGGTGTAGATACAGTTGACAAAATGCTTTCTTGCTACAGCTGTAAAAGAAAAACAAATATATGGCCGATAGCTGTATTTGCAAATAAGACTGATATCTCTGCTTTGAATTCATTAATTATTTTCAAAGAAGTGAATCCGAATTGGCGAGCAACACAAAAAACAACAATACGAAGGAATTTTCTACGTGAACTTAGATTTTCACTTGCAAAACCATGTATTGCCATACAGAAGTAGTAAACCAAGATCGGCATCATCACCATCTTTGCTTGCAATTGTTTCCTAAGAAAGTTCAGCAGTACAATCTTTAGATGATATTTCTACATCATCTTCATCAAATCCACCAAAAAGGCCAAGAAGCGTTCGACTACAAATAAGAGGTAGAGCAAGATGTCACGTTTGCTATGAAGAAAGTCTGCCACGAAAAATAATATATACGAGACGATTTGTTGTTTTTGCACAAAAGCTGCTTGCAAAAACCAACATAATCGAAATGTCTGTGTAAACTGCCTTCAGGAAAAACTAATTTAAATTTATATTCACTTGTTTCTTTAGAATAAAATTATAGAAGTATTTTTTTTATTTATCTTAATTAAAAAAAAAAAAAAAATTCATGGAAAACACTAAAATCCCATATGTGTAGAAATCTACACACAAGGGTAGACAACGTTTTCTTTTCTGAGGATGAGATGAAGGTTAATGTCATTGAAAAGACGGTGGGTCTCGACTTGAAATTCATTGGTCTTTTCCGAGGATTCGCCGTAGTGTGAAGATTTGGTCTATTGTCGATCCGCCGGGCCGGAAGCCACACTGGTACTTACCTATTATTGTGTTGCAGAACGACTTCAGAAGTTCACACAGTACGTTGGTTTAGGATTTTCTATGCCACATTTCTTACAAGACATATGATAGCCTTTTTTGAAGATTGGGCATATGGAACTGATAGTCCAGTCATCGGGCATGCTTTCTTTCATCCATACTAGGTTGATGATTTGGTGCATGCGCCCTTCCAAAACATCACCTCCGTATTTGAAAAGCTCCGCTGGTAAACCATCAGAGCCGGCGCCCTTCTTTTTCTTTAGCCAACCTCCTCTATACTGGGTGGTCAAATCTATTCTTCATTGACAGGACGTGGGTTCTTTTCGTGCCCTATCACTCTTTCTACATGATTCCCATTTAGCAGCTATTGGAAATAAATACATCTACTATTCCCAGCGCTTCGGTGACTATGTTTCCGTCGCTGTTTCGAACAGCCTGCGTTCCGGTCCTAAAGCCAGCAGGCAGTTGCTTAGCTTTCTTGTAAAATCTCCGAATGACTTGAATTAATCACTTCAAATATAATTGTACTTGACTGCCTTCTTTCCTACGTGCGTACCACCCCACAACCGATTCACCCGAACCATTCAGCAAACGGGCCTAAATCGTTTCTTTGCATTTTCAAAGCAAAACTTCTGCAAATAGCCAAATGGAGAAAATCGAACTGTCCAGTTTATGGTTTGCGTAAGTGAGGTATCCCAAGCTAATCCAGCATTGACGCCTGCCACCCTTCGCAGTCACAGGCTATAAATAACAACTTTTTGGCATGATGAATCTAATTTAACGGGTTCACGACTCTGTTCCAAGGGACAAGTGTATAACGTACTCTGTGTTCCTCCAAAATTGGGATCTGTAGGTATACATGAGCGAAAAAAAGTTATTTTGTTTGTTTTTATTTGATTTTTCAAGTTTTTTTTATGACCAGCGTTTCTGGAGTCCGAATTTAACCTCCATTAACTGAATCGGGCCTTCTCTTTTCTCTTTTTTTTTTGCGATTCACCCCAACAGTTTTAACACACACACACACACACACAAAAATGCGAGGGAGTAGGTACAACAAAATAAAAACAAAAATGACACAAAGAAAAAAGTGGAAAAGAAAAGAAAATGGGAAATCGTTTGCTAAATTGAACGGATGTTTATTTTGTTGCTCATCGGAGAACATCACAACACAACAAAGGCATATTTACGGAACGAACTTTTACCAAAATTGCGTTACAAGGGTTGAACCGCACCCCCAAAATGAATACATAAGCTGCCATCCCTACTGTTTCCGATGATGTTGCGCCACTGATGATGATGATGATGATGATGATGGCGGACAGATTTCCACCATAAAAAAACGTAACCCAAGGAAAAAAAAAAAAAAAATAGACACAAAAATAACAAAAATGAACAACAATTTATGTGCTATTATTCAATTTTGAAAATTGGTTTTATGGGGTTGCTCAATGGATGAGGAGTATCACCATCATCATCATCATCCTCCCCTGCTATTAGCAACACCGCAGAGGGCAGAATAGAGCAGAAGCAGCATCAATAGCGACGATAATGTTTCTCGATAGGATGTAATGTAATTTTGGGGTCATATTTTATAGCTGATTGATTTTTATCGTCGGTGGTGGGGGTTTTATGATTTGCAAATGTATTTCGATGTTGTCCTCTGTGTCTATATGTGTGTGTCTTTGGTGTACTTGGAAGGGCAGCAATACCGTAAATTGCTCTATTTTATTTTATTTTAAGGGTTATTGGGGTGATTTTACGTGACCACGAAGTGGTGTAGAGAGCTTAAGCAAAGATAAAATTAGTCGGCGTATTTTAGGTCACCACGTACATTTTATGACAACCGTTAAAGTAAGGTGGCCGAAGAGGAGGCAAGTAGTGCATTTTGATTTCTATTGGGGTTTGTGGTTGAGTTCGCCAGATGCTTATTCGAGTTGTTAAAGTTTCAATGACTTTTTGGCATTTCATGCCAACACCGCAGCGCGTTGAATGGACTAGCAGCCTAAACAATAAGTTGCATATACGATTAATGCGGATAATTGATCTACAGAGGGCGACTGAGTAAGAAAATCTACACTATGCATTTACCTACCACAGACTCATCAAAGAGGTAGCCGAAACAACCGTAGACGTTGGTTACCGGCCACCATAGAGAGAGTATCTTTTCTGTGATGATGAAAAAAAAAGTTACAGGAAATGCACTTGAGGAGTAGCATGCCAGGCGAAGAAAGGAGAAAAAGATACTGATGCGTATGTTAACCGACGGTTATATTAGAATCATTATTTGTATTGAGTGGCGAAATCCCTATCACTCATAGGTTAGTAGTAGTGTAGGTCTGCACATGCAGCTCGATCGAGTGATGTTGGTGGATGAGTTTATATCGCATTCCATATCGACGGTCAAGGGCGCTCGATCGAGATCGCGCAGTGCAAGAAATTCAGTAAAACAAACGTGTAAATTTCTTATTGAGGTCAATACGTAGAAAGAAGACGGTCCACGAAGTACCCCATTTCAAAGAATCGAAGGGACATTCGGAGGTTGTTGCACTTTTTCCCGATAGTAGGAATTAACCGCAATAACTTTTATTACCTAAATTAATTGAATTAATTGCGGTCGCTACCGCCGAGATAAAATACCAAACTTCCAAAACCGAACTAAAACGTCAAAACCACGGATCGTTGGATACAAAGAAGTGCAACAAGAATCGCCTAGAAGGCAATTTCCCGGTAACTCAGCCTGGGGTGGGTTCGTTTAGAACGAAATCAAAAAAACCTGGAATGTTAGCTTACGCTGTTGAACGATTTTCGAAGAGCAAAAAAGAAAAAAAATGGGCGCCACACAATTTTGTGGAAAATTGTGAAACCTTGGTACAGAACCACTGAAATAAAAAGGTGATTTCCCAAAAAAAGGAAGACACAACGGTTTTAAACAACGTTATAAAGCTCCGTTGGAGCGTGGTCACTTTATTACTGGAAGTCAAAAAAATTAAACATAGCACAAGAAATCCGATGGCAAAAAGGTTAAAGTGATTGTGGCCTGAAGGGCAAATAAAGGTGACCGGCGTGACCCGCTATGGCGTCGCCCGGAATACCAAAATGGATTAATGGGTCGCGTGTCCCGATCGTTTCGCGGGATTAATTCGCGGCAGAACCCTACCAGACTATTAAACTATAATGCACCTAACACAACCGAATCACAAAAAAGGTATGCACTGAGAAATACACTCTACTTAACTTTGTGTTGTGATCCCACTCCTTAATCCTGTCTTCTGTAATTCTGTCATGCTATTTTTCCTCCTTCTGATGTAACTTCCTCTTCCACTTTAATTGTCAAGTCTCTACTTTAATTTTTTTCTTTCACTTTTCTTCAAAAAAAACAACTTCGCTTTAATTTCTTCTTTCGCTAATTTTTTCTTTGTACTTCGACAAAACTCCTGTCGCAACCAAAAAACAAACTATCTCATTAGCCGGTCGACCAAGAAGTGATCTTCCAGAACTTTCATTGTTCCAGTTCGGCCAACTCTCATCTTTCACACACTCGCACACCCATTGGTAGTGGAATCCCACTCATGGCGTGCAATGGACGTCCGCCTATGTGTTGGTGGTTGTCCGCCATATCCCACTACCTTCATTCGTTCCAGCGAGCCAACGGCAGACCACATTCAGCGGCACCGGAGCGTGTTCGCAATGGTGTGCGTGAGTCTGAACGTTACCCCCTCGCTATTATTCCATCCACTCAATCCATTCACTCGTATACCCACGATCCACCACTGGAAAGTCGGGTTATTGGGCTGCTTGACCGACCTGGAACAATCTTTTCATCAAATCAAAAGCTAATCTACGAGTACGTTTGACATTTCTCGTCGAGGTTTTGCCAAAGTAAAAGTAAACAAACCAATATGCATTCAAAATTATTAAAATTACCCTTAAATCGGTGGAAAAGGAGTACTTGGATCTCTAAAACGATGACCCCTATCAGGAGGAGAAGAAATTTCAGGACGACGTTGTAATTAAACCCTCCCAGCGCGTGGAGTAGTGCAAAAATCCCCATAGAACCCAAAACAAAGCAAAGTGAGTTATCATAAATTTTAGAAAGCCGCGAATTTTACTCTTGTCTGGTGGAATCCTGTTCAGATAGGATATAAGGATCTTGCCAATAGCGGGTTATTCCTTACATTCTGTTTAGTTATACATGAATTCTTCTTTTGTTTATGTTGTACGTTGTTTCAGTTGTGTTGTGTTGTGTTGACCAATCTTCTGTGTGTCTCGCGTTCCTCTTCAGTGTTTGCTAGTGTTGTCACGTCTTCTGCGGGAGTGTCTTTTGTCTTGGCCGTCCGCCTACACTCCTCTGCTGCTCCTTCGGTGCTCCTACGACGGAGTAGAAAGGAAGAGCGTCTTCTTGTGATTCCTGTCAAATCATCTACGAATATGCATACCTCCCATCCCTCAATCAGACTTTTGAACTTCATTCACAAGACATACGAGCAGTGTCCTAACTACGACATTAAAATTGTCCTATAGATGACTTTAATGCCAAGATAGGAAGAGAGGGCATCTTTGTTAGTTCTGTCGGAAGGTACAGCCTACAAGACACCACCTCCAATAACGGATTTAGGCTGATCGATTTTAGTACGCAGTTCCCGCATCTCGTTATTCATAAAGGCACATGGAGATCTCCCGATCAATCAACCGTCAACCAGATTGACCACATTGTGATCGACACAAGGCACTCCTCCAGCATTATGGATGTCCGAACATTCCGGGGGGCCAATATTGACTCGGACCACTACCTTGTTTTAGCCAAGGTACGCCTTCGGATATCCCGAACATCGCCAAGACAAGTAAATACTGTGAGGGAGTTTGACGTCGGACGGCTAGAATCGCAAGAGATTACCAGATCCTTCTCCGATCGAGTCTCTCTCAATCCCTCAAGAGGTTCCATGCAGCCAGCATCAAGTATTGAAGACCAGTGACGCCGCCTCTGATGTGCTTGGTTTCACTCGGTCACCACAACGAAACCCCTGGTTTGACGACGAGTGCCGGGAAGCACATGCAGCGAAACAAGAGGCATACAAAGCAGCGCTGCAAAGAAGGGTCAGGGCTGCTCGTGAGCTCTACGCGCAGGAAAGAAGTGACGAACACCGCTTCTCATGAGAAAAAAGAAAGACCACGAGAAGAGCGCGAGCGATAGAAAGACGAGAGTAGCTCGTCAGCTCTACGAGCAAAAGAGGAGGGAAGAACATCGGCTTCTCCTAAGAAAAAAGGAAAGAGCATGAGAAGCGCGCGATCGAGGAAATAGAGAGGTGCTACTCCAGGAACAATGTTCGGAAGTTTTACCAAAAGGTAAAAGGGACGTGTCACGGAAACAAGACCCGAACAGAGACCTGTATAGACGAACAAGGAAATCTTGTAGTAGAGTCACAGTCGGTGCTGAGGACATGGAAAAACCATTTCTGCAGACTGTTAACCGGCGAAGACGACACAAATTATGCTATCAGGCAGAACGGACCATTCAGCCTGGACGGTGAAAGCCAAGACTTCCGTCCACCTAAACAAAACGAAGTGAGGATAACGATATACAAGCTTATATCCAACAAAGCTGCTGGACCAGATGGTTTAAATGCCGAGCTTTTTAAGGCAGTGAGAGGTGACCTGGTGGAGAGCATACTCCTATAAGATCTGCTGTACTGTATCAACGCCTGAAACCATTCGTCAACGACATGATTGGTCCCTACCAGTGCGGTTTTAGGCCCGGTATGTCCTCGGGCGATCAGATATTCACACTACGGCAGATCCTGGAGAAAACCCAAGAAGTCCAAATCGATACCCACCATCTTTTTATTGATTTTAAGGCCGCATATGACAGCATCTATAGAGACAAGCTATACAGAGCAATGTCTAGTTTTGGCATCCCTGCCAAACTCATCCGTTTGTGCAGAATGACGATGGAAACAATCTCACCGAGACCTTTGATGTCAAAAAAGGATTTAGACAAGGTGATGTGCTGTCATGTGACTTCTTCAACATTATACTTGACAAAATTGTGCGAAACTCCCAAGCCAACACTAGAGGCACAATTTTCCAAAAGTCTGTGCAACTACTTGCATATGTTGACGACATTGACATAATTGGCAGGACACAGCGAGCTGTTACTGGTGCGTTTGCAAGTATTAGCACAGAAGCGGCAAAAATGGGTTTAGTCCTGGATAAGGGCAAAACCAAGTACATATGCTGTCAACAAGAAGGGGCACACAACATCGACGAATCGGACAGAACGTCACGATAGAGAGCTATAATTTTGAGGTAGCTAGGGACTTTGTCTACCTCGGCTCCGCTAGTAATTCTGATAATGACACCACAGCTGAAATCAAACGAAGAATTACACTTGCCAACCACTGTTTCTTTGGTCTAAGAGGGCAATTAATTAGTAAGGCCCTATCACGAAAAAATAACGAGACTCTATATAAGACGCTCATCATCCCAGAAGGGTGAACATTAGCAAAAGCGGATGAAGATCTTCTTGGTCATTTCGAACACAAAATTCTTCGAGTGATTTTCGATCCCATTTGCGTTGACGGGCTTTGGAGGAGGAGATTTAACAGCGAACTCTACGAGCTGTACAGCGACATCGACCTGGTCAAAAAAGTGCGAATCAGTCGACTAAGATGGCTAGGACATGTGGAGCGAATGGAAACCAACGCTACGGCCCGAAGAGTCTTCGATTCCAACCCGGATGGACAACGCAGTAGAGGAAGATCTCGCTTTAGGTGGCACGCGCAAGTGGAAAGGGACCTCAACCAACTACGAGTGCGCAACTGGAGGCAGTTAGCCAAAGATCGTGCTAACTGGAGATGCGTATTGATTGAGGCCCAGGTCCACCCCGGACTGTAACGCCACCTAAGTAAGTAAGTAAGTAAAGTAAGGGTAAATTATCATACACAAAGAGGTTTCGCGTGGGTTAAAACCGATGAACTCACGGTTATAAGCATCTATCTCTGTCCGAATGACAGGATCTATGATTTCCGTCAAAAACCCGATGACCTGGAGGACTTCTTAAATGAAACGACAGGCGAGATCCTGCTTGCTGTCGACTTTAACGCCAGAGCACAAGAGTGGGGAATGCCAACTACAGACTCTCGACGAAGGCAAATACTTGAGATGGCTGCGAGACAAGGCCTAAACGAAGCAAATGTAGGAAACACCCCGACCTTCAGGAGGCCAGGGCAAAGAGGCCCCATACCGGATGTAACCTTCGCTACGGAATCCACATCCGTAAGAATAAAAAACTGAAGGGTAATCGAGGACTGCACGGGCAGCGATCATCAATACATTGTTTTTGATTTAGAATAAAACCGGCGAACTCCTATCTGGAACCGTACACTAGCACCGAGATGGAACATCAACAGGCTAAACGAAGAGCTTTTCAAATCCGTCATTGAAGAAGGAGAAAGTGCTGTGCTCCAAGTACAAGGACCCGCGGAAGTAAAAGCTGAAGCCACGATGCAACTGATACGTCTCGCATGTGATGCTTCAATGCCCAGGAAAAGCTGCAACAACAGAACCAGAAATCCAGTGTACTGGTGGACAGACGAGATAGCTGAGCTCCGCATGAGATGCGTACAACTTAGGCGCATAGCCACCAGGGGAAGGAGAATACACGCTGAAAATATAGAGGAAGCTCTAGCGGAGTTCAGAACCAAAAGATCCGAGCTCAAGAGGGCCATCAATCTGAGCAAAAAACGGAAGTGGGAGGATCTCCACCGAGACATAAACAGCGACCCCTGGGGGCTAGGCTACAAGGTAGTAATGCGGAAACTGGGAGCCCAATCGACACCTCCTATTCTAAACGAAGATAAGATGGAGCGCATTGTAAACACTCTTTTTCCAACTCATCCGGTCAGTCCTTCCGACAACACACCAGCCCGACGACAGGAAACTCCAGGGTTTAGTGAAGAAGAGCTGGGATTAGCCGTGCAGACAATGCAAAACAGAAGAGAAGTAATAAAAGTGACTGCCCAAACATGCCCTAACCTGCTACTCAACATGTACAACAGCTGTCTAGAAGAAGGAGCCTTCCCAAAAAAACTGGAAAAAAACAACGACTGGTACTAATCATCAAAGGAAAAGGAGACCCAGACTCCCCATCTGCGTACAGGCCCTTATGTATGCTGGACACTGCGGAGAAGCTCATGGAAAAATTGCTGAAATCACGACTCACAGATGCAGTACAAAGAGCAGCAGACTTGGCAGGACGGCAGTATGGGATCAGGAAAGGACGGTCTACGGTTGGAGCTATCGAAGAAGTGGTAAAGGCTGCCCAAACCGCCCAACAGAGAAGCCACCGCTCTAAGCAGATCGTTTTGCTGGCAACCCTGGACGTAAGAAATGCATTCAATTCAGCTAGGTGGAGCGATATACTAAATGCGCTAGAAAATAGATTCAACATCCCAGCTTGCCGATTAAATATGTTGAAGGACTACCTCAGGGATCGGGAACTGATCTATGAGACCACAGAAGGCCCACGAAGGAAGGAAGTAACATCTGGAGCAGCACAGGGATCAATTCTGGGACCAGACCTCTGGAATATCTCCTATAACGACATACTGCGGATGGAGATTCCCGAAGACACCTCCCTCGTTGGGTACGCAGACGACATCGCGGCAGTGATAACATCAAGAGACTCTGAAAACGCGCAAAGAAAGTTGAACCAAGTCATGCGACGAACAACCTTCTGGATGGATAAGCACGGTCTTAGTTTGGCAACTGAGAAAAGGAAGATAGTCCTTCTGACGAAGAAGTCATTAAGAGCAAGGACGCGGTGAGGTATCTGGGATTGAGTCTCGACACAAAATTGACTTTCTGGCAACAGATAAAGTTCGCAACGGAACGAGCCTTTACAGTTACAGCATCACTCAGCAGATTAATGGCGAAAATAGGCGGTCCAACTCCAAGCAAGCGCAGGTTACTAATGTCGACAACGCATGCCATTCTCCTATATGGAAGTGAGATTTGGGCAGACGCGCTCCGACAAGAAAAATACCGGAAGCAGATGGCGGCAGTGCAAAGACGTGGAGCTCTACGAGTGGTTAACACTTACCGAACGGTGTCGGAACTAGCCGTTCTTGTAGGCGCAGGAGTGACTCCCATCGATCTCCTAGCGGCACAAAGGAAGTACGTCCACGACAACAAGGCGGGAATTGGATTGGAAGCGGCAATCGATCAAGCAGAACAGCAAACGATACGGAAGTGGCAAGAGCGCTGGAGCTCGGAAAGAAGAGGAAGGCGGACAGCGAGGCTGATAAGAAATGTTGCTGAATGGAATGACCGGAAACACGGTGAGGTCAACTATTTCGTCACTCAATTCCTCACCGGACACGGACATTTTAACGCCTTTCGCCATTAGTTCGACAAAACGGACACCCCAGCCTGCCAGTACGGCGGTTCTCCAACAGACGATGCACATCACACGTTTTTTGCCTGCAGAAGATGGGAAGCCCAACGCACATACCTGGAATGCAGCCTCGGTGCCTTCAACCCAGAAAACATAGTTGACAAAATGCTGACGAGCGACTTGAATTGGGGAATAATTTGTCAGTTTGTGGAAGATATTCTCAGAAGAAAGAAAAGAGAAGAAGAACAATACCGGGAAAGCACGTAAGCCATAAAGGGTGTATGATAACAGCCCCCTTGAAGTAATGCGAAGAGCGTTCCCAGGGGGTGTGTCAGAAACCTCAGGGTTTCTAGGAGTTTTAGTCCGTATGCCCCGAAAGCAGGCGGAGAGAGCCGGACACACGGGGATGGTCAACGCAAAAAGGCCTCCTTATGGTGCGTAAAGTAATTCTCCTCCCCCCAAATGGAAAAAAAAAGAAAAAAAGGGGAAATTATCTAATGAGAAATCTTACTAACAACCTTTTTTGGAAGTTAATTGACGTTGATAACGTTATTAAGTTAAAAAGTAACTGACCGCATTTTTGACAACTGACAGCGGATCTTTGAACCAAATGGGGTATGTTGGATGTGATATCTCCGTACAATTTATTACTTAACGATTCCCAATTTCCATACCATTTACTAGTTAACGGCAATCAGCTAATGCATGGACATGATTTTTAATTAATGAGCCGTAAATAAACTTTTAATCCACATTGTAGTTAGTTTGTGAATTAGAGAAATTGCTTTAATTGGAAAGAGTGCATTCCATTCCACTTCTACGAGGTACTAAATGGTCCTTATCTAATTCATAAGGAACAGGTCTATTGTTAGGTTTCAAAGATCGAAGAAAGAGAGTCTGAATATCACCGAGGCGCATGCCAGTTGCTTTCGATACGGCTCACCGTGTTTTCTGCAAAGTATATTTACGTTTGTGAAATTTAAAATATTGGGGCATATTTTTGAACTCCAGGCAGACACCCTCATAACATTTGCTTTCTGAAAATCCTCTCGAAACAACAACCATATAAAATCAAATTCTATAGGGATCATAAAAACTCCCCCTTAAACGATTTCAATTTGAAAGATAAAAAAAGCACGAAAAAACGTGCCCATGAAAGCATCCACTCGTTAGGACAACTGTGGAATAAAACTCCCCCACAAAACTCGACGATAACGAAGACGCCCCATTTTCTCGAAAACAGTGTCGATGATTTAACCACCAATAGACACAAGGGTTATGTGCTTACTGCTAAATATGCGAACCCTTACGCAAAACGACAATGATATCCATGTAATGCTATAGTCCTAGCAAATAAAATCAGTTTACTCGAACATTTTGGGATTTTGAATATGAAAAATACAAAACACAAAAAACAGCATCCTGCCATCCAAAAATAATATTCTATGATCCTTGTTTTCTGTGCGGAATAGGAGGAGGGGGAATACTTGAGAGCAGCCAATATTACATTACATATCCTGCTCATGCATAAATGTATAAATTGCCAGTATTATTTTACTTAAAGGATGCTGCTGCTGTAGTCTTGCTTAGCCGGGAACTTTGTTTATCTTTGGAGTAAAAAGGATTCTTTGCATTCACTGAACAATTTTCGGTGTAATTTTTTGGCATAAATCTTGTGAAAGTGTGAGCGGGACTCTGACTACGGGAATATGAAATGAATTACGGAGAGATACGCATATGAATTAATTTAATTAAATCGAAAGATATTGCTACGAAGCAGCCGAAGATGGGGCTAGCTGAATGTACAAATTGAAGCAATTTGCAAAAATTACTTGAAACAGATTTTCCTTGTAATGAGGGCGAGTTTCATTCAATGGGGGGAAAAGCAGAGGAATTATATCCACTTGAATGGAGAAAGCCAATGAATGTCCTTCCATTGTTGACATTTAACTGGATGGGAATTTGGTTGTATAAAGTGTCCTTGCTGTGGATGGAGTGTGTGCAGACTAGAGTCATTTATTTGGTTTTAGTTTGTTTGTAAAGTTTCAAGTTTTTGTTTGCAATTCGAGTGCAGTTTGTCGAATGTACCATGGCTTTTTGCTTGAAAGGACATATGTTGAGATTGCTAGAGGTCAAAAATTAATTAGATAAGTCAAACGGAGACAGATGTCAAGTGTTTTAAAGAAATTGAAGTGTGTGCTAATTTTGTTGATAAGTTAAGTTACTCACAAGTACTTTAAAGTTAAGGAGGTCGGTGGAAACTTCTTAAATACAAGCGACCTACAAATCGTATGGCAGGAACCGGTCAATTCTCTCCTTATTCCTGGTTAGAGGTAGAGCCCGTTGAAGTGGGGTGCCTAAAATTCGGAGGCATAATTACAGATCGACTGTGGTTTCACCCACCACAATTGAAAATGCAGAAAAATATTTTTTTTATTATGTGTTGGGAATTTGCTGGAAGTCAAAAATCATCGAAAGACATTGCAGAGCTGGTACGCGAGGGATGCTTTTGCAATAGTGATGGACTTTAACTCATCTAAAAAAACTCCCGGGGGACTGACATTCGCCATTCCGAATGAGATTGCACCTAGTCGACGACTAATCGGCAATTTGTTTTTGAATTATTTGACGAATTTAAGAGATCATTTTTTTTTTTTTTTTTTTTTTTTTTTTTTTTTTTTTTTTATAATTTGCTTACGCTAAAGGGATTTTTTTCTGTTGTTACAGTACCCTTATAATGCTAGGAACACAGTGCAAGCTACTTGGTATTAGAAAGAATAGAGAGATAGGAAAGAAGTGTTTGGGTGCAGTTGTAGGGTTTTTCTCCACGGGTGGTGTCTAAGTTACTTAGGGAGATAACGATTTCATGTATTCGGTATAAAGTAATGGACTGGCCGGGATTCGAACGCACGACCTTCCATTCCGTAAGCGAATACACTACTACTGCACCATTGCCATCCGCCACTTGTCGGATTTCTAAACTTTTTTTGTTTCAAAACAAAGCCTGATTTCTTAGCCCTAGCTAACTCTTATAGATCAAGAGGTTTTACCCGTCTCAATCTCCTGATCACATTGTCATTATTTAAAAGTTATGTTATTTCTGTGTTTACGTGGTTGAGAAGCCTACGTCTGTGCCATTTAAACATTTAGATCTTTATGCAGGTCGACATTGCGCATGTACCAAGGTGCATTAACTATGGTCCGTAGTACTTTGTTTTGGAAAAGCTAATTTTTTTATAAATTTGTTTGGCATGTGCATGCCCACAACTGGAGCCCGTAGGTCCATACTGGTTTCAGAACTTGCTTGTATAGCAATAACTTATTGTAGTTGGACAGGGATGAGTATCTCCCAATAAGCCAATACATTTTACTGTATCGCATGTTTAACTCATCTTTTTTTTTTCTTTACGCGAGCTTTCCAACGCAGTTTAGCGTCTACACTTCAGAGTCATGCCTAGATATTTGGATGTGTTTGTATATTCCACTACATTGTTCTTAATGTAGACTGGAATATGTGGTACGTTTTTATACGTAAAATTAATATGAACTGACTTAAGGTCATTTAATCTAATCTGCCATTTCTTAGTCCATTCTGAAATATTGTTTATTGCTGTTTGAAGCTTTTTTGTTGCTATTTCGACAGTTGCTCCCACAGCAAGGACAGCTGTGTCATCAGCAAAAGTAGCTACGGTGGTTTCTTCACTTTCAGGCAGATCGCTAGTGAAAAGTAGGTATATAAGTGGACCTAGCACACTGCCTTGCGGTACACCAGCTTTAATCCCTCTTAATGTTGAGTACTCTGCATCTTGTTTAATTCTGAAGAATCTATCTGATATATAAGACTCCAGAATGGTCGCATACTGCTTCGGCAGTTGCTTTTGTAATTTGTGTATCAGTCTTTTGTGCCAGACTTTATCTAAAGCTTGTGCTATATCAAGAAATACTGTATATCACACATTTTTCTCTTCAAATGCTTTTTCGATTCTATCTGTGATTTTATGCACCTGATCAATGGTAGAGTGCTTATTTCTAAATCCAAATTGGTGAATTGGGACTATCGATTTTTCATCTATTATTTTTTGTAGACGTTCTATCAGCACTTTTTCGAATAACTGGGACAACATTGGTAGAATAGATATTGGGCTTCGTTAGGTGGTTTGCCTGGTTTAGGTATCATTATTACCTCCGTGCCTTTCCACATGCTTGGTAAATATCTTAATTTAAATGTATCATTAATAATCTGCGCTAGTTATACCCTATTCTAAGGGTATATTAATTTTGACGCATAGTTTGTAACATACCTTAATATTGCCCCTAGACCCCTAAAAGTTACTATATTTATGATCAGCATCGATAGTAATGTCGATCTAGCCATGTCCGTCCGTCCGTCCGTCCGTCTGTCGGCAAAAATTAGGCCTTTAAACTGGACCTAGAGAGCTGAAATTTTAACCATATACTCTCTAGGGTCCCGAAATAATCAAATTTACGAATTTTTGAAATCCGCCCACAGACACGCCCACAAACTCAAAAAAACAAAATTTTGGAAAAAATCGAATTTTGAGCTAGAAAGCTGGAATTTTTTATATATGATCTATGACTCCTACAACTGCTCGGGATAAAAAAATTTCAAAATCCGCCCACTGACACGCCCACAAATAAATAAAACAATTTGTTTGAAAATCCAAAGTTTGAGCTAGGGAGCTGCAATTTATAATATATACTCTCTATGGGCCCTTTATGCTCATGTGTAAATATTTTCAAAATCCGCCCACTGACACGCCCACAATATTTTTTTTTTTTTTTTTTTAAATTCAAAGTTTGAGCTAGGGAGCTGAATTTTATAATATATACTATCTAGGGGCCCTTTATGCTCATGTGTTAATTTTTTTAAATCCGCCTATTGACACGCCCACAATTAAATAAAACAATTTTATTGAAACACCCAAGTTTGAGCTAGGGAGCGTTTTTTTTGATAAAATCCTTTAAATGTTATATAACAAAATATGTAGAGCGTTCTTAACAATTCAACCATACTTAGACTTTTGTCACGCCCACTTATGAGGGATAGGAATAAGAATAGGGTATCCAACAGTTCGCCCAAGCGGACTGTAGCCCGTCCCTATGTTTTTTTTTAAACATTTTCGTGGAAATTGCTTCAAAATTTCTCCTGTAATTAAATCAAACCCTGGGGCCTTGTTTATATTTATGCTTTCTTTAATTTCTTTGGCAAGTTCTTTAGCTGTTACCGGCCGAGTAGGTGTATCTTCTTCGCACCTTATTTCGAGTCCTTGATAACCTTTATCTTCATTAGGTTTGAATACGGCTTCAAGATACTCAGCGAAAGTGTTTGCTTTCTCTTGGTTGCTTTTGCCCCAGTTACCTTCTCTGGTTTTTACTGGCGGAATGTGAGCTATTGGCCTGTTGATTTTCTTCGTTGCCTTCCAGAGCGAGTAGTCGATTCACGCCGGGTTACCTTTTAAAATTCTACCTTTCAACAATGTTTCAATCCAACAAGTAACATGCATCTTAATGTGTGTATATAAACATAAGATTTGTATGTTTCCTACACCTGCACTTGCAAGCAACAAATTCTACCAACCCACCACCTGCTATTCACCTGCTCTCATATCGTTCTACTGCTCTACGCACACAAATACTCACACCATTGCATGCCTATTCTCCAACATCACATCCTCTCCATACCCCAAAAGAAACACATACGCAAAGCGATAGCAAAACAAAGCATAGTAACCCGGAAATTTTCGCGTTATGAAATATGTGGCTGGTTAGAACAAATTGGCTTTCTTTCCTTGTTTTCCCCTTATCGTTCACCGCGTTTGACTCTTCTCTGTTTGATACACGCTTCCTTATGCAAAAATATAACCCGCTTTTCAGCGACTTATTTGGCGAGTTTTGTATGTAGCTGAGGTGAGTTCTGTTTGAAAAATTCAGTTGTGAAGCAGACTGCGATGTGTACTCGTAACGTAAAGTAATATTGAGTGGAATTATTGTTGTGCAATATATAATTATTTAAAGTGATCGAAAACAGTGAAAAGTGTGAAAAGTTTAAATTGTTTTGTTTTCAGTTAGATTCAGCAAAGGAGAAAATGGCATTATTAACAGTAAATTGTTGTTTAGCAGATTTGCTTTTGGAAGAAGAAAATTATTTTTGTATGTTGAGTTTTCTTAAAAAAAAAGTTATATAGATAGGACGCTCTACTCCTTCTATGAAAATAGATTATAAGCGCAAGGATGGTTTTGTTTCACATTTCAACGCATCCATATATCAAAAATATACTTGGTTGACTGGTAGTTGTAAGCTCAATAAAATGTTTTGTTTTCCTTGCCTCCTTTTTTCTAATTCTCCTAGTGTTTGGAGTCGCACGGGCTACGCTGACATAAACAATTTAATTAATTCGGCAAATAAACATGTCAAGACGGAAAAACACATTCGTAGCTGTTTATCTTTGCACGAATTCGGTACTGATCGTATTGAAACCTCGTTAGGTAATTCCTTTGTAGCTCACAACAAAAAAGTTGATAGAAACCGTAAACTAATGGAATGTTTTATAGATACGGAAGTTCTTTTAGGCAAACAGGAACAAGCATTTCGGGGTCATAATGAAAAGCCAGATTCTAATAATCGTGGCAATTATGTCGAAACACTTTTATACTTATCTAAGTATGACCAGTTAATGGACTCTCAATTGGAACAGTGTTCAAATGCACGTAATCCGATTTTTTTCGGGTCTATCAAATGACATCCAAAACGATTTAATACAAAGTATAGCCGCAGTGATCAAATGTGAAATTAAAGTAGAAATAAGTGAAACGCGATTTGTGTCCATCATGATTGATGAAACACCAGACATGAGCCATTGGGAGCAACTTAGTGCCGTTTTGCGTTACTTATCGGAAGAAGGAGTAGAGGAAAGGGTTCTTGGGTTTTTTGACGTGAGTGAGAGTCGAAATGCCGATGAGCTCTCAAAACACATTTTCAATATACTTGATGTATACGGTTGCAAGGAGAAATTAGTTGGGCAATCTTACGATGGGGCCGCGGTTATGTCAGGGGAAGTAGGTAGTGTTAAAAAAAAGTCCTGGATGCTTGTCAAATGGCTTATTTTATTCCTTGCTACGAACATGTTTTAAATTTGTTGTTATCTCAATCACTGGAAAATATACCTGAATTGAAAGTTTTTTTTGGCAATATAAACACATTAGTACGCTTCTTTAATAAATCAACTAAACGTTCAAATATTTTAAAACAAATAGCAAACAGACGCATGCCGGAAGTATCTGAAACTCCCTGGCATTACCATTCCCGAATAGTTAACGTTATTTTTAACTGTAGATTAGATATTATTGAAACTTTTAAGCAAATATTAGACCATCCAAAAGAATGGGACACTGGCGCACTTTCAATGGCCGAAAGTTTATTGCTTAAGTTAGAAGGGAAAGATTTTTGCTTTTTACTGCACGCAGTTTCCGAAATATTTGCTAAAAATCGGTTTTAATCGGTATTGTTTAATTTAATAAAAATTAAACAAACAGATGTTGAAGTTGCTAAGCGAGAAATCGAGTGTTTTGAGTCTTGCCTTTCTACTGAGTTTCTAAACAAATTTGATTTAATTTTTGAAAGTATAAATGATTGTGCTGAACCTCCACGGAAACGCCGATTACTTGATTTTGATTTAAAGACTCACTATAAGCGCCTTTTTGTAGAAATAAAGGACAATATTATATCTCAAATTAAGACACAATATAAATCTTTCACGGATTTAATTTTTTTGGATTTACTCAATAAATCAAAATACAGTCGTTTTGCTCAGTCAAGCCCAGATGATAAAATATCTTCGGTGATTAACTTTTTCCCTGGAATTTTCGATTTTGCAGGTTTAAAAAATGAGCTGAAAGTTCTCTATACTACGTCTTCACTTCAACCACTTGACGTTTTATCCCTCTATAAACATTTAAGAAGTGAAATATTGTGTCCCCAAATCTTAAAATTAAGTGGAAAAGAGTTCATACATATTTGAGAAATTCTCAAGGAGAAGACAGGCTTTCTGATTTAGCACTTTTATCCATAGAAAAGCGATTCCTTTTCATAATAAAAAGTAGGCCTAACTTTTATGAAAGAGTTCTTGCAGAATACGTGAAAAAAGGTAGAAGAATAGACTTAGAGTACAAATAAAAAAAAAATATTTAACAAAACTTTTCACATTTTTTTTCCAAATTCTACTGTTTTTGATTTTAAAAAATATTAATCATTAATATTTTCTCTTTTTAAGTTTGTACAAAAACTATTTTTAAAATATTTTTATATATTAAAATATTTTTATATATTATAGATATAAAATCTATACATTTTTGTAAATATTATGCGTGAAGCTTTTTAATTTAAATTTTTATTTATGTATTTATTTATTTAACAAACCGTGATTTATGAAGTTCCTTTTTTTTATTACTTACTATCAATTTTCTTTAAGGTACAGCATTTGCATCTGCCAAAAAGGTTTCTTTCGAAGCCGCTTTTATTATACTTTGTAAATTTAATTGTAAATTTAAGCTTAAATGACTTGAAGTATAAAAATTGGCTTGAATTGCTTTACTTCTATGCGATTTGCAGTACACAATATAATTTCAGAAAGCGTTTGCAGGTGCATATTTTTTCCGACTTAGGCTGCGGCCACGCAGTGAGCGACGAGCGACTGAGCGATTGAGCTACGAGCGATCGAGCGACGAGTCTGAGTGATGGGTGGCCATTTACTGAGCGACATCGCTGAGCGATTAGTTGCAAAAATGTCATTGTCAAGTGAAGTTTGTCGTTGTCTTTTAATTGAAAGTCGCGTTCATATTTATAAAACTATTATAAGAAGGAGAAAACGAAGTGTTGGTATACATCCAATAAACCGCTTTTGGCAATACTGTCGTATGTCAGTACCAACTATTGATTTGCTGTTAGAAAAAGTTCGACCAAGATTAAAAAAAAACAATGGAAAGGAATTAGTGCGGAACAGCGGCTAGTTTTTTTTACTAAGTTTTGTTTTTATATATTATTCTTTATTTTTATTTTTTAGTTTTGACAAAATAATATTTTGAAAGTCGTTTCTTATCTCTATCGAAATCGTCAAATTTTGTCATAAATGGCAAAAGACTTAAAAAATTGAAGGTCATCGTTATCCTCTTCTTTTTCGTCTACCTCTTGCTTTAAAATATTAAGTTTTTCTTTTTCCAACTGTAAAAATTCAGAGTCCAAATTGATTGTTGCCGCCCTCTTCTTTTATTTTTTTGTCAAATTATGGGAGCGATCCATATGAGAAATGAGTTAGCACGATATTTTTTTGAAATCGGACATTGAACAAAAAACACTACTGTTATTAAAAATTATTTAAATAAAAACTTACTTAAATACACTATCAGCTCTGTGTCGTGGAGTGCTTAAAGCAAGCAACTATCACGAGCAGAAATTGCCGGCACAAAAAGTGCTCTCACAGGCTCATCATTTAGTGCAGATGTTAGTAAGGACATAACAATTAAACACACAACAATTATGTACCTATAAAATACTAACACAGACACAAATCATGCAAATAATTTAAAATATTAAGGCATTATTACGCAAAATATTTTTAAGCTTAGTTTTACCAACATGCAAGTCAATCACATGATCATTTAGATTATAAACAATTACAAATGTTTCCAACTTTTTTCCATTCCTTTTCAGTGACATTTTTATTTTTGTAATCTTTATGGCTGTCCTGCCATAGAACTGGGCGGTTGAAATTAAATAGCTGAAATTAAACTTTCCGCATTTATTTTATACATCGACTTACTTCGTCGCTCAGCGATGAACTAAAAAATTAAAACAGATTTGATTGCGAAGCGACGTCGCTCAGTCGCACAAAAAATTCGCTAGTCGCTCAGGGCTTGCGTGGCCACCCCCATACGATTTCATATGTTTTAATTTGTTTGCGTCGCTCAGCGACGTGTCGCTCAATCGCTCGTCGCTCAGTCGCTCACTGCGTGGCCGGGGCCTTACCATTTAACATTTTCCACGCCACGCCACTGGTCGGTACTAGCATCATTTGTAAGACTTGTGAGGTAAGTTTTCAAAGACTCATTATCGAATTCTCTTACAGATTTTTTGATCTTATAATTTAAGTTGTTCAGTGTGGTCTTCTCGCTTGGCGCCCTTGTCTGTTGCCAGCGTTTTCTAGCTTTCCTCTTTTCTGTAATAATTTCACATATTTCGGGAGGATAAGAGTTTTGTTTGATCTTTTTTGTTGTTTTGGGAGTGGCAGCCCACGCAGCTTTTTGTATTCTGAGCGTCAATATTTGGACTGCTTCTTCTAGTTGATCTTCTGTTTGAATAGCTGGTGAAAGTTGGATACTTTCTTCCAACTTCTGTCTGAAGTAGTTCCAATCAGTCAGTCTATTTACTAGTTTTGGGCTATGGTCTTTTATTATTATTTTATCGCTAAGTGTTAAGAGTATAGTGGAATGATCTGATTGAAGATCAGGTCCTTCCTCTATGCTTATTTTATTTGAAAATATATTTTTTGATAGAAAGAAGTCGACAAGATTTAGGGTTTTATTCCTATCTGTTGGCCAATAGGTAGGTTTTCCCGTTGAGTGATATTTGGCGCCATCTTCTTTAATTGCTTTATATATTTCTCTGCCTCAAGTATTAGTAAATCTAGATCCCCAATACTTATTTTTGGCGTTAAAATCCCTTCCCGCGATTAATCTATTGTTAAGTATGTGGAAATAACTTTTAAAATCATTTTTCTTTAGGCTATAGCTAGCAGAGCAGTATACTGCTGCAACAGATATTTGTCCACTGCTCGTTTCTACACTTATGGAAATTTGGATGGCACATGATTGGAATTTTAATTCTATATGGTGTTTTATTGTATTCTTTATTAACACTGCGGCCCCACCTTTTGCACAGTTATAAGGATCTTGGGAGTGATAGAATTCATATCCTTGCAGTTTGAAGTCAGTAATCAATTTAAAGTGCGTCTCTGAAATGAGACATACTCGTATATCTATCTGATGTATGTCAAGAGTCACTTGCATCTCGTTCTTGCGACTCTCGACACCATTAGCATTCCATTCAAGAATTTTTATTTTATTCATCATGTCTGTCTTTTGGTAACAGCTCTTTTGTTGCTGTTTTGTCTCTCTAACAACAATATTCTATCTAATATCGTTTTATTCGATTTTTCCATGGAGCCAATTCTGTTTAGGATTTGTTTCATGAGGTTTTATATGCCAGTGTTTGGCTCTACTTTGCGTTTTACCGTTTTATCTGCTGGCATTTGAGTATTTATTGATGCTGCCTGAGCATATGTCGTTTTTGGACCCGCCGTCTTTTGTCTCGGGACCTTTTTGATTATCGCTTGGTCTTTAGGCTTTTCTTTCTGTGGGCTGTTTTGCAAGTCCTTTTTGACTTTTTGCTCTTCCTTATTTGAGCTTTATTGTGGTTTCTTTTGCTTTTTGTCCCTTGCAAGTTGAATTCCTTTTGCAACTAACCAACCTCTGTAGCTACTAGCTAGCAGGATGGTTTTCATTGCAGTTTGCACATTAAGGACATTCTTTAGTGTGGCGACTTCCTGCACATTTAGTTGCAGTATATATGTGCATGCCCATATCTTTGTAAATTTTTGAATTGAGGCCTTGTTACGTAGGGTATGAATCTCAACTTGCATCCCAAGTATGTTTTTAATTTCATATACTTTTTTCTTATCTTCGTCATTGCTCAAAACTGAATGTAAAAATTGGTAGCGGTACTTTGCCTTTAAATTTAAGCATATTTACAACTTCCAAGATTTTAAAGCCTCTGTCTTTTAACTCTTTTTTTATGCTTTCGGGTGAGCATGAGTAATGCAGTCTTTTCACAACAAATGCAGAAAAATATAATCGCAGGCAAAAAAGATGAAATATTTTTATGACAATTTCGCCCGATAATAAAAGTTCTGTTCTATTAACGGCTTCCTCCGCGATCTCCAAAGAATCCGGAAGTGGAATATTGTTCCTCTTCTGGAGTAATCGGATGTTTTTTTGAAATTTGCTGAAACTAAACGTTTTGTTGGTTCCTTGCCGCAGAAAGAGAACCCATGAGTGTTTGTCAGAAAAACGGTCACCCTCTGATCTACTTCTTATCCACTTATGACAATATAAACCTGGTCCAATTCTGCTTCTGTGAACAAATTAAACCAAAATATTTTCATCCTTTCACCGCCATTTTGGTTCTCGTTCTGCGAAAAAGTTTAGGCTGAAGTTTAGGCTGAAATCGGTGAAAACGCAATGTGTGACAGCAAATGTGAAAACCATTTATTCGCAGAACCCCAAGAACCCAATTCCTTATAAAGGGAGTACAAATTTGAGGTATCATTTTAAATTTTGAATAAGAGACATAAATTGTGCGAAATTTGTATTTATTTTTATTGGAAATTTATGTACATTGGTTCCGGTTAATAATGAAAAAGAATCTCGTCCAAGTGACCTCCTCTGCTAGCTCTGCAGATTGTCAACCTTTTACCAACATTTTGAATCACTTTTTTCGCATAATGATGGTTTAATAATTGATATTTGCTCGATGATGTTGTCTTTGAGGTGTTAAACAGAGGACTATCGGCATAAACTTTACTCTTCATGAAACCCCATAAGAAAAAATCCAGTGGTATTAAATCGCATGATCTTGGTCGCCAATTCACGTCTGTTATCTTCGGCAAATTATGTGATTGTTAAACTTCTCTTTCAAAAGATCGATTGAGTTCGTTGCGGTGTGGCATGTTGCACCATCCTGTTGAAACCACATATTCTGCACATCAATATCTTCCAATTGACTCCACAAAAAGTTTCTAATCATCGCTTGATGTCGAGCTCCATCCGCAGTAACTGCATTGCCATTTTCATCTTCGAAGAAAAATGGACTAATTACGCCACCACACCTAAATCCACACCATACAGCAACTTTTTTTGGTTTCATTGGCCTTTCAAACAATCCTCTAGGATTTTCTTCAGCCCAAATGCGACAGTTTTGTTTATTGACATAACCGCCAATTTCAAAATGAGCCTCATCGGTGAAGATAATTTGCTTGAAAAAATTGTGATTTTGTTGTTGCTTCTCTATGGCCCAATTAACGAATTGCCGACGTAATGCGTGGTCATGGTCAGTTGGCTTTAATTCTTGTGTTAACTGTATTTTGTAAGCCTTTACATGCAGATCTTTGTGCAAAATGTTAAACAAAGTTGTTGGTTTGAGGTTTAATTGCTGTGAACGACGACGAATTGACGTCCTTGGCTCTTCAGTAACACTTCTGCTAACAGCTGCAATATTTCCACTCGAACCACCACTACAATGATAGACTTTACTTCTCTCATCTTGAACCGAACCAGTTTCTTCAAATTTATGAACGATAAGTCAAACCGTGCTTGACGGAGAATTTTCTCTACCGTATTTTGAACGAAATTTTCTTTCAACTTGCAAAACTTTCACCATATTTAAAATCAGTTTTAATAATAAACATAGGGACGGGCTACAGTCCGCTTGGGCGATTATTCCTATCCCTCATAAGTGGGCGTGGCAAAAGTCTAAGTATGGTTGAATTTTTAAGAACGCTCTACATATTTTGTTATATAACATTTAAAGGATATTATCAAAAAAAAAAGAAGCGTTTGTAAAAAAAACGCTCCCTAGCTCAAACTTTGGTTTTTCAATAAAATTATTTTATTTAATTGTGGGCATGTCAGTAAGCGGATTTAAAAAAAATAACACATGAACATAGACCCTAGAGAGTATATATTATAAATTTCAGCTCCCTAGCTCAAACTTTGGAATTTCAAAAAAAGTTTTTTTTTGTAAATTGTGGGCGTGTCAGTAGGCGGATTTTGAAAGTATTTACACATGAGCTTAAAGGGCCCCTGGAGAGTATATATTATAATTTTCAGCTCCCTAGCTCAAATTTTGGTTTTTCAATAAAATTGTTTTATTAAATTGTGGGCGTGTCAGTGGGCGGATTTTGAAAATTTTATCCACCCAGCAGTTTTAGGAGTCATAGATCATATATAAAAAAATTCAGCTTTCTAGCTCAAAATTCGATTTTTTTCGATTTTTTTTTGAGTTTGTGGGCTAACGGGAATGTATTTACTTTATACCTGAAAAAACCTCTGTGTAATGTAATAGCTGTAAAAAAAGTTTCGGCCAATTTAAAATGATACGCCAAATTTGAACACCCTTTAGATAGATAAATGGTCTAATTATGTAAGTACATGGTAAAGACTTAAAATTATGAAAAAACGACGCTGGTCTCAAAACTTGAAAAACTGAAAAGAAGTTGTCGTTTGTAAAAACTTTTTCTACGAAGTAACCCAGCTCAAAGAAATAGAAGAGCCGCCCGCAATCGGAAGGACATGGATAGGTTTTATAAGAAATGCAAGCAGCAACTGACAGTTCTTGCTCTTTTATTCTGTTGGGAAAAGATAATTTAAATGCGTGGAAAAGAGTTAATTAAATCGCGAACAAATTACATCCGCCGCTGCGCCGATGGTTGAAAGTCGATAATGGTGGAGAAATGTCAATCGTAAGTTCGCCGGTACAATGTGGGAAAAGTACAACGGGTAGCCAGTTGGATGCTCCCGACTCGGTCGCTCAGCTGGAATAGGTTCGCTGACAAAAAATAGTGGAAACAGGTTAAAATGGGCACCACACAATCACGGTTGCCGTTTTGGTAGGATCCTACCAAACTTGGTAGGTTTTTTAAGCTTTGGTAGGTTGGTAGGCTTCAATATATTTTGGTAGGTTTTTTTTTAACTATAGAAAGCAAAGCAAATCTTTTTAACAATAATTAACATGAGTCCTAAATATTTTATAAACAAAAGCTCATATGTAACCAGCGACTTAATGAATCAACTCAGGTTGTAAACCCATTACCTTTATTTGGTTGTCTGAATTCACTCATTTTCATTAATCGATTTGACATTTGAGTTGACAGACCAAATTGCTTTTGTTGCTTCTGTTTCTTAAATTCGTTAAATTGTATGAATTCAAACATGGATAGGTAAGTATTTTATCAAAATAATTGTTTTTATGGTGATTAAAATATTAAATGAAAATTCCTTAAAAGATTTGTAATACGAAAAAAACAAAAAACTGATACCGAATCCGAAGGTGGTTCTGGGAAATCCAACACATCAATAACGATGGAAAAATTACCGTCAAACCGGTAAATTTCGAAAAATAATACACAAACACTTCATTTTTAGTAATTTTTTGCAGTGAACGAGAAAAAGCAACAACTGATGGAGCTATGGCGGGTTGTTCTGGAAAAACCAGCACATCAACATCGAAAGGATTGCATTCAAGTAACCGGTAATTTTATCGAATCCGGACTTACATAATTTTTTAAATCAATTAAAATATTAAAATTTGTATAGAGAAGAAAATTTGGACGAAGAAGAACAGCAAAACGTCAAGAAGGATCGAAATTTCCGACAAGAGTGGCTTTCCAATTTTCCATGGTTAACCAATAAAAATAATAAATGCTATTGCAGGGCTTGTGATAAAACGCTAGTGAACCATTTGAGCCACATCAAATTTCATCAAAATACCGAGTCTCATGTACGAAATACAGAGAAGAAGAAAAATCAAACTCAAATAGAAACGTTCATGAACGAGGAAAAGCGTCAGTTTGAGGATCAAGTCCGCCTATCTGAGCTAACTCTTGTTTTTTTCTAATTTCACACAACTTACCATTTTTACTTATGGATTTTTTGCCGAATTTGCTCAAAGAATGTTGCCCAGATTCGAAAATAGCAAAGTCTATAAAGTGCAGCAGAACGAAGGCAACTGAACTGGCAGAAATTTTGGGCAACAGAGCCAAAGAAAAGATTGTTTCGGATCTACAAAATACAAAATTTTCCTTGATAGTGGACGAGACAACAGATTTGTCAACAAAAAAATCCCTAGTATTAGTAGTGAGGTATGTAGACAAGATTTCAAAATGCATCCATGATCGTTTTTTGGGTTTAATTGAATTATTCAAAACGGATGCGGACACTATTTCGCAATGTATTAAACAGTTTTTCGATGAAAATAATATACCACTTACAAATTTAATTGGACTTGCAACCGACGGAGCTAGTGTCATGGCCGGGGAAATAAATGGTGTACAAGCCAAATTGAAAAAAGACGTTGACTTTTTTTACATGAAGTGTACTTGCCATTCATTACATTTATGTTCGTCTTATGCAAGTAAAAAACTTCCAGCAGAAATCGAAAAACTATGCCGAAATATATATAAGTTTTTCGCGTATAGCTCCAAGAGAATTAATGAGTTTAAGGAATTTCAAGATTACTGCAGCGTGAAGCCTCATAAGATACTTGGTATTTCTTTAACTAGGTGGCTAGCTTTGGAAAATGTTATAAACCGAATAATTGAACAATTGGACGCCCTCAAATTGTATTTCATTTCTCGTTATTTAGAAATAAATGGAATTCATACAAACGAATTGGCAAACTTAATGGATAGTCCCGAAACGAAAGTTTATTTTTTGTTCCTGTCATATATTTTAAAAATTGTAAACGATTTAAACAAGGAGTTTCAATCAGAAAAGGCTCGCTTACCTTATTTATATGAACATCTAGAGTCAAATATAAAATTAGTGTTGAGTAATTTTATAAACAACAACTATATAAGAAATAGTTCTTTAGAACAAATTAACTATAAAGATACAAACAATTATTTGCCAACTGAGGAAGTTTTTGTTGGGAGCAAAGGTGAAGAGTTTATTACGAGATGTGAGATACAAAACTCAAACAAAATCTCAATGAAGTTAAATATTCGCAATTTTTATATTGAACTATTAGATCAGATTATGTCAAGATTTGATTTGAATGACATAAAATTAAAAAATTTGTCCATCATAACGCCTCAAAAAGTTTTATCAAATCATGAAGTATCCATTGTACCCTTGGTAACCGCTTTTACATACTTATTTGATTGTGACCATGAAGCCATCGGGATACAATGGAAGCTTCTTAGATTTTCTAAAAGCAATTTGAGCGCTACGATGGACATCAATCAGTTCTGGGAAAGAGTTGGTGAAACTCAAAACGGAATGAATGAGCTTTGTTATAGGGATTTGACAAATTTCGTTTTTAATTTATTGACCCTGCCTCATAGTTCGGCAGCAGCAGAACGAAAATTCTTTGATTTATCACTAATAAAAACCAAACTTAGAAATAAACTTGGATTTAATGTTATCAATAGCATAATGTTAGCAAAAGAGTTGGCTGCCGACACCAAAAATGATTCTCATTATGTGTGGTCGGCAAAAAATTGTTTTTAATTTTTTTTTAACATGAGTTAACTTTATTTTTGTTTATTGTTTTCCTTGAATTTTAAAATAATTTGTATTTTTGTTATAACCTGTGATTTGTATTTACTTTATTGAAATGTGATACCTACATAACTGTGAAACTGAATTTTAACTTTTAATTATAAGGTTTTTCGAATTTGTAAATTGTATGTAATATTATATTATGTAAGTACATACTATATGCTTACTTAAACTCATATAAATTGATAAAATAAAAATAAATATGAAATACTACATAATAAGTTATTATATTTTCAAAAACGACGTTTACGCTTTTAAAAAAAATCAAATTTTGATTTGGTAGGTTTTTCCTTGAGTTGGTAGGTTATTTTGGAATGTTTGGTAGGATTTTTTTTGTAGTGTGGCAACCGTGCACACAATATTTTTGAAAAGGAATTTTGAAAACTTTGAAAGAATTTCCCGACGCTGCATTTGCTGAAAATAAGATGAGGTTGGGGTGAAATAAAAAAGTAAGAATTTTAAATCGCGCGTGTCTGAAGGTCTTTGAGTTTTTTAATAGCAAAAAATGCGAAAATAATCAACATAAATGATGAATGAGGAGAAGAATCAATTAATACAGATTTTATTGAGTTTTCGCGAACTCACCTTTATTATTATTTATATTATTACTAGCAGACCAACTGAAAAAATGCATGCATATTTCATATTTGAAACCTATTCATCCTTTTACTCTTAATTTTTTGTTGATTATCATATTCATATCACGCTGGGAAGTTGATGGTGTGGACCTCCTGTGGCGCACTCACCCCAATTGTCTTTTTTCTATTCCAAACATAAAGCCTAGGAAAATAGAGTCATGTATTATGGCATGGGCTACATACCATTCTATCGGTATTTCCCTGAAATATTTACCGAAGTACCTTAACTACCAGAAAATGCATGCAATGCCTTTCCAATACTTGCCCTTTGAGTGTAGTATCAACCAAACAACCATTATTACTCAGGAATGGAGCTCCTCAATTTTAGACATCACCCTTCAATTGAGATATGAAAGGTTTTACGAGTTGTGGACTTGTGGTACACTACCAAATTTGCTCCTCTGGCCGGAGCAAAGAGCAGTGGCCCCCTCCACATAAAATGGATTCCACATACTAACCCTACTCCTATTGGTTATTTAACATCCTGCTCCTTTGCCATCGTCATCACATCAGATCCTTGCTACAGCTTGCCTTCCCCTTCCTCAAAGTATTATTGTTTTCGTACAGACATCGTTAAGTTTAAATAGATACATAAATAAATTTTGCATTTAAATGCCTCTGTAGTGCTCTAGCAGTTGATTAGCTTTGAATAGTGTAAAAAAGTTTCGTTTTGAATATGCGCGTTACAAAATCCAACCACTTTTATTTCATGGTCAAATTATGTCCAGAATACTGGATATATGCATATGCTATGCATATCTGCAAAAACATTACTTGTAGTATAAATTTATTGTCAATCTTTCAGCAAGGTGTAGTGTGAAAGCAGAGAAAATTACATTTATGCATGGTCAGTTGGAAAAAATAAATAAATTAATTGGAGATGCGGGGCATCGATCCCCGTACCTCTCACATGCTAAGCGAGCGCTCTACCATCTGAGATATCCCCATATCTGAATCCGGTAAACGGATACAAGTTTCTGACTAATTCATAGATACGAGTAAGAAGAGAAAACTACATTTAGCTTTCCTATTTATACCCTATTCTAGGGGTATATTAATTTTGACGCATAGTTTGTAACATACCTTAATATTGCCCGTAGACCCCTAAAAGTTACTATATTTATGATCAGCATCGATAGTAATGTCGATCTAGCCATGTCCGTCCGTCCGTCCGTCCGTCGGCAAAAATTAGGCCTTTAAACTGGACCTAGAGAGCTGAAATTTTAACCATATACTCTCTAGGGTCCCGAAATAATCAAGTTTAAGAATTTTTGAAATCCGCCCACAGACACGCCCACAAACTCAAAAAAACAAAATTTTGGAAAAAATCGAATTATGAGCTAGAGAGCTGAAATTTTTTATATATGATCTATGGCCCATAAAACTGATTGGGACATAAAATTTTCAAAATCCGCCCACTGACACGCCCACAATTAAATAAAACAAATTTTGGGAAAAATTGAATTTTGAGCTAGAAAGCTGAAATTTTTTATATATGATCTTTGGCCCATAAAACTGCTTGGGACATAAAATTTTCAAAATCCGCCCACTGACACGCCCACAATTAAATAAAATATTTTTTTTTGAAAAACCAAAATTTGAGCTAGGGAGCTGAAATTTTTAATATATACTCTCTAGGGGCCCTTTATGCTCATGTGTAAATATTTTCAAAATCCGCCTACTGACACGCCCACAATTTTTTATTTTTTTATTTTTGAAAGTCCAAAGTTTGAGCTAGGGAGCTGAAATTTATAGTATATACTCTCTAGGTGCCCTTTATGCTCATACTTAATTTTTTTTTAAATCCGCCTACTGACACGCCCACAATTAAATAAAACAATTTTATTGAAAACCCAAAGTTTGAGCTAGGGAGCGTTTTTATTTACAAAAGCTTAGTTTTTTCGATAAAATCCTTTAAATTTTTGTCACGCCCACTTATGAGATATAGGAATAAGAATAGGGTATCCAACAGTTCGCCCAAGCGGACTGTAGCCCGCCCCTATGTTTTTAATTGGGTATGAGCTACTCCCGTTTACAAAAGTTCTGTTTTGTAATGTGTCTTCTCTCTCAGTCTATTGCATATACATATACATATATTTACAACTTTTGCATGCTTTGAACCTTCATTTGTCTGCACATAACATAGAAGAGAAAAATAACACGATTTGTGAAACAGTAAATTGGAATTTTGTTTTTATCATTTTATTCTCCAAAAGCACTGCATTTTGTTGGGTCATCAGATTAGGGTCAATGACTTCAGTTTGTGATCTTTAGCGATAACGTATCAACGTAGATAGTTTTTTTTTCCTTTTTTAATAATTGAAAGTAACTTCTGCTGTTTTTTTGTGAAATGGGTCGGGGGAAGCAATCGAAAAATTTCGAAAAAGGCCAAATAAAGGGATATTTTGAATCTGGGCTAAAACAGCGCGAAATTGCTAAACAAAATTGGTCGGAGCCAAAATGTTGTTTAGTAATTTCATTCGTAATCAATCCCGTTGTGGTAATAATATGAACGGAGGTGTTCAATACGCGACAACAACAGCAGATCAGATAGAAGACTTATCATCAGAACTGCTTCAAATTCTCAACGTTCTGCTGCCAAAATCAGGGAAGAATGCAGAGTTAATGCAAGTCTGGCAACTGTAAAACGGATTATTCGGAGTGCGAAGCATTTGAGAGGCTAAAAGTAAAAATAAAAAAACATTTCTAAATGATATGCGCAAAGCTGCACGCCTTCGGTTGTCTCGAGACCATATGACGTGGAAAAATAAGTGGCACTCTGTCGTGTTTCCCGAAGAAAAAACATTCAACCTGGATGAACCGGACGGCTACAACTACTACTTTCACGACCTGCGAAAGGAGGAACACGTATTTAGTCATCACCACACCTGTGCAGTGGCGTAATGGCGTGGGGGCAATATCGTACAATGGGACTTGTAAGCTGCTGTACTGTACTACAAAAGGCTTTTCCATGTCAAAAGTTTTCGGACGAATTCCATGGACATACTAGAACGACAACGCTCCCATTCATACAGCTAGAGTAGTGAAACAGTGGATAAATGACCAAAATGGAAAATTGCTTGAGTGGCCCGTACGTCCGGGGACATTCATATTATTGAGAACGTTTGAGGGCTGTTTTCCCGAAGAGTTTATGAGGGCGGAAGATAATTCGACGATTCTGCGACCCTTATTGATGCCACTAAAAAGCCTGGTCTACGATTTCGCTTAGGCATATTGGAAAATATTATAAGTCTTTGCCAAACCGAATGTATGAAGTTATTTTAAACAAAGGAGGGAGTACAAAATATCTACTAAATTAGCATTTAATACAAACTATATACTTAACAAGAAACAATCCTGTGCATTTTTTTTTATTTTAAGTTTCTGAACCTATTCAATTTAGCCAAAAAAAAGTAATGAGTATTTATATGTGTCTAACACTGCACACTTTTGTGTTTAATTTATAAATCTATGCAAAAAAAATTAGTTCATTAAAATCGGTAAGTTGGTTGAAGCGATATTGCCATATTACTTTTTAGAAGTGTTGAACCAATTCATTTGAGCAGGAGTGTATGTAGAATGTAGATACAGTACAAACTCGTTTTACGCGAATAATAGACATTAAGGCGGTTGCAATAACCGAGTTGCCATTCAAATTGGACGCGCACAATGAAAATGTGATAAAAAAAATCTAGAAAACAATAATCCAGAAAACAAAAATCTCGAAAGTAAAAATCTGGAAAACAAAAATCTAGAATTGAAAAAATCTCGAAAGCATAATCTCGAAATACAAAAATCTAGAAACAAAATCTCGAATGCAAAAATCTCGAATGAATATATTAATTTTTGAGACTGGGATCATGACGTAATCTCGAATGACAAAAATCTCGAAAAAACAAATTTTTAATCTAGAATGCAAAAATCTCGAATGCACAAAAATCTCGAATGGACAAAAATCTCGAAAACGATATCTCGAAAAAAATCTCGAAAAAAAAAAATTAATTCGAGATTTTTTTCTTACCTATTTAAAGAGTTTAAACTTAAAAAAATTCATTACATATTTGGTTTATTCAGCAATTTATTTTGTTCGGTAAATTAACAACAACAAATCAATATTTAACAAAAAAAAACATAAAATAATTTAAAAATTCCAATAGTAAATAAGGTGCCGTGAAATAACGAAAAGTAAAATAACGCCGAATTATGAAAGCGAAATAACGCCGAATTTCCATGTTCGGTCTTATTTCACTTGCCAAAGCGAAATAAAGCCGCATCGGCCTTGTTTCGCTTTTAATTTATTTATTTATTTCAGATTTGCACCCCTGTAAACCTCGCACCTACTCCAAATCAAACAGTGATCCCAAGCAGGGGTGTTGCAGGGGGGCAGCATGCCCCCACATAGGCATTGCACTGTTTATGGGATGAGTTGCGAAATCTCAAGTAGAATAAAGTCGATGTCCGAAATCTTATTCGATATTATTGCTCTTTTGTTCTACCACGATTGGCTAGCAAACAATTAAAATGAAAGTAAATGAAATCATTACAAACAAAGAAATATTCAAATCGAAATCGATGGATTTATTTACCGGTGCCGTGAAATAAAGTAGATGGAAATAATGTCGTTCGACTTTATTTCCATAAGAAATCGGAAGTAATGTGGAAATTCACCATTTTCTATTCTCGACTTTATTTCCAATTATGTAGTAGAACAAAAGAGTAATAATATCGAATACGATTTCGGAGATCAACTTTGTTCTACTTGAGATTTCGCAACTCATCCCATAAACAGTGCAATGCCATTTTCAGGGATGCAAATCTGAAAACGGTTAGGATTGTGTAAATAAATTAAAAGCGAAACAAGGCCGATTCGGTTTTTTTTTCACTTTGGCAATTATATATATTTCACGGCACCTTATTTACTATTGGAATTTTTACAATTTTTTATAATGTTTTTTTTTTTTGTTCAATTGTGATTTGTTGTTGTTAATTTACCGAAAAAAATAAGTTGCTGAATAAACTAAATATGTAATGCATTTGATTTAAGTTTAAACTTTTTAAATAGGTAAGAAAAAAAATCTCGAATTAACTTTTTTTTTCGAGATATCGTCTTTCGAGATTTTTGTCCATTCGGATTTTTGTGCATTCGAGATTTTTGCATTCTAGATTAAAAATTAGTTTTTCCGAGATTTTTTGCACATTTTTGAAACCAAAACAAATCGTCATTGCTGAACGCATTTTTGTTTAATCAGAAAACGAAAGGTTCGAACATTTATACAAAAATGAACACCCATGTTGAACGAATTTCTCGAACTAATGAAGGCACAACTCATCTGAAGAGACATACTTACATATGAATGTATGCATGTACCTATACATGTACATAATATGTATGTATTTATAAAGAAATTTGTCTATGTCCAAAGAAAACAACATAACTATAAAATAACGGCAGAAATAACGAACCAAAAGGAAAACATGCGAATAAAACATAGGGACGGGCTACAGTCCGCTTGGGCGAACTGTTGGATACCCTATTCCTATTCCTATTCCTCATAAGTGGGCGTGACAAAAGTCTAAGTATGGTTGAATTGTTAAGACACACATTTTACCACTTTGGAAGTGTCTCTAGCGCAAACTATTCAGTTTAGAAAAAAATGACATTAGAAACTTCAATATCATTTTTAAAGACCTATCCATAGATACCCCACACGTATGGGTTTGATAAAAAAAAAATTGAGTTTCAGTTCTAAGTATGGGGAACCCCCAAAATTTATTGTTTTTGTTCTATTTTTGTGTGAAAATCTTAATGCGGTTCACAGTGACATACGGACGGACAGACAGACAGACAGACATGACGAATCCATAAGGTCTGTATCAGTTAGCAATGATGCTGAAACTGATACAGATTAACCTCCATCACTCCACCTTAGCATCCGCTAACCTGCTGCTCCTCCTCAATGAAGGAGGCTTTGACATCGCCCTCATCCAAGAACCTTGGATAAGAAATGACACCGTCATGGGACTGAGGGACCCACACTATACGCTATACCACACCAAGAACGCAGGTAACATTCGAACTTGCATTCTCGCTAAATCTACACTAAACTTAACCTTTCTTCCTCACCGCAGCACGAATGACCTGGCAGTAACACTGCTAAAATCTGCAAAAGCCCACATCTGGCTAGCTTCAGGATACCTACCCTACGAGGACCCCAATTCAGCTCCATCAGAGGAGGTGAGAGTAGTGGTAGAAGCAGCCAGGAAGAGAGGAGAAGAAATTTTGCTGGGATGCGACACCAATGCGCACCACGAACTATGGGGTAGTACCGACACTAACCCCCGAGGTGAGTCCCTATTTGAATTCTTAGTAGGCACCGACCTAATAGTATGCAATAGGGGAAATAGTCCCACCTTTATAACCAGAACTCGGCAAGAGGTACTAGATGTTACCTTCGCCTCTATGAACTTGTACCCTGCGATTTCTAAGTGGACTGTATCTGACAGCCACTCCTTTTCCGATCACCGCTATCTGGAATATGAACTAGAAATACGCCATAACACCTCACCAGCAATTTTTCGCAATCGACGAAAAACTGACTTGTGTAAACACAATGAAATCCTCTCTGCTAAACTGTCCAATCGTGTACATAAGACTCCAGAAACACAATTGGAACTAGATGAGCTTAACGCTGCTCTAACTTCCGCCTTAAACGTAGCATTCGACGAATCTTGTCGCATTACTACGAGGAAGGCAGACAATCGTCCACCGTGGTGGAATGCAGCACTTAACAAGCTTCGCCACACAAGCAGGAAGCTATTCAACAAAGCCAAAACAACGAGGCTACCTCTGGACTGGGATATCTACAAAGCAAGCCTTAAGAGCTTCAAAGCGGAAGTTCGTAAGGCCAGACGTAGATCCTGGCGTAGTTTCTGTCAGAGTATTGACAACACGCAATCTTCTAGGCTACGCAAAGTCCTTTCCAAGAACCCAACCATACCTAGTGTCCTCATGAATCCCAACGGATCATGGACAGAATCAGATGAAGCATCGCTTGGTCTGCTTATGGACACTCACTTCTCCGGCTGCACGCCTATGCCTAGCGAAAACCCTGCCCTGGTAAACGCTGCACGCCCACCGTCACCTCAGGACCTCATAAACGAGGAAAAACTGAAATGGGCAGTGAACAGCTTTGAGCCATTCAAGTCCCCGGTGCCAGACGGCATTTTTCCGGCACAAATTCAGGCGTTGAAACCAATTCGATTACCAACGCCCTACGCAGGCTCAACATCGACGACTCAATCTGCTACTTTGTGGAATACATGCTCAAAAGTAGGGTAATAACCGCATCCTTCGGAAGTAGCACTGTCAAACGACGTGCACACAGAGGCACCCCCCAAGGGGGAGTATTGTCTCCGCTACTGTGGAATCTAGTGCTCAACGAAGCCCTTCTGAACATTGAATATACTGGCTGCAAAGTTATCGCCTATGCGGACGACGTCGCGATACTTGTAACAGGGAAATACCCGCAGACGCTGGCCGATGTCATGCAATCTGCTATCAACATATTGACAGGTTGGACCGAAAGATGCGGCCTGTCAGTCAATCCAACAAAGACTGAGCTGGTCCTGTTCACACGAAGACATGAACTCCCTGAGTTCACTCCCCCGAAGATTAGAGGCACTCCTCTGGCACTCTCAAATAGCGCTAGCTATTTAGGCCTGAAGCTTGATCGTAAGCTACTTTGGAGGGAAAATGTAGTCGAACGTGCCAGGAAATCCCTAGCTGCTCTTTACACTTGCAGAAAGGCGGTAGGCTCCACGTGTGGCCTACAACCAAAAATTATCCACTGGTTATACATGTCGGTAGTTAAACCGATTCTCTTCTATGCAGTACAGGTTTGGTGGCCCGCCTTGGAGAAGAAGTCCAACCTAACCTTGCTTTACAAAACTCAACGAGTTGCATGCCTCAGCATCACCGGTGCGCTGAGAACCTCTCCCACTGCGTCGCTCCAAGTCATGCTCCACCTTCTCCCGACCGACATCGTCGGCAAACAGTTGGCTTCCAGCTGTGCAATAAGACTGAGAAGCTCCAAACAATGGAAAGAGCAACAAACGGGACATGCCAATTTACTATCGATGTATCGACATCTCCCTAAGGTCACCGACCACCTGCCCACTGAATACAACTTCAACCTGGGCTACAAACATCTTATCCCAGACAGAACCGAGTGGACACAGCGTCATGTCCTACACCGCGAATCGCTGTCAATTTTTACGGATGGGTCCAAAACGGAGGACGGAGTCGGTGCCGGAGTCTTCTCTGAAGACCTGGACATTCACCTCTCCTTTAACCTTCCAGAACACTGCAGCGTTTTTCAGGCCGAAGTCACCGCCGTCCGCCAAGCCGCTGCCTGGCTGTCGGTTAATACGATATCAAAATCAGATATTGTAATATAAATCGACAGTCAGGCGGCCATCAAATCCCTTGCATCCAGCACTACAAGATCCAAGGCAGTGAAAGACTGCCGTGCATCTCTTAACGAGATAGCCGGTCAGTATAGCCTTACCCTTTGCTGGGTGCCGGGTCACTGTGACATACGAGGGAATTGTGAAGCTGACGAACTGGCCCGACGAGGCTCTTCTGGTTTAAATAGCATAAGCGTCACCGACATCGAGGCGCCAACGTCTTATGTTAAAAACCTCATAGACACCAATGCGGTGAACGAAGCCAACCATCGTTGGCACCAACTCGACCATTGCAACACCGCAAGGCTACTCTGGCCGACATTAAACAAATCCAGGTCCATCGGACTTCTGAGGCATAAGAGAGGAACCCTCTCGAAATTAGTAAACGCCCTCACCGGGCACTGGGCTATAGGAAGACATGCCCAAAGGTTGGGCATCCCCTACAATCACTTCTGCAGAAGCTGTAGGGACGAGGAAGAAGAGGAGACCATCAGTCACTTCCTTTGCACGTGTCCTGCGCTCCCCAACATTAGGAAGGCTACATTGGGTGAATACCTTTTCAATGATCTAAACGATTTTAACAACGCCTGCACAGCAAGGATTAGCTCCTCCATTCAGAGGAGCAAATGGTTCCCTGAGTAAGAGGGTGACCCACCCACCTTACACATCGGCAGCACAATGGACCTACTTCTGGTCTAAGTGCATCCTCATCGAGGGCCGGTTTTCAACCAACCAACCAACCATAAGGGTTCCGTTTTTTGACATAGGGTTCCGTACCTAAAAACACCCTATATAAGTCAGTACAGGTGTACCTACCTAAAAGTATTTGCTAAAGCATTTACGTAATAATATCAAGCTGATGTATTTGCATCTTTACTTTACATTAGGAAACTTTCTAATGGTTGGTCTATTAGATAAAAAAAATTGTATGGAGTGGCCGAGCACCACGAATACGGAATGAAGAGGAAAGGCACGCTCGAAAGTGAACAAGTATTGGGATATCATTCGATTCCTTTTTGAGTAAAGAAGAATTGAACAAATTAAAGAAAAGTTGGAACCGTTTATGGGTAAAATATCTCTATTAAGATAATGAAAGAAGACCAATAAGATCAAGCGTTCTGTCAGCCTAGCAAATGACTTGGTAGGCTAACATTTAACTAAATGGAAATTACATGATTCCATTCGTGTAATAAAAGTTCAAATGGGGAGCACTGCCTTCCGAAAAATTGAATACCCAAATTACCTACATCTGTACAAACCGAGGACAGATAGCCAATCAGTGTTCTTTTTTCCTTGTTAATCCAATTTGAGAAAAATATTCTCCTTAAAAAAAAGTCGTCCACCCCAACTACAAGGAAATACATTTTTATTTATTTAGGAGCCAATCCGGCGAAACCGAAACCGTAACCGACCTTCAATGATGCTGATGATGATCCTTCGATTTGGACCCATTCTGGTTCATTTATTTTGTTCAGTGTTTTGCTTACCGATTTTCATCAGCCTAATATTATCTGTGAAGGATAATTCCTGTGGTTGATGACAGGATTATTATTTTCCTCTTTTCTGCTGGGTTCGAACAATTTTCAGCAGTATTTTTTTTTGATGATGATTTTCCCGTCTGAAATCATTGCAAATACGAAAATAAATATACCCCAGCCCTCGTACATGTATGTATTCTACCCTACAATCAATGTCAGGATAATGAGACTCAGATGGACATCATCCCCAGAGTTGGACGGATAATATTCTTTTCCCCAAATTCTTGGATTTAGAATGCAGACAATCAATCTTTGTGTGTGACATGGGACGTGGCCAAATAAAAATCGTTCTCTTTTGGCAAAACCCAAAACAAAAACGACGCACACATGTACCTCAAGAACAAACGGTAAACAAGGATTTTAGCATCTTTGTCGTCCATAAACCGCAAGAGTCGAAGGGGTAGAGGAATAAAAAGACTAAGATGATGCCAACGCAAACAAAACTTCGTTTTTGGGGAATATTTCAAACGATGGTTGTTTCGACAATTTCTTAAGGATCAAGAAATGAATGTGCCTCCATTTGTCAGGATTTTGCAAAAATTGTCTCGCTCTCATCATGTCAATTGTTGTTCCTTGTTTGTAGTATGTTTATGTGATATGATTTGTCAAGAGGACTCCAAAGGACGATACCCGAGGAGAAGTGCGGTATTTTGTGTATGTCTTTAGGTGGTAATGATATTTGTTTGACATCTCTTGATATTTTTGATTGCTTAGCACAAAATATTTTTGATGAAAACGTTTTGAGGATATTTCTGAGTGTTTGTTTTTGCTTTTGGATTCGAAGTCATTTGTTATCATCATGTGAACTGGTGATTGAACGGATGTGATTAGATTTGGAATTAGGTTTTGTACAGCTTAGATCATATTGCGTTGCTTATGGAGGTAATCGCAAATCTGAGGATATTTGAATAATTTGACTGATTATTTGACTTCTTATTTATTTAATGGAGAGTTCTACTTGTGGAGAGTCTCTGCCTGAGACACTGTCATTATTGTCCATCCGCTCTATGCGGTTTTATCTTCTCAGGATCAATGAAAAGTTTCAGAGTTTCGGCGTTAAAATCAACCTAGCTTAAAAAATATATTTCTTTTATTTGAACTTGTAAAAAGGACCATTAGTATTATAATTATGATCCAATTTTTTTTTAATTGCAAAATTTTAAGATTTTTGAAAAGCTGCTTTTGACTAAGTTTTTTGACTTTGAGTTGAGTTATGAAAAATTCTTTAGGAGTCCTTGGTCTAAACTCAACGGAAATTTAATCTTTGATTATTTCTGAAACATTTACTAAAAAACTTGCTGCCAGTTTTTGCCTATTTGCGGTTTAGAGAGATGTTATAAAAGAAGGTTATTTTTATTCATTTATAGCTTTTTTTTTTATTATATCCTTAAATATGTAAGTGGTCATAAAAACATTTTTTTTTATATATAAAAATGTATTCTTAACTACATATAATAAATATTTTATGGTCCTCCGGTCATTTTTTGACTACCTCAAATTTAAAGCATTAGGACTTGGGAGAATTAAGTGGGGCTGTGATGGATCATCTGGGCAAAGTTCCTATAAACAAAAAACAGTAACACATGATGGTGAAACAATAACTGATGCAAACATGTTTATGGCCTCAATTGTTCGCCTGAGACTTAAGTGTTCAAATAGTGAATATTGGAAAAACCCTCGTCCATCATCAGTTCATTTCTGCCGACCAATAATGTTCCAGTATGCAAAGGAAACTGCAGATCTTATAAGGAGCACAGTGAATGACATCAAAAGTCAAATCGCTGATCTTCAACCTTTTAAATATAAGGTCAATGACGAAGTAGTTATTGTTGTAAACCACCAACTATTTTTTACTATGATTGACGGAGAAGTGTTCAATGAAATCACTGAAACAAAGTCGACACGGTCATGTCCCATTTGCAAAAGAACGGAAAAAAACTTCAACACTGTAGACCAGTGACGAGCATAATTACGAATATGGAATATCTCCATTGAAACTTGCATTATACACGCAAACAAGATGGAGAAAATATTGATGAAAGTATTAGAACTAATTAGGCATAAAGAATAAGGAAGCAAGATATCCAAAGGAAATTTCGCGATGAAAAGGGACTCGATGTGGATAACCCAAAACAAGGATTTGGAATCACTAACGTTGGAAATACATCGAGAAGATTTTTTGCAGAACCAGATGTAACAGCTCGTATAACTGTGGAGTCAATATTGAGGTGATAAGAAGGCGTCAAGTAATACTTCACGTTCTAAATGCAGAGAAAATGTTGACGATTCAAAGTTTGGAGTTTATGCAATGGAAATAGCAAATTTATTGAAAGAAAAGTAAAGTACTCTTCATAAAATGGTTAAAGTATAATCGAGTATCACTCGTTACCAATCGGAGAACTGGAGCTCAGGAATCCAAAAATAAAGATTACAAAAAATATAGGTACCAAAATACCTGCAAGGTTTCAAGGATGCGGCAGAATGAAGACCTATTAAAAATGCTTGCAGCCTCATCGGATCCTCTTATTTCTTCGCTAAGGCATGTAAGAACTGAATAGAACTGAAAAAGACCTCAACGCACGATACTCGCCAGAAATGATTAGATTATTAACGATTATCTCGGACTTTGACGAAAGCTTCCAAGAAATCTAGTTTTTTTGTTTTTTATTTATTTTTATTTATTATTTTATTTATTCTCCACTGTTAAACTTGAAATATATTATTGAAATAATTTGTTATGTTGATGTGCCACTAAATAAAAAAAAAAACTTTTTGTAACACAAACAAAATTTAAATGGTTCTTTTTTTGCCTCTACTGTTTTACTTGAACTAGTTTTCAAATACTCTGCAATTACTGCAAACAATAACATTTGAGTTTTATTTTAAAGTAAAATACTACTTGCACCTTTTTGGATAAAAATGTTTTTTTTTTAACATGAAATCCTGGAACAGTAAAGAATGAGTGGAAGAATAAAATAGATGACGGTCACTCAGTCATAGCAGTTTTCTTGGACTTTAAAAGAGCCTTTGAGACCCTTGATAGAGGTATCTTGATAAAAAAAAAAAAACTGGAAATCCATGGTATAAGAGATAAAGAGCTTAAGTGGTTTGAATCATATTTATCGGGAAGATCGCAAAGGACCAAAGTGAATGATGTGTTTTCAGAATCAGTGAATGTGTGACTCGGTGTTCCCCAGGGTTCGGTGTTGGGAGTATACCTTTTTTTACTCTACATTAATGATATTAAGAGCTGCATAAAGTTTTGTAAGATTGTGCTGTTTGCTGATGATACGCTTATTTACATAAGTGGAACGAATGTTGACCTAATGTGTGAAAGATTGAATGTTGACTTAGAGAATATAAATAATTGGTTAAAAATGAACAAATTAAAGCTGAATGTGAAAAAGTCAAAATGTATGAAATTTAAATTGAATGATCCTATTATTTTGCGCATGGATGGGGACGTTATTGACTGTGTGGATAAAAGTAAATATCTTGGCGTCATACTAGACTCCAGACTAAATTTCAAGGACCATGTTGACTACATTACTACAGTAAAGAATTTTTCTTAACTTTCATTATTTTATAGACATAGTATCTCTATACCTTGACTTAAAATGTACAACTGAAGTAGTATATTTTCACTCTTATGTGCAGCAAAATAATAAAAAATGCTTTTGATACACATGCAGAAATATTTATAAAAAATATTGTTTGTTTACTTTTATGCACCACTGTGACTTTGTTTGACCTTAATACACCCTGTTTTTACTTCAATTATTTACTATTGACATTTTTTGAGGTAAAATATTAAGTCCATTTCCTATTGGGAGAAAGTCGTATTTCAGCTGAAACACCCTATAAATATTTTTGGTTAAAATTCACAAAATGTATAGCTTTGAAAATTTTGTTCCAGCTGAAAAAAAAATATCACGATATCTTTATTTGTTTACGTGCTATAATTTTTGCAACCAAAAAAGTCAATATACGCCACTGTGCGGCGCCTTAAAGCCGAACTGGCAGTATCAACCTTGACTCGGCGATCATTCAACACAATATCATGGATTTTGTTTGACCATTTCTACGTTTGGCGATTGTCGTAATTTGTGTTCGTATGACCACCACAAAATTTGTGAACTACTTGTGCGCCATTCGTGGTGAGGGAGCTGAGTCTCAATAATATTTCTAAATATTTGTTTTTAAGGCTCCATAATGGTTTTCCTACGCAAAAAGTAGAGGTTTATCAGAAAAACAAAAATCTTTTTTTTTTAATTTTGAGCAAATAACACTAATAAAAGTTTTTTCGATCCCTGTTAAAAGCTTAATGTTTGGCAGATCTATTTGGATTTTTTCTTTATCTATGCTAAGGAAGACACATATAAAGGGTCTTTCATTAAGGACTTGATAACTACTTTTTTAAATAAAATCTAAACTACTTGAGATATCTCAAAAAAAATGTATAGGCTTGAATTACTATCAAAATATTTATGAAAGGATTTGACTTCGTTCATATGTCCACCACGAGAACGTATGACTCGGCCGCACATTTCAACCGATACGGCCGCTATTTCTAGTTGAATATTGGCTCTGAGCTCCACTAACATCGCCGGCTTGTTGGCATAGATCAATGACTTAATGTAGCCATATAAAAAAAGTCTAGAGGCGTTAAATCACACGATCTCGGTGGCCAGTAGACGGGTTTGTTTCTCGAGATGACTGAGACTTCAATAACTCAATTGGTGTACCCGGTGTGTGGCTTGTGGCACCGTATTGTTGGAACAACATTATCACTGATGTCCAATTCATGCAATTGCTCAAAGAAATAACGTTCCAACATGGCTCTATAGCGAATACCATTTACCGTAACGTAACGGTCACTTTCATCGACGAAAAAAAACGGCCCAATGACGCCGCTGGCATCAAAACCCCACCAAACAGTGACTTTTTGCGATTGAAGTGCTGTTTCATGAAGCACATGAGGGTTCTCACCTGTCCAGTAACGCATATTTTGTTATTGTCGAAGCCGTTTAACCAAAATGTAAGCAGTTGGCCAAGATCCTTACGCAAAATTCGCCGTAATGTGGTCTGGGAGAGGCCCAATTCTTGAGATCGCCGTGAAATTGACTGATTTGGCTGGGTTGCGACAGACGCCTCTACGGCAACAATATTCTCCACACTTCGGTCAAAACGTAGTCTCACTGGCACGGCAGCATCAAGCAGCGAATATTCTGACTCAATTTTTTAACTGGACTATGAACTGCTTGTCTACTGGGACGAGAAATACGGCCGAAAATTGGCGTTAACGCTTTTGAAGTTGCGTCCGCCGACTCGGAATTTCGGTAGTAAATTTTTATTATTTGTAAACGTTGTTCCTTCGTGTACTTCACCATTATGAAAATGTTATGAATATTTTGAAATTGACAGTTCGGTAATCGGTTTTAGGGTGCGTTCAAACTGAAAGTTTGAAGTTGTCAAGTGGCTAATGAAAGAGACTTTATAAGAAATGGGTTAGGTGATTTAACTAAAATACTCCATTACCATACTTTTTATTATTTGCATTATTTAATTCATTTCCCGTTCACTTTTCAAATCTTACACATACAATTTATTGCCATTCAAACAAAGACAGAGGAACAAGGTCAAATCCTCACACTGTAACCGTCCACTAGTGCCGCATGCATCTGAAAAATGAACATGAACTATATCTACAAGTCGAAATGGCTATTAGCAATTTTCCAAATTGTTAAGTGATTTACGATACAACAAATGCAAAAGTCAAAAACCTCGTAAACATCCCCAAACGTTACAAATTGGCCTCCATTACAGATTACTTTTAGACTTGCTCGACCCGGATACCATCAGCACTATCCTCACAAAAGGATCTTCTCAATTGATTTGAGGAGGGTGGTTGGTCGATATGTCGAACAAAATGCATGCAGCATCCTTTTATACCCTTTTCAATGGCATTATAAGTGAGTGGGTGGTGACACATCCCCAGACAACCCTTAAACGTATATTTTTTTTTATTGCGAAAATATGGTAATCGATCTTTGGAAGAGAAGCGTATCTCTCTACCAGATTTGTAGAAAGTGAATTAAATAACCATGGAAAGGGTTTTGAGATTTCTTGAAATCGCTTACATCGTCGAAAGGAAACTCACGAAGGGTAGACAGTGCAGACACACTTAGGAATCTTTTCTGATTTGATAAATTGCATTACACTGTCATTCGGGCTATTAACAGAGATTAGATATTTTTGCCAATCGATTTCGATTCCAATCGGAGAAGTGTTTCCTCGATGATGACCTGATATCGGTTTTCCGGTGGCAGTGGCGAAAATTAATTATTATTTCACCTGCGGAAGGCCAAAAGGCGTGGAGCGTCTCCTCTGATCGCGGTCGGTAATAAATTTTCTTAATTATGCGAGCGATTTAATTATTTTCAAGCGGGATGGTAATTTGTGTCACTAATTGCGTGCAAATTGGATTTTCCTCGGGAGGTTATTATTTATATTGCTGGTTACCGAATAATTCATATGCACTGTCCCGGCGGTATGTGCACCGAGGTTAGGTGGACTGTCGATACAGTAAACGGGGTATTTGTATTGGTTTATATATAAAAACGTACATGTACACTTATGGGCAATATTTGAGTTGATAAACGGCATTTATTTCGCTTTCGAAGCAATGAAGTCATTATTTATTAATCGAACGTTAATCGGGCTGTTGTTATGCACTGAAATCGATTGAATATTGACATTGACTCAAATAGCTGAATGCGGTGTCAATATCAAGTTTTACTATCAGCGAATCGTGTGTTAGGAAATCCGCTGACATTTTGTTAAATCGAATAATGGAAAATGTGCGTCACTAATTTGACATTATGAGACAAACCGTTTCGAGGAACAAATATAGATAAAGCTTATTTAAGAAACATGTCGTTGGTTGGTGCAATGTTAAACCTGTGTTAATAATGAGATACAGTGCCACTCACTTGAATAGAACCCCCCTTTGCTTCGACTTCCAAGTTCAATAACTTTTAAACTAATAAAGAAAACAACTCAATTTCTTTTTTCAATTCAAGTTTATTAAATTTTGTAAAACCTAATAAAAAATGGTGTCTATATTGAAAGTGATAATTTTACTATGCATTTTAAAGTGATGGGACTCAAAATATTTGTATTAAATTTTAGCTCACTTAAATAGAACCCCCCACATAAAAAATGGATTTAGGAATAGTTGAGCACTCTTAAATCTTTTAGAGAAATCCCGTCAAAAAGTATTTCTTTACTGGTAGGATTGTCGTAATTAAAGGAACAACCGTGGACACAGCAACAGGAATCGTTGGGCTCTGTCGCGGACCGGAAATCAATTCTTATAATGGGTCACTACATTTAGACAAACCGCGAGTGTAACAAGACGAAGAACTGGAGTCCGCCCTCCCATCGGCTGAGGCAGTGAGAGTTCAATATTACAATCACGGCGTTCAGCGGCCAAACACGCGCCTGCCGTTGGATTTCCCGATCGTTCACTAAAGCGAATCCTTCACAAAGAACTTCACTATCATCTGTACAAGTCAGCGATTGTGCAGGAACTCTCCGATCGCGACTTCAACTCTCGGAAGAATGCTTGTCAGTCTCTTCTCGAAAACGTTCCAGAGGACGCAATGTTTTTTTCAGTGACGAAGCCCATTTTCACTTGAGTGATGTGTCGACAAGCAGAACATGCACGGTTAAAAATCCTGGCGTTAAATTTAAAATTTTTTGGGTTGCATATATGAACAGTTCAAAATGGTATTTAAATGTAATGCTTTGAATATATTTAATTTTCAAATCCAATAGAAGACATATTGAATTTCAATACTTTTTTGTATTAAAAAACAAGTTCGTGTTATTAAATAGTAACACACATAAGTATTAGTATTTAAACCAAACAAATAAAATTCATCACTACTTGTATTGGTTTTAAGGGCATTTATATTAGAATTTAATACGTTGGATATTGAAAACATATATTTTTTCATTTGGAAAGGTGCATTGTTCACGATTATGTTCCAGTGAAACGATGCTACAATTGCTGGGGATATAATCACATTGCTAGTGTGTGCAAAAATAAAATAGTTTGTGCGAAATGTGGTGAAAATCATGAGTCAAGATCGTGTTCAAATACAAAGTTAAAGTGCAATAATTGTCTGAGTGTATATACAAATCTTGGGTTATGTCTCAATGTGGAGCATGACTATAGAAGCCACTCTTGTGAGGTGTTCAAGAAAAAACTTGAAGCTCAAAAAGGCAGAATAGCGTATTAGCAATCAGCATTACGTCAAAAAAGGTATCAAACAATATTTTACTATCTGAATGTACAAAGTTTGTTGTCTAATAAATGTGAAATCTAATTGTTGCTAAAAATGTATTGTCCTGGACCTTTGATACTTTCGGAGACGTGCATAACGAATGATATTGAAGAGTCTGAATATAAATTTGATAATTACAAGTGTATAAATTGTGCTTCAAATTCAAGACATACGGGAGGAGTTATAATATATGTAAAAAAAGGAATAAGGTGTGAATTGGGGAATGAAACAAAAATTGACTATTTTGTTTGGATATTGAAAATTTATGTGTGGATAGATAGAAAAAAGTGTTCGTTTGTTGCGCTGTATAGATCACCAAACTCGTCCATTAACGAGTTTATTGAATTCTATAGAAACTGGTATTCAGAACATTTGGAGAATGAAAACTTTGTTTATATAATGGGTGACTTCAATATAAACCTATTAGAAAATGATGCTAATAGAAATAAAATCATAAGATGTATCACAGATCAATGTCTTAAGCAAATAGTAATGCAACCAACTAGAATAACCAATTCATCGCAAACTCTGATTGATTATGTTTTAATAAATATAGATAAGTAGTATAATAAGTAAGCCAATGTTGTAAAGTGACGGATCACGAAACATTAAAAGTGGAAATAGCGAGGCATGAGCATCATAATGTAAATCGAAATAAAAAGATTAAATTTTTGAAATATTCCAAAATAAAATTTGATAGCTTTTAAACAACATCGGCTTCTCTAATCTGTATGAGATTGATAATTTCACACAGCTAACCACTTTATTTGATAAAAAAAATAAAAAAGTGTTGTGAGAAATTGTCTGTAGAAAAATGTGTTAAGGATGAGAGTGACTATAAATTGTTTACAAAGGAGTTGAAAATGAGATATAAAAAAATATTGTCATATAAAATGGCATACTATACTAATATTGAGTCCAATTGGAGCAGATACAAAGCAATTCGCAGTGAGTACAAAAGAAAAATTTTGAAATCAAAAAACTACATTCGTTCGCAAATTCAAACTAGCGGTAAAGATGCAAAAAGAGTTTGGTCAGTGCTAAAATCTTTAATAATTAAAAATAATAAAGTCAAATTTATTTCAAGTGTCAAATTCTATAAGTGACCCTACCCAGATCGCGAATGAATTTAACTTGTTTTTTGTAGATAGTATACATGACATTAATAACTCTATTCCGATTGTGCAATATGTTCCAATAAATGTAAGTTTGTCTTGTACGTTTAAATTCCAGTACTGCAGTGTAAGGTCTTTATGTGATACGATTAAAAAGTGCAATAATAAAAAAGACTTGTTTGGAATAAATAGAGACATGATTTATAAATCAATAGAAATTATTGGCCCAATTCTGTTAAAGATATTTAACACATCTCTTGAATATGGAATTTTTCCACAAAACTGGAAAGAATCAGTAGTTGTACCGGTGGAAAAAGTTGCTAATACGATAAAGGGTGAGGAATTCCGCCCGGTTAATACACTTTCAACCTTTGAAAAAATTCTGGAAAAATTACTGGTTAACCAACTACAAAAATATGTGGAAACGAACAAGATAATAATTGAAGAGCAATCGGGTTTTAGAGCAAATCACTCGTGTGAAACGGCTCTTAATTGGTTAATGTTTGAATGGAAGAATAAAATAGATGACGGTCACTCAGTCATAGCAGTTTTCTTGGACTTTAAAAGAGCCTTTGAGACCCTTGATAGAGGTATCTTGATAAAAAAAAAAACTGGAAATCTATGGTATAAGAGATAAAGAGCTTAAGTGGTTTGAATCATATTTATCGGGAAGATCGCAAAGGACCAAAGTGAATGATGTGTTTTCAGAATCAGTGAATGTGCGACTCGGTGTTCCCCAGGGTTCGGTGTTGGGAGTATACCTTTTTTTACTCTACATTAATGATATTAAGAGCTGCATAAAGTTTTGTAAGATTGTGCTGTTTGCTAATGATACGCTTATTTACATAAGTGGAACGAATGTTGACCTAATGTGTGAAAGATTGAATGTTGACTTAGAGAATATAAATAATTGGTTAAAAATGAACAAATTAAAGCTGAATATGAAAAAGTCAAAATGTATGAAATTTAAATTGAATGATCCTATTATTTTGCGCATGAATGGGGACGTTATTGACTGTGTGGATAAAAGTAAATATCTTGGCGTCATACTAGACTCCAGACTAAATTTCAAGGACCATGTTGACTACATTTGTGGAAAAATCGCAAGAAAAATTGGGTTCCTAAAAAGAGTGAGAAAGGAACTTACATATGAGAGTTCAATTTTAATTTACAATGCTCTCATATTGCCACATTTTGACTACTGTTCCACTCTTTTGTATGCTAGTCAAAAAGAAATAAAAACTAGACTCCAATTGTTGCAGAACAAAGCTATGCGGGCAATTTTGAAGTGTAGTGTATATACCCCAATTAGAGTGATGCTCAGCTCAGATGGATTAATGTGGAGCAAAGATTAATATTTAGTGCGATGATGTTTATTTATAAAATGAAAAACAAAATGGTCCCAAAATACTTCCGGGCCAATTTGGTAAATGTTGGTGATGTGCAGCCGTATAATCTGAGAAACGCAAATAATTTCAGGCCGAGCAGATGTAACCTCAGTCGAACGAATAGTTCCCTGATGTACACGGGCTTAACATTTTTTAATAGTTTACCAACTACAATAAAGGATGAATCAAGCTTTGTGGTGTTTAAACGTAAACTCACGGATTGGATTAAAAGCAATTCCTAAGTCATTTGTGTCACTACATCTTATGTTTCCTAATTGTGCGTGTGTTTTGTTTATAAATAGATATGTACTATATTTTTTTTTTGTTTCAATGTATAACCTTATATATAAATACAAGGAGTTTAAACGTTGTGTGTGTTAAGTTCATTGAACTAATACTAATGTTATTATTATTCAGCATATCATAAGGGCTAGAACAAGGTCTATGATCCAACAGAGCCTAATCCCTTGGTTTACCGGGATAGGTATGTCCCAGCTCCCTGCTGTGATGAATGAATGAAATAACTCTATATATTTAAATTGAATATTTTTTTAATCGTTTTAAGCCCAAAGAGAGTTTAAATGTAATACAAGATTATTAAATCTTAATACTATTTAAGATTTCATTGGATTACTTTTGAACCCACATAGCATTGAAAACTAATACTTATTTATTAAATTTCAATGCTATATAAAATTTTAATGTATTTGTTTTAAATCTACAAAGTATTAAAATTTAATATTAATTTATTTAATTTCAATACTATTTAAGATTTTATTGAATTAATTTTTAACTCGCATAGTATTTAATTTTTTTTATTTTTTATTTATTGTAATTATTACTATTGAGTAGGAGGTTCAGCTGTTGCCAAACTGTTGTGTATATTCTCTTTTTTACTTTAAACAGCCAAAATACTTGCCAAAAAAATACCTTAGATCTTTTCAATATCAAACCGTCAATCTTGAACTTTGAAAGTACAAAAAGAAATAATTCTTTTATAAAAAAGTTATTTTATTAAAAGGAAGAACAAAGTAATCTTATAACTATATAAAAACTAAAACTATTTAACATAAGTATCATTCATAAAAAAAGGCGTCAATATGAAAATTTTATTTTTTTAAAACATAATGCTCGAATGGCTTTTTAAGCATAATACTATCGAACTTTAAGAAAAGTGTTTGGTTATTGCTTATAATATTAAACATATAAAACATATCCTTCAATTTTGCTGTCTCCAATTTTAAAGGAAGAAAAATTATCTATGATTGCTTTGGCATATGCAATTATATCCTCCTTAGATCGATAATTCCCACTTACTGAGCGCAGATACTCAGCTCCCGCCGTCACTAACGCCCTTCGAAAAGAATCCTTTAGCGTATTTGTACGGTCGTATCATTATAAATTTAATCCCTGTAAAATTAGGAAAATTTTATTTATATAGGTACATTAAATTTACTATTGAAAAAGTTACTTACTTCTTTGTATAAAAGAAGAGAGCTCCCAATTGCTGCTTCTTGTTTTTTTCAAATGTTCACTTATTTCATTAGGAGGCTCTCCATCAGCAGTGTCAAGAACCACAAGGAAGTAGGCACAGCCTGAATAGTGCCGCACTATATCGCACAAGGAATCCACTGGAATCAGCACACCGTCTCGATCTTTCAAAGTAAATACGTTCACCAGTTCTTCGTTTTCCAAGACTAAAACAAAAACACGGTTTGCACTCTCCAGGAAATAAATGTATGGCACTTAATCTTGCTATTTATTACTTACTTGAAAGAAGGATATCTTCATTTGAAACGACTAGGGATTCAGATGATTCATTCGTCTGATTTTTATGTTTTTTTTTTTAAAATGATACGTTTTTCACTTTAATATAAGTCCGAACTAAATTATCCATTAGGAACTCCATGTTGCCGACCGACGTGTTAAAACAAACTAACGGAGTTTTCTTTCGACAAAATTATATTCAATATTAAAATGTAATACTGGAAGGTTAAAAATTAATACCAAGATATTAAAATCTAATACTGAAGGGTTAAAAATCAATACCTTGGTCTTAAAATGTAATACTGAAGGGTTAAGGTATTAAAATCTAATACCTCGATATTCAATTCAAGTACGAGTTAAAAAGTATTTCTTGAGCATTGAGTCGAGAGTTTCGCGCTAAATACAAAATTTATTGAATTTTAATACAATCAAATACTAAATTTCAATACCTTATTTCATTATGGTCACTTTTAACCAGATATTCAACTAAAATCAAATAACTAATTATTGAAATATAAGTTTTCAAAAATAATGGTAATAGATTATAATATAGAAATATTATATTTTAATATTTGAAGATTACATTTTAGTGGAAAAGTATTTAAAAAAAAACATGTTAGTGGGATATGTACTGAATTTTAATACGAAATTATTACAAAAAATGTTTAATAAAGTTGGAATATTAAAAACAAATTATTCATGTATTGCATACGGCTGTAATACGAGGGCCGTATTAAAAAACACCCCAGAATTTTTAGCCGTGTGCGTACTGGGCTGACACCAATCCCCGAGAATTGCATCAAAGGCCTTTGCATTCACCTAAAGTCACATTGGTGTGTGCAATTTAATCAGCTGGGATTGTTCATCCCTGGGTTTTTGAAGAAAATGAGGTGACGGTGACAGTGTATTCAGACCGGTATGTGAACATGTTGGAGGATCGGCTTATTCAGGGAACTGATTTCGCAAAAAGGATTTCGCAGTTCTAACTGAATTTTTTTTTGTATGTAGAAGAAGGCCTAAAAACAACGTTTGCACAAATTATAGCTTAAGAAAACGCGTACAAATCCGGAAAAATGTTTAAAGTATTCGTTTTTAACCTCAATCCGTCAATAAATTCCATTGAGAAGGCATTCAGAACAGCATTCAATGCTATTAATTGTGGGTTTATATTTTAACTAGACTATGAGAGATTGAATGCGGATTCAATTCCAATCGAAACAGGATTAACTTAATGTAATCTTAGAAAATATTCTAAAAAAATGTTGTGAACGTTAGAAAGAGCGTTAAGGATACTATCCTTTAGAGGCAATCGTTTTTCTTTTGGGTTTTTCTTTTCTAGATTGCCTGCAACCCCCCTGTTCGTGTTCACTGTTAGACTTAGGTTAGGTGCGAGGTTAATTATAATTTTCAAAAACATAATAATCAATAACAAACCCTATTTACATTTTTGTTATCAATTATGTATATATAATATAGAGTCAAAATCGGTAATAACGACTTTCAAGGGACTGACGAATTTGGTCGTTATAAGCGATAGGTCGCTATAACCGATATCAAGCTATGTATATATGTACCTACATACTTTTTCCCCTAATTTTTCTTTGATTTTGAGCAATAAATTAATAAGAATACACATTTACAAATATACGTTTACTGTTTATTAAAAAAAGTCGAAATATATTATTGCTTAGTACAGATTTTTATTTTATTTTAAATTTAATAAAACTTCTACAACCACTTGTCACACTGAAAAATATGCACTGAGTAAAACTTCCCCAACGTGGAACAAACTCAATAAACGCAAAAGCAAAAAAAAATAAAGTCTACAAACGGTAACTGTAACATATCCCAGATTCTACGAACTTAGATACATCGCATCTACAGATTTAGTTTACCGTTCTTGAAAAAAAATCAGTTGCGTCAACAGCTGCGTCGATTTTAGTCGTTATAACCGATATTAAATTTAAAAAAAGGGTAAAATCGGTCGTTGTAGGCGATATGTCGTTATAAGCGATTATCGGTCAATGGAATTACAATTTCGCTGTTTCGGGACCTAAGAATTTGGTCGTTGTAACCGATACGTCGTTATAACCGATGTCGTTATGAGCGATTTTGACTGTATATATGTATAAATATATATGTATATGTAATAAACAAAACATTTTCATGCTCTAGTGTGAACGCTTCAACTCAAATAATTAGTTATCAACTTCGCCTATCATATACACCCACCGATGCAACCATTGACATTTTTCAGTGATGAATTAAATAAATTTGTATGGAAAAACCTTAAATTTGCAACTATTAGTTTCCTTAAGTAAAAATTGATGCAGAACATATTGTAAAATTATAATAAACATTTCCACATCAACAGTTTTTCGAACTTCGAAATCCTTTTTGCGAAACCATAACCATATTCAGTGTATGGAAAATGGGGAGCATCACCTACCTGAGTTAATTTTCAAAGTTTTGTAAAACAATACTTTAGATATGTACCTGCATTATAAAAAAAATAATGATTCATAAAATGCGTTTTATTGCGTTTTGAAAAAAAGAACTTACGTTGCCACGCCCTGGATAAAAGTCGCCATCCCAGTTGAATTTCACAAAAAACGTTACTGCGGAATTCAAAAATTACCTTGTGGTTGTCTTTAACGGAATATACGAGTATAGCATAGTTTGCGCGTTAGCTACCTAATTTGTTATCTAGCTAACGCCATAACTAAGTAACTAACGTAGTTGAATTAGCTGCGCTAAAAACGCAATAGATTTAGTTGTTAGCTATTATAAAGACAACTAATTTTAGCTATTAGCTATTAGTTGCAGGTTACTAAGCTCATTAGGTGTTTATGACCCGTGCTATGCAGGTTTAATCTTCAACAACAACATACGCCACCCATTCTCCAGCCTCTACACCAAAAGCAGGATTTCTGCCTGGTAGTATAATGGACCGTTACCGAGTCTGAGTGCTCTGGGATTTGCAGTTCCTTTTTCACAAAAAAAAAAAAAAAATGGTTGTGGATGACAACTAAAAATTAGTTAACTTTTTAACTGTCCAGTGCCCATCTTCTGTAAGTCATGCGATAACTCTTCTCATCGAAATCTTTGGAACATAAAATTCCACCATTTATCGCATCTGGAAAATAATGTTGTTCTGTAACTCTATTCGATAAAATATACTTTGGTAACTTTAAATATCATGGGAAATTGGAAGGATTAAGCTAAACTGTCAAAATACTGGAAAATAAAGTAAACTGATAACAAAAAATGTATATCTTCGTAAACAAATAAAAGAAATTAAATTTGTCAAACATATAGAAAAAAGAAAGAAAATAGTATTTTGGAGGAGGAGTATGACCGGCATAACATGTTACGTATTCAAAGACGTGTGCTGCGAAATGACATGAATTCATTCGAAATGCCAGAAGCAAGACTTCGCAAATGATATCGCTTGTCCCTGGATGCAACTCTTATACCTATTGAAGAGATAAGTCCACATTTGCGCAGAGGAGAAAGAACAACTTTCATACCAATCCCGATTCGTGTCTTTGCTGCATTGCATTTTTTTGCAACTGGGTCCTTCCGAAGAGATGTGGGCCAGGATTTGGTTTCCCGAGTGGTTTCGGAAGTGGCTGATGTGATGGCCGAATACATTAAGTTTCCAAACCCTCAGGAATACGATGCAATAAAGCAAAAGTAAGTAGAAGTCTTACATCTTTTATTAAAAAGTACTATTCATATAAGTAATATAATTTTCAGATTTCATGAGGCGACTGGATTCCCGGGGATCATTGGAGCAGTTGATTGCACCCACGTCCGGATTAAGAGGCCCAAGCAAGAAATGGAGAATTGCTACTTAAACAGCAAAGGTTACCATTCAAAGAATGTGCAATTAGTAATTCTTTGGCATTTGTGATAATTATAGAATTAAAAATATATTCATACATTTCAGATATGTGATTACAACCTAAGGATCTTTGGAGGGTTTGCAAGATTTGGCGGAGCTGCTCACGATGCATACATAAGGGAAGCATCACGCATCAACGCACTTTTAGAACAGAGATATTAAGGCGACAATGGGAGTAATACGTGGTTGTTAGGTGATTTTACAGGTTGTGGAAGATTTGACTCCATATAAATTTAAATATTATTTTAGGTGATTCTGGATATCCTCCGCGTCCATGTGTTATAACACTTTATCGTTCATCAACCAATGAAAGTGAACGTAAATTCAACACCGTGCACGCGCAAGCAAGGAATTGCATAGAGCGTCTTAATGGTGTGTTGTAGTCGGTCTTCCGGTGTCTGCAAGTCGGACTAAGAACGACCCCCCAAATTGCAGGGACTATAGTAAATGCACTGTTTTGCACAATTTTAGACTGCATCACGGCTTGGGGGAAGAGAATAGCAGACTGGATGCAAATATATCTGTTGAAATATAGTAACCTTGTTTAAATAATTAAAAAGAGACTGGTATTAAAAAGAAACAAAATATTTTTTTATTTTAACATTAATAACAGCATAAACTCAAAAAAAAAACATAACAAATATAAGAAAAAATACCTTAACCTTTAACGATTTCAAAAAAACAAAATTGCTGAACACATTAGTAGGTATGTACATAGTAAAATGGCACTGGATCCTTCATCACAATCGCTGCTCTCTTAGCAAACGTAAAATTTCTTCGTTTTGCTCCTCAATTTTCTCCATTTTTGCCATAATTGTATTATATTACTGCCTTGCTTCTTCCATAGCTTTTTACAAGCCGGAATTATTTCCAATTTTTCTCCAGGCAGTCTTTTCTTTAGCAGCCGGTACAATTGGTTCCTGAAAAAAATTACACATTAGATAAATTTAAACAATCTGTACAGATTCTTTTACTTCCTACTACAACTCCTCATAGTCAAGTCAAATTAGGGTTCAACCTGTATACGAGAGATAATAAGCTGGAACCTCGTATACACCTTCATATTGGCGTTCTTAAAGTTGTTAGGAAAGTCACATAAAATTACGTGTCTGTAACGTAAGTTATTCAAGGTCAAATGTCACAAATATCGTTTTTCGCGATTATCTCGGTTTCTATAGCTCGAGTGATGTTAACATCTAGGTAAAAATTGTAGAGCAGAAAATTTCCGACAGATATTGCCTTAAACATTTTTTCATGCGTTCAACCGCTTTTGAGAAAGAGGACATTGGGAGCGCAGGGCTCAGCGATACATACTGTAATGCAAGGTCAACCGTGAACCACGGTGAATAATACCATGTATAAAGTTATTAAATCAATCAAACAAAATTAACAATGAATAATTTGTAATATATATTAGTTAATACATCGTATTTAATAACATTTTACATATATATATAATATGTACATATACATTTTCACTTAATAATCACCCCTATCGTGGAATCCGTCCGGGGGGAACGATCCGCTAATAGTGAACAATTAGCATCGTGTAATCCGCAGACGTGAAATGAGCTGCCACAATTGAATTTTCTAATCACCAATAGTGGTCGGTAAGGGAGAGTATCCGACGGATCCCACGATAGCAATTTTCTGTTCACGTGAATCGAATAAGTGAAGTGAATCTCAGATCCGACGGATTCCACGATAGGGGTGAATACTTAGCTAGTTTTTGTAGGTAATCAGAAACTTATCAAGTGAAATATTTGTATTATTGTATATATTAATTTTATATCAATTTATTTAAAGTAGATTTTAAGCAGAAATAAAACGAGTAAATACATATATTTTAATTTTATCTATATTGAGCAGTTGTATATTTCTTTCAATTTAAATTGAAGTGAAGTCGAAATTTAAAAAATATTAATAATTTAAAGAATCAAAGTATTAATTTTCTTCATCATCGTCATCTTCCGAGCGTTCGAAAATTTCTGTTTCACTGTCATGATTTCCGTTGTCCTGAATCGTTGTTTCCAGGCCTTGTAGAATTTCAGAGTCAAATGCTCTCTTCCCATGGGTCGCTTTGCAATGAAAAAGCATTGAGGCAAGCTTGCCCATTACACTGGCCACAAGCTAAAGTACATTGCAACCCCGATTGTCTGCACCCACAGCGTGGACCACATCCATTCTTACAATTACAAAATATAGTTTTAAGTATTTCATCTGGAGCTGATGGTAATATTGTTGTCATTGGCTCCAGGAATTCATTTTGCAGCACCCAACCCCATACCTGGGATTCTAAGTCATGCCCTAACCATTTTTGCACTTGGTAATAGACATGGTTTATATGCTGATGGGCTGCTGCACTTGTCGGTGGAAGATTAGCCAATTGGACAGGTTTGTGAAGCTTTGTAGATTTAACGAAATGAGTATATCGAAGATGATCGATATTGTCCTCAGATTTAGGAGAATTGTATATCGCTAACAAGATGCGTACTCCATTTTCGTATAATTGTTGTACAGGGTGTTGCACTATAAATTTGCGAGAAACTACTTTTAAAATTTAAGTTTAATTGCGGAAAATAAACGAAATAAATTTATGCGAAATTGCGGTCGCCACCGCCGAGAATGAAATTTATCGAACTGTCAGAAATTTGGTGCGAAGAACGCGAGTGCAACAGCCAGCAGAAATGTATGCTGGTTTTACCGGTAGCTCAGCAAGGGGTGGGTTCAGGTGATGAAATATAATCTTTGGTAAATCGCACCAAAGGAAAACGTAGGTAGGTACTTACTGCGGTGGTTTATAATAAAAATTGGTATTCACTTTACGATCCAAGCTCTGTAAAAGATTTAGAAAATTGGGCGCCACACAACTTTAAGGAAAATTGTGAAACCGAAATATTCAACCAGAAAAGCGAGCGGAACAAAGAAATAAAAGAGGAAAGTTTTTTTTTTTTATAGCACGTTATAAAAACTCCGTTGGAGTACGGCTAAGTTTTATTGCGTTACTGAAGAGCCGTTTGGGATTTAAAAAGAAAGAAATTCCCAAAATGACACACGATCGCGTTCTCCCGAGGGGTGGAAAATATTCCGAAATTAAAGGGTCGCGTGTCCCGTCGTCAACCGAGTTTTTCGAGGTACGATCCTACCGAGATTATCACTTATCACAAACACTGCCTAACTGTCACGAACTAAACTATGGGTAAATGAATATATTTTAGGTACTTAGCTTTTTTTTTCCTCAACTCCTTCGTCCTCGTCCTGCAAGTTGGTGGGTCTAATCCCGCCACGACAATCGTCCTATCGCTCCTTGAAAATTATCTCGAGTCCCCTTTACTCTATCCTTCCGTCTATCTCCTTCCTCGACACTTTACTTTTGTTCACTTTTTTTGTTTAAAAAATCAAAATCCCTTCTGGACGTTACCGCAAACTTGTCTATGTTATTGCCTGGCCAACCAACATCCGTGCGCTGACATCAACCCGCTAATGTTCTCACGCCCTTCAGGCGACCTCTCTCTCAGTGAATTCGCCCATTGCTCTAACTCAGCAATGAACAAACCCTCCGACCGACCCTGGATCTGCCTTTATTCAGCCCATGCCCTTTCTGACGATTCGCGACGTAAACAAAAGCATTCGAGCAAGGAAATAGATTTGCAAACAACATGCCAACTGCAAAATGTTGTTTTTAATAAAAATATCCCCTCAACGGCCAAAAAACTCATGGATAATTTCCGGATGCGGAAGACAGAAACCTTTTTCAAGATGTCCATCCCTAGGACCAGGCCCAGCGACTATTTGGGAACGCAGAACTAAAGAGCTGGTATGACTTCCTATCTTACTAACGATTTTTTCCTATTCTACCTCGGTAGAGTCGCGCGCAGATTTTGGGGAAAGGGATATGCAGATCGTGTGCCATTCTTCACATAAATTTACGTTATGTTGGGCACGCAGCCATCGTTACATTTGTGTCTTGATTCGGTTTGTTGTTGTTGACACGTCCTGGGGTGTTCGTCTACAATCCCCGTCTGGGTTTAAAGTGTTATGTTTGTTTGTGCTATTTTCGCGCCGGTATTGTTTTTTGGATGCGCGATTGGTGATGTTTCACGTCCTGTGTCGCTCGTTTATTGTGAGGGTGTTTTACAGGGCCGCCCGCCCGCACTCCTCTGCTTCTCCTACGGTGCTCCTACGATGGAGTTGGGTCAAAAGGGAGCGTCGTCCCTTCCCTCATCGAACCAAGCTCACTACCGTGTCGGTGGTAGATCGATATTCGCTTTTGGGCCTTTGACTTATTCGGACAGGCCGTCCGCGCCCGCGAATTACATTTGTATTTGCAGGGTGGATGTTTCTGTGGGTTGTATTGGTTCCACCCTGCCGTTGCAGACACTTCGTCTGGTTGCGGAGTTCTTTTCACTTGCACCCCGCCTTTACAGACCGTCCGTCTGAAGTCGTCACCCCAGACCGCCCGTCTGTCTTGGTTTCCACAGACAGTCCGTCTGTATCTGTCTCCACAGACCGTCCGTCTTGATTCGTCTCTACAGACCGTCCGTCTGTATTCGTCTTCACAGACCGTCCGTCTGTATTGGGTTTGGGCCTGGGCCTCCTGCCCTGCCAGTCACCTGTGGTGGTTGCTTCCCAAGGCTCCAGAGACGTGGACCAATGGCTGATGGAACCATGGTTGCCCCTCCACTTCTTTAGACCCTGGAAACGCAGACCGATAGAAGAGGGAAATTTCAAGGAGGGTCAAGGGAAAAGAGAATGGTTCTTGTTGCGGGCGATTTGACCGCAACAAGGGCAGTTTTGTTGAAGAAAAGCTTAGCAACTTGGTCGAAATTTACAAGTTTTTCTGGTAATTTTATGAAAGTTTTTTTTTCCCTTTTTTAAACAGCGCAAAACTTGTATCACAGCCACTAAATGCATGTAAAAATAAAACGTGTTTTTTTGAAAGAGGATATTTGTCTCCGATATACTGATTACACTGAGGTAGCGAAAGTGCTAAGTCGTTTAAATGGCCAAAAAGCCCCCGGTGCAGATAATATCAGGACAACCGATTTAAAATCGAATCCCGAAATATTTGTACCTATACTGACAAAATTGATAAATATGAGCATCGACACATCAATCGTACCACATCAGCTTAAAAGGGCAATCGTTAGGCCAATTTATAAAGGTGGTATTAAGAAGAATGTAGAAAACTATCGCCCAATAGCAATTCTACCAGCTATAGACAAAATTATGGAGCAGATCATATCAGACCGTATAATAGAATTTATAGAAAAACATAATATAATAAACGAAAATCAATACGGGTTCCAAAAAAGGAGAAGCACCAACCAATTGCTCGGCAATTTTTCAAACTTAATCAACACCACCCTGAGTAACCGTCATCACGCGTTAGTTCTATTCTTGGACTTTAGCAAAGCTTTCGATACCCTCGACCATGAAAAACTTATCGATGCCTTAGGAAGAATTGGAATTAGAGGGAAGATATCTGACTGGCTTCGGAGCTATCTGAAAGAAAGAACATTTCAGGTTAAAATCAACAGTTCCTACAGCAGAGAATTGGGAGTACTGCATGGGGTTCCACAAGGTTTCAACTTGGCCCTCTACTTTTTATCTTATACACCAATGAAATGTTGAAGTGTTTAAAAAGAAGTGTTCCATTTGCCTGTGCAGATAACACGGCAATCGTAGTATGTCATCCGTCCCTAGAAGAAGCAGAAATGGTGATGCAGTCCGAGTTCGATAAAGTAGGAAGATGGTGCCTGACAATGGGCTGGTAATCAATGAGCAGAAGACCAAATTAATGCACATCCGCAGCCCAATGTATCCAGAGTCAGGCATCAGCTTAAAAACATATAGATGCGCTAATACACAGAGATGCGAAAATATTGAGGTTGTTAGCACGTACAAATACCTCGGAGTCATCATAGACTCTCATTTTCTATGGGAGCCACATATCAATGCCTTACGGAACAAGTTGCGGGGATCACTTTTTGCGCTGGCATGTCTACAGAATAAATCATCTACTTATGTACAAAAACAAGTTTACTACGCTCTTATAGAATCGAGATTGAGATATGGCATATTAGCGTGGGGAGGAGCGTCGAAAACGCTTATCGAAAAGCTACAAGGCATCCAAGACAGGGCAGTCAGGCGACTCGCCGGAAGAAGTGGTCCAATGGAAGTGAAGGTCCTTAAGGTGAAGCAGATATTCGAGATGAGTGCTGCGTTAGAATATTACAACGATCAAAACTTGCGAACACCAATAAGTCATCGGTTTGAAACGCGTAGAAGAACAGAGGAACTCTATCAATTACCACCTATTGTCAATGAGTACGGCAGAAGACAGTTGATGTATACAATCCCCAAAATTGTCAATGCCCTACCCTATCAATTGAGAAATATTGAACAGCCTAACATTAGAAAAAGGAAATTAAAAATATACTTTTTAGAGTCGATAACGTAGTCAAAATAGATGATGGAATTTAAACTTTGGTTTCTTTTCATCTTTTTATTTTTGTATTTTTTCGGCAGTTTTCTTTTCTTTTTAAGTTCTCTTTTTAAAATTGCTGTAAATAATCTTATACACACATGATTGAAACACATTAAATAAAACAACCTCCTGCAGAAAAGCCATAAGGCTTCGCAGGTACGAGTATATAGTAATAACTATTAACATCAGAGCCTAATCCCTTGGTAAAGCCTGGGATAGGTATTTTCCAACTTCATAGAGGTTAAGAAATAATATTACCTCTAACTCTAACAAAAAAAAACTTTTTGAAGAATAGATTTGTGTTTTGACATTGCCTTTTCCAACATTAACAGAATCACCTTCTCACAAATAAAACACAAATCAGCTATCTGAAACCAACGACAAAATTCAATAAAAAGTTACTAAAATTTGTCAATAAGGCTTCAACTTTTTTTACCTTAAGCCACAATATTTATATACCTATATATTTATTAAAAAGTTAAGAAAAGTTAATTCCAAATTCCCTGAAACAAAGTATTTGTTGCAACTTAACATTAAATTATTAACTTTCCTACTTTTAATTTCAAATCAAGTCTTTTAAGATTTATTTTTAATTTATATTTCGTTTGATGAATATTGCTGCTGCTTTATCTGGCATCTGTTTACTTTTGCGCGAATTGTTCTGGAATTTTCTTGCTGAATTTAAGTATTTGCGAAATGTTCTTGCTGGATTTGAAAATTCGCCTACTTTGATTCCAATTTTCAAATCGGCTGCCAAAATCAAGTTTTGTTCACGCTTCTGGTCAGCGTTGTCAACAAGATAAATGTAAAATGTTATTAAATACAATGTATTAAATAATATATAATACAAACTATTCATTGTTAATGATATTTGAATGATATTATAACTTTATACATGGTTTTATTCACCGTGATTCACGGTTGACCTTGCATTGCAGTATGTATGGCTGAGCGCGGCGGTCTCACCGCCCTCTATCTCAAAAGTGGTTGAACGCATGAAAAAATGTTTAAAAAAAATATGTCGGAAATTTTATACTTTACAATTTTTACTTAGATGTTAACACCATTGGAAAAATCGCAAAAAGCGATATTTGTGACCTTTGACCTTGAATAACTTACGTTACAGACACGTGATTTTATGTGACTTTCCTAACAACTTTTAGAACGCCATTATGAAGGTGTATACGAGTTTCCAGCTTACATATTATCTCTCATATACAGGTTGACCCCTCTTTTTGCTTATTTGACTGCATTATGACTCTGCGGTAAATGAATCGCCATCGATAGCGTTAACAGCCGGTACAATTGGTTCCTGAAAAAATTACACATCAGATAAATTTAAACAGTCTGCAGATTCCCTTACTTACTACTACAACTCCTGACTCTGGGGTAAATGAATCGCCATCGATAGCGTCCACCTACATTATTTTCAAAATTTCCTACTCCAAGTCATTTAACGTGCGTGGGGCATCTACCATGCTTCAACCCCCCCCCCCTCCCCCCTCCCCCCTCCCCCCCGTCTTATTCCTAAAATTCCTCCGCATGTTTATTTGTTTTTTGACAGGTGCCTTTAGATCAATCCAAAACTAAAAAGAAACGAAATTAGTCTACGAAATTTAAAACAACGACATGTAGTCCACCAGTTTCTGCTTTTGGCCTTTAGAAATTTTGGAGCCCCTCTACAAAACAAAATAGTAAATGATTTATTTATATTATTTCTTCATCCTTACTTTTTGAACTTCAGCCATTTTAATTTTGTAGTCTTATCGTAAACCAATTGAAAAGTGATAAATTTTGACAGCTGAAGTGAATAATTTATCACAGTCGAAAGTTACAGAACCGAATATATCACATATTTCCAGGGGTTTCATTTCGAAACGTTTCATGTGGTATAGTTTTCGCATCGCATAGTTACAGAACACGGAAATGTGATATAATGAAATTTCGTTTCAATTCACATCGTTCATTTGATAAATATAACGATGCGATAGTTACAGAACTCGGGCCCAGGTAATAACTAATAACTAAATCAAAATTTATTATTTTGCGATAATGGTGATAATTTATTCGGATTAATTATTCATTTTTCGTGTTAAATAAAAATTGATTGAATGACCTTTTCTAGAAAAATCTCGAAACATCACGGTATATCTGTGTTTAATATTATTTGACTAAGAGGTCCTTGGAACAACAAAAATTTTTGAAAGATATCTTTTTTTCGACTGTTAAGGGCCTTTTTTGATGTTCCATAGACCACTAAGTCTCTCTGGTGTTCCCCAAGGTAGCCACATTGGACCTTTAATTTTTATTTTGACTATAAATGATATTGACAAGGTCATTAAGTTCTCCTCCATCTCCCTCTATGCCGATGACGGTAAATTCTTCAAAATCATTTCTTCTCCACACGACTCTGATCTTCTTCAATAAGACCTCAATAGTTTTTCGGTCTGGTGTCAAAAAAACTTTATGGAGCTGAATATTGCTAAATGTGAACTTCTTACTTTTTCACGTAAACGGATTCAGTCTCCCCCCAGACGTTACTTTTTGAACAACCAAACCATTGTTACCGTTCTAACCATCCTAGGTGTGTGACAGAGAGCTTAACTTTCGGTCACATATTGACAAAATAATCAATAAAGTTAACTCGCCCCTTGGTTTCGTCAAACGGTGGTCTAAAGAATTTCCCAATCCCTACGTGACAAAATATTTTTACATTACCTACGTCCGCCCTCTCCTAGAGTACGCTAGCCAAGTTTGGGCACCATATTACCGGGTCCACATTACAAGAATCGAAAGCATTCAACGTCGATTTCTCCGTTTTGCTCTTCGTGGGCGCCCGTGGAATAATCACCTTATCCTACCACCATATCACGAACGCCTTAATTTAATAAACCTTCAGACCCTTAAAAAAGAAGAGATGTGGCTGACATTCTGTTTATACATCGTTTTCTCACTGGCTCCGTTGATTTTTCCTATATTCTGAATTATATTGCCTTTAACACTAACCCTCGGAATTTAAGATCCCCTCCTCTTTTCTACCTTCCCACCCGTCGCACGGCGGCTTCAACGAGCCGATATCCCGTTTGTTGCAGAAGGTCAATTCTAACCACCTCCTCTTTGATTTTAATCGCTGCACCTCTTCCCTCAAATCTGCCCTCCTCCACCCCTCACCATCCCCCTTATTGGTTTTAAGTATTAGTTTTTAAGCCCTAGCTGTAAGGCTTAGTGTAATTGGTTTTTAAGACCTACAGCTTGTATTAAGCTGTATAAATGGGGGTGTAAACCCCCACCAAAATAAATTAGTCAAATAAACAAGTTTTTGGAAAAATAAGCTTTTTTCGGGTTTTAATGACCTTATTTGGTGCTCCAAGGACCCCTTGGTAAAATAACCTAATGACAACTAAAAGCAACATCCTTAACGCGGCCATCAGTTACCATAGTACAAATCGATATTTTTCCTCCAACCTTAAACTGATGTACAGCAAACTTCAATCTATAAAACCTCAATTATTCAAAACTTATCGAAGACAAATCTACTTCCACACAATTTCCCCGTGTTTCGTAAGGACAATAATAATCTCCAAAATTAAACATAATTAAAACCCGAAAATTTATAACGAAATGAAAGAATTGCTCCTGTAAGCCTTTTTGGTCGAAATTGTTGGAAAATAATTATTAGTTATATTTATTCGATAGCTAAAAAGCTACAACTTAAGCTAATTATTGTTAGTTACCATCTGGCAACTATTTCTTCACAACTAAACACGTTTACTTACACTTCGCAACTAATAACTAATTTAGTTCCAAAATTTGTTGCAACTACAACTAAAATTATGGTTTAGTTATGTAAATCAAAGAAACTACAGCTAATTTAGTTGTAGCTTTTTAATTATTAGTTAAACTAACTTTTGTGCAACTCTGCTAGATAGCATGTAATGATTCCCTTGTTCCAAGTAGTTTCAACAAAGCTGCGATTTCGCCTCACTAGGCCCAGTGTAAAAAAAAATTGGGAAAGACGTAGTACAGCAATATTGTGTTGGTGGAAAAGACCGATGGTTTTCCATATTCAATTGGATTTCATTTATGTATGGTAAGGTTTCGATTTCGATGATAATCCTGTTTATGTCTTTATCTAAAAGATTGGTATTAACGATTCCGCTTTTAGCCATCTGGCATGCACAAACTATATTGTCGACCTCTCCCTTAATCGTCAGTATTTGGTTCAAAATATCTTGCTCGAATTTGTCCGTGCTGGTTGCCTTGATCTGGTTGAGCTTGGTAATCATCCAGTTAATCTTTTCAGTTATCTCTTTTGTAGCTCCAAAAAGTTTTTCGTTAATCTTATACTGGTGGTTGTTATTGTCCGTTATTCCTTGTTCAAGCCAATCCAGTTGATAGACCTCCTTGATGTGCGGATCCCGCATTTCAGTAGACTTAAGCGGCCATGTATTTGTGTTCCTTGATAGTAGTATTTACTGCGCTCGTTATTTGATCTACCATGTGTTCAAGTTTCTTCTGGTACCAACTTGAAATATCCGCCTACGATTCGGCCCTGTCCATCTTTAATTGAAACCATTGGTGTTTCATAGTTGAATAGCTGGAACCCGTTGACTATGGCTACGGCTAGATCAACCATCACCACTTTATCCTTTACCATTCTAGGATATCCGCATGTTCTCATGGGTATACGGAAAGTTTGTGCTTTTTATACCAAAATGGTCAACTGTGTTCCTATGGTTACAGTGACGTGCACTCGATAGAGCGTATTGGTTTATCACAGATCCACTGGCGTAAAGGACACTGGTTTAATGCTGGTCCCTGCTCGGGCGCCAGTTAAAGATATCCTTCAGGAGGAGACTAAAAAAAAACGCGAACATGTGGCACATCCACTTGTTCCACTTACAATAATTAAGTTAAGACCACGACCGTTTCATATAATACTTTTATTGTCCTTAAGTTATACGCTACAATTCAATATCGCACTTTGGTAGATTCAAAATAGAACTACCTCCAAATATGTTTGTCTCCCGTTGGGAAGCCGCTGGTCCCACGATGTGAATCGCTGATTTATCAAATATACTCCTTCAATTTCTCTAGGCGGGGCAAAAATTGAATAATGCCGCCCCGCCCACTTATATTTACTTTTACCTTTATCATCTATATAATTTCAGCTATCAGATGTGAACTAATTGATCGACATTTGGACATAGCCTACATACGCCTTCCGTAAATAATGCATCCATCGCTGTTCTTTCTGTGTTAAGCCATATATAGACATGAGCGTGTGGGATATATATTTTATACACAGCACAGGATAGGATTTAAAATAAAAATAAAAATCAAATATATTATTGCATTGGTGAATTGAAATTACAATTTTACTCTTCGAGCTTTTTGTTCTGCAAATAAATCTATGGCCTTGTCATTATTTAACTCGTGTGCAATTCGATTTTCTATCGCTAAGATTGAAAGACTCGATAAGCGTTCCTGCCTCATAGAAGATCGCAAATAATTTTTAATTAGTTTTAGTTTGCTAAAACTTCGCTCACACCTTGCGGATGTACTAGGAAGAGTAGAGTAAATTCGCAGGGCAATACAAATCTCATTTTTTGCAAAGTTTTGAGCAGACAAGGATATTATCTTCTTTCTGAATTTCTATATTCACTTGGTTGATTTCGCGGAGAATATTCGCCCAAATAGTTGAATTAAGCATAAATTTAAAATCCTTTATATCAGTTAAGAGATGACCTGCCTCGTACTTAGCTTCTGGAGCAAGAGAAGTTTGCTTAACTTCTTCTAAGGCTTCCGCTATTTCTGACAAATTATTTAATGGGGCTGACTACTTCCTTTTAAATTTGTTTTAACGTATTTTTTCATAATGTCCCACCTAGTAGTGGAGCCAACAAAAAAGCAATATACTTTTTGAATCAGTCTAAATAGGTTAATAGCATCCTGGCATGATGATTCAGAATGAACACCTACAAGATTTAAGGAGTGAGCCAAGCTATGTACGAACTCGCCCAGCTCATTCCTTTCTGCAATCCTGGCTTGTACTCCATTATGGATGCCGGTCATATTGGACCCATTATCATAGGATTGTCGGCATTGTCCAATATCTTAATCATCAACTGCCAATTTTTCTAAAATCTGTTGACAAAAATGTCCTCTCCTGTCTTTCCAGCAACTTCTATGAAACCAATGAAACTTTCTTTTAGTAGTAAGTAAGTAAGAAAGAAAGTAAGAAATTCATTTATTTAACATGTTCTTATGTTCTTATTACATTTTACAAATAAGAATAAATTTGAAAGCTAAGGCTTAGCCGTCAGCTTGGTTAGCAAAATGCTTATACATGTACATTTGTAACTTAAACAATATAGTTATTTTTTTTTTGTTAATAAACTTAATCAATCATACTCTGCTATTAATAGCGACTTGTATTTGTAGATGGATTTAATATAATAAAATAACTTTTTCCAATCACACTCGTTAAGAATTTGTATTGTCTCCTGCATGGTAAGGAATTTTTTTCTGAAGTAAGCTAGTCTTTGTGGTTTTTAGATTGGACAAACACTAATAATGTGAAAGCAGTCTTCTTTCACTTTTAAGTTGCAAATATTACAAAACTGGTTGAAGCTTCCATTATATGGGCTGCCATTTAAACCAATCAACTCACATCTTGCTTTGAAAGAGATATTTCACTATAGTTGAGTGAGTCATTGAAATAGTTCTTATCCTTTAGATTGAAGTTCAAGTGAGAATACAATACTCTGCTATCTGATTCACGAGCTTTCTTTATAAATCGCACACGAATAGCATCTTCATTTTTATTTATTATTCGATAAAGTTGGTTTTTTAAGTTGTCCAGGTTGTTTAGATCGAATGAAATAGTTTCTCCACACGCGTTTCCAATTCTTAACCATCTTGACGCCCACCTGTCCTTGTTTCTTAATTCATAAGATAGCATTTTTTTGGTTATTTGGGAGTCTGGATACGAACCTAATTTTAAGATGTAATCCGCTTGCGATTTAAGAGTGCTTGTAAACAGCATTGGAAGACCCGTTGTAGTTCGGGGATTTCATTGGTAAGTTGAATAATTTTTTCAAGAAGTTCCTGTGAAATTTCTCGATTACTTCGTACTCGTCTGATCCCCAAACTTGAGAGGCGTAACAAAGAGTTGATTTAACAACTGAATCGAATATTCTGTATTTCGTTGAAAGGAGAATCCGTTTGTTTGCAAAAACATTTTTCCATGATAGATTCACTAAGCTTTGGGAAGACTTGGCTTTATCCGTTAGATGATTACCAAATTCTAAGGCTGGGTTCAGTTTCACTCCTAAATATTTGAGTTCCTTCACAATCTCTAATCGGTTTCCATTGTAAAACCATCTATTTACACTTTGCACTCGTGGTGAACGGGAGAAGACCATAATTTTAGATTTTTCGGTGTTGATGGTTAGTCCCCATTTTTTGCAGTAGCTGGTTAGACGATTTATCATCAATTGGAGATTTTCAGGAGATTCAGAGAGTAGAACAAGATCATCGGCATATAACAAGACATTGACCACGGTATTAGCAATTCGTACTCCACCAGGCAAATCTTTTTCTATGTCGTTTATAAATAGAGAAAACAATAAGTTCTTAACTAAGAGGACATCCTTGCTTTACACCAGTCTGTGTTTTAAACCATTCTGAGAAATCCTTTCCATCCCAGACTGCTGCACTTGTTTCGGCATACATTTTTTTAATGGTCTTAAGAAATTTTGTAGAGATACCCAACTGAGACAGTTTATAGAAGAGTGCGCTTCGGCTAACAAGATCAAAAGCTGCCTTGAAATCTACAAAAAAGCTATACATTTTCTTGTTTCTGGCTTGAAAGGCTGTTATAATCGAAGATAATGTGAATATTTGGTCAATGGTTGAAAAGTTTTTTCTGAATCCAGCTTGACGCTCTGACAGAATATTTTTTTCATCTACCCATTTTTCTAATCGTCCTACAAGTATGCCACAAAATATCTTGGCTGACACATTCATGAATGAGATTCCCCTGTAGTTTTCTACGTTTTCCAGCGAACCCTTTTTGTGGATGGGGAATATTACAGACTTCTTAAACGATGAAGGGATGTCTGCACTCGAGAACACACTGTTGAAGAAAATTTTCAAATAGTTGATTAAGGTTGGACTAGCATTTTTGTAGAATTCGTACGGAATCCCATCTTCGCCTGGCGCATTTCCATTTTTGGATTTCATGATAACAGCATTCATTTCGTCAGTTGTTACCTCACCATCTAGGGAATCGTCGAAAATGAGCGGGTCTGCATACGAGAAAAAAAGGTTTGAGTTATCCAGTAGAAGATGTTTAAAATATATGGATAGATCATCAGCAGATACTCCTGTACCTATTTGATAAACTGTACCCATTAACCTCCCTTGCTATTCTCCAGAAGTCCTTCGAAGACTTGGTTTGACTAAGTAAGAGAGCTTGCTGATTATTGAAGTCAGTTTTCTTAGCTAGGCAGAGATTTTGGTAGTGGGTATTCACTTGGTTATACCACTTTTTAACATCAGGGTCATTACAAGTTCTCCAGACACGCAAAAGGGCAAATGATTTCTTCCTAGCATTTATGCATTCTCTATCAAACCATTTTTGTTTGAATGGCGACCTTATATTTGAAATATTGTTCGATGCAGCACTTCTTATACAACAAGTTATTTGATTTGCCAGTGTTTCTGTTTCTTCAGGTATCGAATTATTTGCTGAGAGCAAGCTGTCGAATAACCGGTGGTAGGTATTTGTTTTTTCGGATTTCCATTTAAGTCTAGGTAGCAGGGGCAGGTTTTTGTGATGGGAGGGTGTTTCACCATCAACTTCAACCACAATTGGCATGTGATCCGAAAAAGTTTTGCATTGTACCTCAATTTTTTTAATTTTCCCAGTACAGTCGTTGTTTACAGCACAAAAATCAATAACTGAATTGCCTTGCCCTCCGACAAATGTGTAATGTCCTTCTCTATCACCTACGGTACAGCCGTTTAACACAATAGGATCATACATTTGGAGCAGTTCTAGTACATCTGTTCCATTTTTATTGCAGATTATGTCTTTAGATACCCTATTGGTACAGCATATACTAGGGTTTGTTACAGTTTGCACTCTCCAATCAGCATAACGCTTTTGCTAGCTAAACATGACATTGTATTACACAGCTTCTCAAAGTCGTAAGTCCATTTGTTGCAATTTATATATGATGGAACGATATATATATTATTATTTTGTGTTACACATTTTACTAAGGTAGTTCCTTCAAATTCATCAAAATCATAAGTTTTTAAATGTGATTTTTTTATCCCGTACAGGCTGCCTCCACTTGCACGTCCCTTTATGTAGGTTTTACTTGCATCGCTCCAAATTAACTTAAAGCCATTAAAATATTTATTAAAATTACTTTAGTTATCACTTGTTAAATGTGTTTCAAATAAAAAGAAAATTTCAAAGTTCTTAACATAGTTAAAAAAATCTACAAATAATAATTTATTACTTAATCCAGCTATATTGTAAGATAAAATATTTGCAGAGATAAATTTGTTTGAGCTGACGACGCACGCCTAATTCTCAGTTTTGTATGACACTACTACCTTCCGGACCTTCGGTGTAAAGTGGCATCACTGGTGCATCTGGCTTGGGCCATTCGCGCTGACGTCTGTTTGACAACATAATTTCGTTGACAGCATTAAAATTGAGTTTTAAGTAAATATTCTGTAGTTCGTTTTCTCCGTTTGTATTATTATATTTAAGTTTGTTATTATTATCCAAATAAAATGTTTTATTACCAATTAATAAATTGTTGTTTTTAATCAGTACTGCTTCGCTTGGTTTAATTGTTTTGATGACTTTTCGATACCCGAGTAGAATTCGACGTTTGATTTGTGATTGTTTGCTAAGGGCTCGTTGGATATAGCAGCCTGTGCCTTTTAGCTTCAAGGAATTTTTTAACATTTTCATTGCAGTTTCATTAGAACCAGTGCTAAGTTTGAGTTTAATTATATTCTTGTTTTCACTAAGCTTTACGGCTTGTGGCATTTGTTGTTGGTCTGCATCATAGCCTAACAAAAGTGTGGTTATGTTATGAATCCTTTCTTGGGGGTCAGATCGGTCGTTTGGAATCGTGAATATAATATTTTTCCCTCTGATCTCTCGGCTCTGCAGTTCAAGCTCCTCTTCTGGAATGCAACATCGGTTTTCAAAATGCTGAACTTTTTCAGATAATTCCTGGTTTTGTTGTCTTAGCGAGTGTATCTCATTGCTGAATTTGTTTCTTTTATTTCACACACATCGCCAGTTCTTTTTACATATCGAATTACCTGGGTCATTTGTTCCTGTATCTGCATCTGGAGTGCAGTCGAACATTATCGTGTAGGTGTAGTATTTGGATTCTTTGAAGTCATTTAAAATGCTATTTCTAACTGTTTCATTCTGTATTGTCTTTTATAAATATGATACTTGTCCCTTTTTTAAGTGTTCTAATTGAAACTTAAGAATTGAATTAAGTTTGGCGAGCAGGGAAATTAAGCTCAAGAAGTTACCTTGACTAGGCTGAGGACATTGCGTGATGAGATCGCTAGGAGTTTCGTAGGACCCGCGAAATGAAAGGCAGTTTGGGGATAGATACAATACAGCATCCATAACAATACGCAGGATATGGTCCCTTTTTCTTTCTCTGAGTGAATTACTCTCTCAATGTCTTGATCAATACCCTGGCATGATTTCATTAGTTGTACCCGTGTTTTCCACTTGACATACACTCTTTGTGCGTTTGAGTTGCCTCGTGTTCGGTTAATCTCTTTTTCTAGTTAATAAACCCTTTAGAACACAATGCAGATGTGGCGTTAGAAGGCGGTCTCCGGTAAATCTTGCACCACGCACAAAAAAATGCATTTTTTGTCTTAGAAAATATTAGCCAAGATCATTTAACCCTTTCGCAATGAGCCACGTCCTGTACCACATAGAACATGTTAAATGTCTGCCATTGCGTTCAGTAGATCTAAATTCAATGTTTTCGGGTTGATTTTTTTCGAATATATCTTTATTCCTTTTGCACGCACGGTAATCAGACGCGTGCTGTCTTTTTTTATAAAAGTTGAAAGCGTAGCAAAATTGTGGTATTTAGGAAGAGTGCGTAGCAGCGTTCCAAATTAGGCTTTTTCAAAAATCTCGTATCAGTTTTGCTATACATTAAACACCTTAAAGCTGTCCCAGAAGTGAGTAAGCAAATCCGTGGGTTGACACGACTGTAGATCATTGGTGTGACGCACGTTTCGAAACGTAAAATAGAGACGGGGCTGAAAACTCCTGGATCAAATAAATGCCATGACACCTGTATTTGGTTTTGATTGACCTCAGTAATAAAAGTGAGTGATCCGCAACCGAGAGACTTGCCGATGATTATTGAGGTCAAACCAGGCGAACCCCAGACGCTGACCAGTAAGAATGCAATATAGTGGGAGGGTGATGGTCCCTTTAATCCTGATCATAGCTTCGCTGTTAAGGTTTAATAATTTTGGAAACATTATATTGTTTTTAAAGTTATCCTGCAAACATTTTCATATATATTAATATGCTACGCCTCTGCCTTCAATCAATATCCACGGCACAGGGAAATGTTAGCAAAGAAAAATAATCGAAAATGTACTCGTAAATTTTAATACCTCTTCCTGTCATTAGGGAACCAAATATGAACGTGTATTTTCCTATCGGAACAATCCCCTTTGGAATATATTCGATTCAACATTTTTATAAATGTATGTGTCTCTTGAAAGAGGAGGGATAGAAACAACTCTTATAAAAACTTACACCACTACATAAAATGTATACGAATTTTTCTAAATAAAGTGCAATCGAGTGTATTAAGCCAATTGAATTTGTTTTGAATAAATAATACCGTTAACTAATGCTCTCAAATAAAAATAACAAAAACACCAAATGCGCACGGAAAAAAACGAAGCAGCCTCATCAAATAAAATTTTACCCCTAGAGAGCGAATTGAGGGAGGAATTGAAATCGGAATTCTGTATGTCGCACACACATCGACGGTGCAGAATCCTTTTTTTTTGTTGACGGCTCTGTGCCTAATAAATCATCATATAAATTAGATTATGGGATCAGATGTGGATATATATTTTAAACAATCAACAATTCATGTATTTGCCTTTATTATTTTTTTTTTGTTTAAAAAGGTTGCCTTGTCTTGTGGTATTAAAATTATTCGAGCAGAAAATTTTAACATATGAAAAAACAGAACCATGCTTTTCGATTCAGTATGTGTGTTGCTTAGAAGTATGTATGAGTGATTTCTACGCATAAAATATGAATACCAAATGAATAGCTGGGATGTAGCCTGAAGCTGTTATCAAATGAGGGTATAATGCTGGTGTAAACATGGCACCTTGAGGTTCCTCATTTGAATATAACAAGCATTTTGCAACGTTATCTGTTTTATGCTCGTATGTATTATCTGAATTTAAAAGATGCATGTAGCTAATATTGATTGACTATGTTGTCCACTTAAACAATAACGTTTGCTTACGATTTATACTATACTTCTTCTTCTTTATTGTTGGGGCGCCAAAGAAGTATCCATTTCAACAGCATTTGGTTCCAGCAAGATGGAGCAACACATAGCCACAGTTGCACGTTAGCTACCTAATTTGTTATCTAGCTAACGCCATAACTAGGTAACTAACGTAGTTAAATTAGCTGAGCTAAAAATGCAATCGATTTGGTGTTTAGCTATCATAATGACAACTTATTTTAGCTATTAGCTATTAGTTGCAGGTTGTGTAACTAAGCACGTTAGGTTGCCAAAGTTAGTTGCGGATGACAACTAAAAGTTGGTTAGCTTTTTAGCTGTAGCTTTTTAGCTGTCTAGGTAATAACTAATAACTAAATCAAATTATTGTTTTGCTAAAATGGCGATAATTTATTGGGATTTATTATGCATATTGCGTTTAAAATAAAAATTGATTGAATGTCCCTTTTATTTTACATCAGGTTAGTTTACAAAGAGGTCCTTGGAGCCACAATAAAGTTCCTTTAATCCCGAAAAAGGATATTTTTCCAAAATGTCTTTAGAAACGGCACGGTATACATGAGTTCAATGTTATTTGAATAAGGGGTCCTAGAAACAACAAACATTTTGGAAAAATATCCTTTTTTAGACTTTTAAGTACCTTTTTGTTGTTCCAAAGAACTCTTAGTCAAATAACATTGAACGCAGATATACCGTGCGCATTCTAATGACATTTTGGAAAAATATCCTGTTTTCGACTATTAAGGACCTTTTTTGTTGTTGCAAGGACCTCTGAGTCAAATCACATTTAACACAGATATACCGTGTGGATTCAAATGATATTTTGGAAAAATATCCTTTTTTGAAATTTTAAGGACCTTTTTTGTTGTTGCAAGGACCTCTTAGTCAAATAACATTGAACACAGATACACCGTGTGGATTCAAATGATATTTTGGAAAAATATCCTTTTTCCAAGTTTTAAGGACCTTTTTTGTTGTTGCAAGGACCTCTTAGTCAAATAAGACTGAACACAGATATACCGTGTGGGCTCAAATGATATTTTGGAATAATATCCCTTTTTCGATTTTCCAGGACCTTTTTTGTTTATTACAAGGACCTCTTAGTCAAATAACATTGAACACAGATATAAGGCGCGGTTTTCTTGGAGTTTTTGAAAAAAAAAATTCGGGTTTAAGGACCTTATTTGGTGCTCCAAGGACCTCTTGGTAAATTACCTTATGACAACTAAAAGTGGCATTCTTCAATCGGCCATCGGTTACCTCTTACCTTCAACTGATGTACAACAAACTTCAAGCTATACAACCTCAATTATTCAAAACTTATCGAAGACAAATCTACTTCCACACTATTTCCCCGTGTTTCGTAAGGACATAATAATCTCTAAAATTAAACATAATTAAAACTAAAAAATGTATAACGAAATAAAAGAATCGCTCCTGTTCCTGTAAGCCTTTTCGGATTAAATTGTTCGAAAAAAATTATTAGTTGTGTTCAATCGATAGCTAAAAAGCTAAAACTAAAGCTAATTATTGTTAGTTACACTCTGGCAACTAATTTTTCATAACTAAACACGCTTAGTTACACTTCGCAACTAATAACTAATTTAGGTTCAAAATTTGTGGCAACTACAACTAAAATTATGGTTTAGTTATGTACGTGCAAAGAAACTACAGCTAATTTAGTTGTTGCTTTTTAGCTATTAGCTAAGCTAACTTTTGTGCAACTCTGCACATAGCCATACCGGTTATGGCGAAGCTCCAACGAAAAATTAATATCCAGAAACTCCACTTTCCGCTGGCCCCCAAGATGCACCAGACTTTTTTTTATGGGGTTATGTCAAGCAAGAGGTATACAAAACGAAACCAAGGAATTTGACTGAATTGAAGCAGTCCATTTAAACAATATTTTAGGCGATCACGACTTCAACCCTTCATGCCGCAATGAATAATTTTCTGATCAGGTGTCGCATATGCCTGGATGAGCATGGAGGTCATTTACGGTCTATCATCTTCAAAAACAATTAGTTATATAAAATAAAATTGAATTTCCTATACAATAAAAATAAATAATTGAAATGCATTGATTAAAAAAAAGTTATTTGAATTTCTTTGTGTAGCACAGTTGATGTGACACCCTGTAGATATTGATTGTGAATACATGAGTGAGATTTTTTCCAATTTGGCGTTTCACCCAGATGTGATGGTTGGGATCATCAGTCGAATACCACAAACTACATCAAATCGATACGCACTTGTCTCTCGATATTAACCGAGTATAGGTTAATTCACTAAACAAAAGTGAGTGTGAATTGGTGTTTTTCAATTTCCATGCATCTTTCGAACACGAGCAATGGAATTGATTTTTTTTTTGATTTCTTCTGATTGTTTTACGAAATAATGCAACAAATTATGAATAAAGATCCAAAATCGTCATAGTGTTATCAATCACTCATCGCACCTACTAAGTTTGCACCCTTACCGTCGAAGTTATGTGATCAACTTAAGCACAGGAGTCCTCCCCCTTTGTGAGCTGGGTTTGGGCCCTCGTGTAGTGTGTGTGGCGAAAGGTGTTTTTGACGTTTGCACATGTGCTCTGAGTAAAGGCAGCTTTACGTTTCTCAATGACTTTCCTTCTAAGATGTTTGGCACATTCGAAACGAAAAATTGTAGCTTTTAGGAAATTTTGTTTACATGTTGTAAAGTGTTTCTTCGAAGGTCGTAGAGATAGGAAGCTTGTTTTGCGCTTAAATTTAAGTAAATGCTTTTTAAAATATAAGAACTAACTACAGAATCCGAGCATTCCCATGGACGATTGGGCTGTCATAAAGGCAGAAGAACCCAAGAAAAACAGTCTATCATACCTGCTGCTAATCAACGAAGAGTGCCTAGGGGCACTACGATTTGGCATAAGGCTCGCCAAACTCAAGATCTTCCGATCAACAGTACCTGAGGATTACACAGACCATGTTGTCGCTGCCAATAAGGTGGTGGAGGAACTGGCGAATCGCTTCCAACACCCAATCATAAGATGCTGAGAGTCATCCAGTCGAATCTCCAGCACTCGAAATGTGCATCAGAGAGGAAGGCATTGACATCGGCATCATTCAAGAGCCCTGGGTCAGGAAGACTACCTTAATGGGCCTCTCAGACAGCAACTACAACCTTTTTTTACAGAAAATACATCGGTAGGCCAAGAACATGCATTTTAGCTAAAAAATACATTACCGCTTTCTTATGTCCCAACTTCAGCTCGGGTGATCTAACCGTCGTTAAACTTGAACACACCCAGGGCCACACATCATTCATATCATCCGCATACATGGCGCACGATAAACCATCCCCGCCAGAAGAAGTGCAGCAACTCACAGCAGAGAAACAAGCGAGGCAAGGCAGTCTGCGCATAGGCTGTGACGCTAACGCTCGATATCATCTTTGGGGCAGCAAAGAAATAAATGAACGAGCTGAGTCTTTATTTGATTTTCTTTTAACTGCAGATCTATGTGTATGTAATATAGGTAACACCCCTACCTTTATATTTCCAAGTACGGAAACTCATAATGGCTGGGAAGAAGTGTTAGACATTACACTCAAAACAAACAATGACATCGTCAGGGTTGAGAATTGGAGAGTCTCCAACTTAAAGTCCTTCTCGGACCACGAGTGGATACTCATCAATCTGAGTATCAAGGTAAATACTCCTACTCCGTACAGAAATCCAAAAAGAATTGACTGGAAGAAATTTGGTCTTAACTTCCTAATCTACCACACCTGAAAATTAAATCAGGTGCAGAACTGGACACAATTACGTTTGCACTAGGTAAAGCTATGAATACAGCTTTTAAGGCATCGTGCCCCGTTAAATATAGCAAAAAAACCTTACCGCCGTGGTGGAATGATGACCGAACCATCCTGAGAAGCCTGACTAGGGACATTTTCAACATCTGCTATAGGCATAAGTTCTGGCAACCTTACAAGGATTGCCTAAAGTTCTACAAAAAAACTATCAGATCAGCTAAGACACAAGTATGGTCTGAATACTGCCAATCCATCGATTCTCTTAAGGAATCTGCAAGGGTCAGTAAGATTCTATCCAAAGGACACTCCAGTCCATCTTTTATCAAGAGAACGGACGGAACCTGGACGGAATCCAATGACGAATCCTTGGAGCTTCTACTTCACACACATTTTCCTGGTTGCACTGACTACTGCGTACTCCCGCCCCACTTGCGGGAGGAGATAGAGCGCATTATAACCAAGGAAAAGATTTTCTGGGCCATTCACAGTTTTGCTCCGTATAAATCACCAGGGCAGAATGGCATTCTCCCCATCATGCTTCAAAAACATGACGAGATAGTTGTGCCCCTACTAGTTGAAATTCACAGAGGCAGTATCCTACTAAATCACATACCTCAGTCTTGGAAGTATTTCCGAGTAGTCTTCATACCGAAAGTCCGTAAAAGAGGTCACGGATCCGCGAAGGATTTCCGTCCTATTAGCTTAATCTCTTTCATACTCAAAACTCTAGAACGTGTACTTGACCTTCACATAAGAACAGGCCTTGAAAGGTCTCCGTTATGTAATTCACAGCACGCATACCTCAAGGGCAGGTCGACGGAGACCGCTCTTCATGAAGTAGTGCGTACAGTCGAAAGGTCACTCTTCCATCACCAATATACCTTAGCTACCTTCTTAGATATAGAGGGCGCGTTTAACAACGTCCACACTGAATCGATCCAGGAATTTCTCCTAGAACTAGGTGTAGAGGACTTCGTCACTTCTTGGATCATTCCCATGCTCAAAACAAGGATCATCCAAGCAAAACTAGGCAACACCCTTCTAACAAAATCAGTAAGCAGAGGAACACCTCAAGGTGGGGTGATCTCGCTTCTCTTATGGATTATAGTTGTTAACAAAATCCTGTCAAGTCTCGACAGGGAAGGCATCAAAGTCGTTGCATATGCGGATGACGTGGTTGTTCTAGTATCAGGAATGTTTCCGAACGTGATAAGTGAAATCATGGACAGAGCACTGGGTAAGATTAGCGGGTGAGCTACAAGTTGTGACCTATGCGTTAACCCAAGCAAAACTGAACTGATGCTTTTTACGACCAAAACCAAAATACCAACCTTCTCACTTCCCCGCTTAAATAACCAAAATCCTTCCTTTATCCACCATCGCAAAATACCTTGAAGTCATGCTTGACCCCAAACCCAACTGGAAGTCCAACATCGAACACCGAGTGCGGAAGGCAAGCGTTGCTTTCTACGCCTGTAGCAAAACTTTCGGCAAGAAGTGGGGGCTTCAACCAAAGATGGTTCGTTGGATGTACACAGAGGTGGTACGTCCCATCCTCACCTACCTATCACTCGTATGGTGGTGGAATCCAAAGAACAGCTGGAATTGGAATCACTGGAGCCCTTCGATCAAGTCCGACCGAGGCGCTCAATGTGATTCTCAACTTTCTGCCAGTGGATCTGTATATCAAAAACATTGCAGCGTGTAGTGCTGTTAGATTGAAGGAATCTAAATGTTGGTCGGAAAGGCCATACGGCCATACCAGCATCCTTCTTTCCCTCCCCGACGGTATAGGTCTAATAGGTACAGACTACATTACACCCAAACTCAACTTCCATAAAAGCTTCTCTGTGAGATTCCCCTCTAGATCAGAATGGGAAGAAAATGCGGTCGTAAATGAATTCGACATACTTATCTTCACAGATGTTTCCAAGATGAACTGTGGAGTAGGAGCTGGCATTTTCTCTACAGAGCTAGATATCTCTAAAACTCTTCGCCTTCCCACAGCGGCCAGCGTCTTTCAAGCAGAAGTACTTGCAATTAAGGAGGCGTGTAGACTGCTTCCCAACATATTGACACACAGAAAAAAAATAGGCATCTTCGTCGACAGTCAGGCCGCGATTAAGGCTGTTAGTTCAACTAAGTCTACGTCCAAGCTTGTTGTGGAATGCAGGGATACGCTGAATAAGGCTTATCATCGGCTAGACATCACTCTCGTCTGGGTTCCCGGCCATAGGAACATGGAAGGAAATGAGAAAGCCGATGAACTCGCCAGACGTGGCTCTGCTCTGTGCGTATCACATGCGGAGGGGGTTTTCCCTCCGCTCGGATATGTAAAGAGAGAAATCCTCCTCCACTTCATCTCAAGGGCTGAGACTAGATGGACGAATTGTACGAACTGTGTCATTTCAAGAAAGATCTGGCCAACCTACGATGATGTCAGAACAAAAAAACCTCTTAGCCAGTACGTGTGTAGATGTCGTCAGCCTAACGGCAATCAGTACGGCAATTGGCCATTAGGCACTCACGCAGCCAAGCTTGGCATCCCCCATAACACCCACTGCCGTAGCTGCTCTGACACAGAAAAGAGTGAAACAGTGTTCCATCTTTTCTGTGAGTGTCCGGCTTTAGCCAAAACTAGACGCAGCGCACTAGGTCATCCCTTTTACGAGTACAATGACCTTTCGGCCATTCATAGCATACACTTCAATAACATCATCAAATTCCTCAACCCCACAGGATGGTTTTGAGCCCCCTCAACATCCTTCTCCCCCTTTAATTTTAGGTTCCGTTAGTTGTGGTACCAAAACGGCGCTCAATGCGCTATTTGTGTTTTCCCTCGTCAGGTGACGGGAAATACAGCCACTAAAACCAACCAACCAACTTATCTACATAACGCAACACCTTTTAGGTGAGCAATAACCAAATGTTTACGGTTTCTTGTGCCCTGATCAGCTAGCATAGGTCTTTCGAAGTAGCCAAGTTGGTTTTTTACTATTGCCATAGGACCTTTAACAAATTAAAAAAAATCTACATGACCTTTTCCAAGGTTAGATATTTTCATTGACTGGGCTAGTTGATTTGTTTTAATTTTTGAACACTAATGATGACATTATCTTTTTAATCGTTTACTTATCTTAGTGTCAGTTGGCAAAGTTTGACATTGATAGGGACATGGTTGTTTACGCATTCAGTGCTACCGTTTTTAAAACTCCTCTTATCTTAACTTTTAATTCAACATTAATTAAATTGATCATCATTTGTGATTACAGCAAAACGAAATCTATAATTACAGAATAAATTGACAATTAGGACAGAACCTAAAGTATAACGTTTCGTTGCTATATCGAGTAGCTTATCGATTCGTATATTACGTTGTTTTCTATTTAGAGCATTTATAGATAGCCATGGCAGAAAGATGTATATGTATAACAATCGCTGTCTATTATTGTGAAACATTGACGCTATCTGTTTCTTTTGATTATTTTGTAGCCTTTTTCTAGTGATAAATAAAACCTTAATAGGTACCTTGAAAATGCAATAATTAAAAAAGCAACTCGATTCAATTTGTGAAAATCATTCTAACGCATGAAATTGTTACACAACCAAAAAATTATTGTTTTCTGGATAGAAATTGCCTGATTTACCGTAGAAGTGGGCTTAATAGGCAGGGATGGGCTGAGAGTTTTACAGCAGCTCCTCCCAAAAAAAGACAAATAGCGCTTGGGGTGAAATCACACCATGTGTCTTTTGTCACACTGTCTTGAATGACCTTGAGAATGGGTTACAGTGTGATGTAAATTATACTGACTTTGCTAAGGCGTTTGACAGCGTTAATCACTCAATGTCTGAAAATGTCAAAGCAAATCATTTTGTCGTAACCTCTCCCGGTTAGTACGTAGATGGGGGACCGTTTGAGAACAACCGCGTGTCGTTGGCCAGTCCCATCTACAGAGTTGAGGTAGATAATACATACGTGGTATCACAATGGACCTAAATTGGTCTAAGTGTGTCGGCTTCTGCCGACAGCCACATAAACCTAACCTAACCTAACCTCTCCCTAGTTTCATTTACGTACCTGATCCATAATTCCCCATTGTCCATTATCTCCTTTAAGAACGATCTAGGAAACATATTTGACAAAAAACTACACTCGACAGCAAATAAACCGGGCCGGGCCACCCGCTACGTTCAAGCTCTGAATCGATTTTCTTTAAAAGTATAACACATACTTCAACTAAAAAAGTGGTGCCTACAGAAAGTTTGGGTTTTTTTGTTTACGTGGTTTAAATGGATACGACACCTCAGGAAGCAGCTCAAGCTGTAGCACTACTTCAAGCAGTCGTTGCGCAACGTGAGGTCGTTCGAAGACTTCAAATTAGCAGATCTTCGGTGCAACGAGTTTACAGAAGATACCTATAGACTGGGGCATTCGATCGACGTCCAGGTACGGGCAGACCTAGGGCTACATCAGCAGCAGATGATCGGTTTAATAAACTTACTGTTCTGCGAAATCGCGGCCTAAATGCAGTTCAAGTCCAACCAAGTCTGCGGGACGAACTCCAAGTGTTCATAAGTTCAGATACCGTCAGAAGGAGACTTTTTGAAGAGAACCTGACTCCAAAGAGAGCTGCAACAGTCCCAACATTAACCTTAGCCCACCGTCGCGTCGAGCACGCCTTGAATTTGCTCGAGAGCATAGGGATTGGACGTTGGAGCAGTGGGGTAATGTATTCTTTACTGGTGAGTTCAGGGTGAGTCTACATGTAAGTGATCGACGCCAGAGAGTATATCGTCGCGTTGGTGAACGATATTCTCAATGTTGCATCGAGGAAGTTGCTTATTTAGGAAGATCTGTAATGGTCTGGGCCGTATACGTGGATTGACTTCTCATCGCTACATTTCTGAAATCCTCGCAGACCATGTGTGACCTTTCGCAGGATATATCGGGCAGGATATGCTGTTAATGCAAGATAACGAACGGCCACATTCTACATATGTGGTGACGCAGTACCTACGGGACGTCGGCATTCGTACGATGGACTGGCCAGCTCAAAGCCCGGATTTGAATCCGATAGAACATTTATGGGAAGAACTGAAACGTCGGGTTCGAGCCCGGATACCTGCTCCAACAAGGCTTCCAGAGCTGCGAATCGCACTTGAAGAGGAGTGGAATGCTATTCCTCAAGATTTCAGCGTCAGGCTCGTGAGGTCGACGAATTCAAGGATGCTGGCACTTATCCAAGCAAGAGGAGGCAATACCAGATATTGACCAACATTTTTTTTTAAATTTTTTCTTTGTTATTTTTTTTTACTTTACATTTTTTTTCATTTTATGATTACATTAATTAATACAACTGGAAAACGACTCTTTTTTGTATAACCTTAAATAAACACTAGATAGATAGATAGATTTTTATTTCGTTCTTAAATATTACAATGGTATGCCACCACACAATTTACAGTTCAGAGATGTGATATGTAATAAATATATCTTTCAACTAAAATAAATTTATTTATAAATTATAAGGTTGAACAATCAAAATTTTACCAAAGGGAAACAACAACAAAACCCTTCATTTATGTAAAAAAAAAAAAAATATATATAGGGGAAGGTAGTGTACCTCGGTCCGATTGTACCTTGGTCCGAGTGCCAATTTTCAGAAAAATACAAAGCATGCAAAAACCGGTCCTTCTGTGAAATGTTGATGTTCTGTTCATTTGTCTTCTCAGTTTCTTTTTGAAGGCACAGCTGCACGAGTCGGCAGAAAAAAAAAAATAAACATAGTTTTCAATGAAAAAAGTATTTTTTTTATATCTTTTCTGAAGTTATTTAGTGCTTAGTTTTCTGTCTCTTTTCCGCTACTTTAATCGATTTCGGTAAGTGTATTAATAATCTTTTGGTAGGAACACACATTGTGGTTCGTATGTGGTTTGAATACTACGTTAACATCGAATTTGTTTAGCTAAAGTGGTGTAAGTGTACCTTGGACCTATCATAGCGCGTGTACCTTGGACCATTGGTTTGTCCTTTAATAAAAATATTGAAGTAAGTTTTTAAATAATATTGAAGTCCTTTGTTAAGTTTTTTTAGTAAAAGAGTTTTTTTTATTTAATACTATTAATTTAAATAATTTTTTTTAATCAAGCACAAAAATTTTAAGATAATGGTTTGTTTTTTTTTTTGCTGTTTTTTTGAAATAAATAAAGAATGGTACCATTTTTACTTTTTATTGCAATAAATTAAAGTTTTCACCTTTAAACTATAGGAAAACTTTCAATAATATTTTCGGTCCAAGGTACAATACTCTGTGGACCAAGGTACAATCACGTCTTGTACCTTGAACCGTTTGAGGTTAGCATATAAAAGTAAAGTTTTCTAAGGAATGGTTAGCAATATCCTTTTGGTAGTTTCGCCATATCATAGAAAAGACTTCAGGTAGTAACAAAAAAAAAAGAAAAACCAATGAAAAAACGACACATAAAATATTGGGAAAAAACTGAAATCCGGACCAAGGTACACTACCTTCCCCTATATATATATTATATATATATCTATACATATATGTAAATAAATAAATAAATAAATACAATTATTATAAAAAATTTAAGTTGTAAATAAATAAACAAATAAATAAATTAATAAATAATTATATAAATAAATAAATTAATAAATAGTTTAATTAAATAAATAAATAATTAAGTAAATATATAAATAAATAAATAAATAAATAAATAATTAAGTAAATAAATAGACAAATAAAAGATAAACAAATAAATAAATAGCCAAAGGAATAAATAAGTATCAAATTAATAAATAAATTCATATACAACAAACAGATAAACAAACTCTCATTGTACAGAGATTAACAATAATAAAACGAAAAGTGTAAACGATATACTCGTATGTGTATACATTGTATATATATAATAAAATTTCACATTCATACATAAAAAGTACGGAGGAGAGGGTTAACAAAAGTATGTTGAGTCTAGTTTAGTCTGGCCTTAAGTGAATAGTACTGAGTTCATTTATTAAGGCGTTTTCAGGGAGGTTACATCTGATTAAAAAAAAGTTTCAGTGAGCTTGCGTATTCTATCAGAGATCAATTCAACATTAGCCTTTTTATGAAGATCATAGGTTGAGTGATGCCAGGGGAGATTGAGCATCATTTTCAGCAACTGGTTTTGCTGTATTTGTAGTCTTTTTATATGGCACTTGGCACAAGAACCCCACACTTGACAACCATACAGCAAAATAGCTTGAAAAATGACTTTGTGGATCAACCTTTTATTTTCATTTGACAGTGAGGACCTTCTATTTATAAAGGGATAGAGCATCTTAATCGCTACACCTGTTTTATGTAAGGTCTTTGAAATTATGTTCCTTAAATGTAAGTCTTTTATCAAGATATACCCCTAGGTACTTCACATGTGCTTTGTTGGCCGCTTATTATTAATTGGTTTGGCGGTAGAAAACAAGACTTTCTTTTTCTTGAGAAAAAGATAGCTTGTATCTTTTCCGCATTTACTTTAATTTTTCATTTGCTTAGATGATCGATAAATTTTTCTGTCGCATACTGCAAATTTGTCACAATGTTGGGACCATATGTATGCGACGAAAATATGATCGAATCATCAGCATAAAGAGCAAATTCGCAGTCCGGTAAGTGAGGGATGTCAGACATGTACAGATTGAACAAGATGGGTGCAAGGACCGATCCTTGGGGAACACCTGCTGCAACATTTATTACACGTGAGGGACTGTTATTAACGAATACTTTGTACGTACGATTTGACAAAAAACTCTGGATAATTTTGGAGAGGAATGTTGGAAAATTATATTGGATCATTTTAAATAATAGGCCGTTGTGCCACACGGTATCAAACGCCTTCTCAATATCCAGAAGAATCATTCCTGTAGATTTTCTAAGAGTACGATTTTTTTTAACTTTTTTTTAATTGCAAATTCTTAAAATTTGGTGGCTCGTGCTATGGTATCGTCTAAAGCCAAATTGTTCATGTGGGAAGATACTCGTACTACTTTCATCAATAATTTTTAGAATTTTTTCCTTTAATATTTTTCGCAGACTTTACTCAGGCTACTTAACAGACTAATGGGCCTGTAACTATTAGGCTCGTTGACCGGCTTGCCTGCTTTTGGAATGGGGACAACTTTTTCTTCCTTCCATACTGTTGGGAAGTACTGCATTTTAACCCATTTATAGCCAGCGTTGCATTTACGCACAACACAATTTTTCCTGTCTGTACCGATTGTTCTAGAAAAAATCTTTGTGTCATTTCTAATTATGCGTGAGTCACCTGATAGTGTCGCAGTGTGTTCTTTACCAGAATTCAATGCAGTTGTGTTTTAGAGAGAAGAAGTTGGATGCAAATATTATTTTTCAGAAAACAAAGTTAACAATGGATAGAAATTACCGGTAAGTGGAATTGTATGATTCGATTTCAATAAGTTCGATGAACTTTGTTTGTTTATATATTATTTATATGACGCAAAAGAAACAGACTTCATTTTAGGAATTTGTTGATATTTGACAACACCTAAATGCCGGTGTTGCGCAAACAACTGGGTCTAAGTACATACAAAAAACTACGTTACTTTTATTTTGGCTTAGGGGGAAAACGTTGACATTTTCTGAGATTGTGAATGCTCTTGAATCAGAAAATCAAGTTACGGATACAATTTTTTTTATCACCCCCCACCGATGGCGCTATTACAGATGAAGATTCTGGGGAAGAGGAATGTGCTGATCCCAATAGGATGAATCCAAACCAGCTATTAGCAGAAGCCGAAGTTAGTTGCAAAGCGAATGAAGTAGATATAATAGAAGATTGGATACACATTCCGAAGATAGCGCAAAGTTGGCGTAGAGGTAACGAGGAAAACTTAAATCTTAGTTCATTTTTATACAAACTTAAACCTTGGAAAGGAGCATTACTGCCTCCTCTAACGTTGAACTCGGAGACTCACCCATTGGAATTTTTTGAACTGTTTATGAATGAGCATTTTATCATTTTATCCGTATCATTAAAAAGTACACCAATTTATATTCAGCTCAACGAAATCAAAGCTTAAACGTTACAGAGCCAGAAATATATGTCTTTCTTGGCATAGTCATCCTTTCGGGATACGTGCCTTTACCAAGAAGAAATATGTATTGGGAAGACCGCCAAGACAGTCATAATGCTATGGTTTCAATTGCTATGCGCAGAAAGAGATTTAACGATATATTTGTAAATATTCATGTTTGTGATAACGATGATATTGATATAACCGATAAAATGGCCAAAATCAGATCAATGGCTGATCATTTGAATAAAATGTTTGTAGAGTTTGCACCAATTGAAATGCAATTGTTAGTTGATGAATCAATGATTCCCTATTTTGGAAGGAACTCTTGCAAACAGTTTATGCGCTTAAAACCTGTTCGTTTTGGATACAAGGTATGGGTTGCAGCAACACGCCTCGAATATTGTGTCCAATTTGAGTTTTATCAGGGACGGAATCAGAAACGAGATCCCACAGTTTTTCTTGGTGAGTTCGTGGTTTTCTGAGGCTTGCAGAAATCATTAAACGGGAGTATCCTGGGGTAACATTCTCATATTTTTACGATAACTTTTTTACAAGTCCTGACCTAACTAACAAGCTGACAAAACTTGAATGCGGTGGCACCGGAACACTAAGAGAAAATCGGTTGAAGAACATAAGCATGACAGACAAGCAGACATTCAACAGGAAAGATAGGGGATCCTATGAGTCTTTTGTTGATAAACAAAACCAGCTATTGCTTACCCGATGGAAGGACAACCAGACTGTTTCAATGCTTTCCAATGTGCATGGGATGCATCCTATAGGTTCGGCACAAAGGTTCAACAGTATTCAGAAAGCAAAGTCAGGAGTTCCACAGCCAAATGTTAACAAGCAGTATAACAAATACATGGGTGGAGTTGACCAACTCTATAACAATGTGTCAAATTATAGAATTGCAATTCGTGGAAAAAAATGGTACAATCTCATAATAATGTGGATGGAAACATCTGACAAAAGGCTGAGATGCCGCGTTTGTCACAGTCAGACTTTAAAGAAATGTGGAACTTGTAAAATAGCACTTCACGACAAATGTTTTCAAGAATATCATGCTACCCTAAAATAAATACTTTTTTTTTTACTTTTTCTGTATATTGATGTAATTTTTATTAGTTTAAAAGCAAACTTAAATAAAAATGAAGTTTTTATAAAAAAAAAATAAAAAAAACGTACAAACACCCAGCGTTGCGTTTACTAAGAACTTGATGCCAATTTTGGGTAAATTCTTAAGATAGACATTCTTTATACAGTCAATACCACTAGCTTTCCTTATTCTTTGGTTTTCTATTATATGTTTAAGATCAGCCTCAGATGTAAATGCACTTAATGGTGTATCAGATGCTGAGGCGTCCAGAGTCTGTATGGCTCTATATACCGCGTAGTCAGTATTTATGTCTCCCAGTTGTTGTGAGACAAAGTGGTTTTGCGCAAAATTCTGAACGAGAACATTCGCTTTGTCGGCATCAGTTGATTAAAAATCACCATTGGCCTCAAGACACGGAATTTGCCTATTTTTATTTTTAATAACTTTGGTGATGTTCCACAAAGGTTTAGATGCTTTATCGAGAGATCTAAGTTTTGTGTTCCACTCTTCATTACGTATTTCTTCAATGGCTTTGGCTATTAGTTTTCCAAAGTATTTTACCATTCCTTGAGAAAAGGGTTGCCTATATCTCTGCCAGTTTCGTCTGTGCATATTACGAATTTTTATGAGTTCCAAGACGTGAGCTGGAAGTTTTACACAAAAATATTTTCTTCTTACCTTTGGGATGCTAGTATCCGCAGAGCTAAGAACATGTTCAGAGAAATGTTTGACTATTTCATCAACATCTCCTTTGCTGTTTACATTATCTAGAGCAGTAGGGAGGTTTCTACATTTTGCGAAACTTAGA